>JAPYKE020000055.1:2257500-2465000 GCA_028554795.2 Sinohyriopsis cumingii
GCAAGTTACCCAATATACAAGTATAGTCTATATAAGGTCAAGTTCCCAGCATGCAAGTTACCCAATATACAAGTATAGTCTATATAAGGTCAAGTTCCCAGCATGCAAGTTACCCAATATACAAGTATAGTCTATATAAGGTCAAGTTCCCAGCATGAAAGTTACCCAATACACAGGTATAGTCTATATAAGGTCAACATCCCAGCATGCAAATTACCCAATATACAAGTATGGTCTATATAAGGTCAAGTTCCCAGCATGAAAGTTACCCAATATACAAGTATAGTCTATATAAGGTCAACTTCCCAGCATGCAAGTTACCCAGTATAGAAGTATAGTCTATATCAGGTCAACTTCCCAGCATGCAAGTTACCCAACATACAAGTATAGTCTATATAAGGTCAAGTTCCCAGCATGAAAGTTACCCAATACACAGGTATAGTCTATATAAGGTCAACTTCCCAGCATGCAAGTTACCCATTATACAAGTATAGTCTATATAAGGTCAGGTTGCCAGCATGCAAATTACCCAATATACAAGTATAGTCTATATAAGGTCAAGTTCCCAGCATGCAAGGTACCCAACATACAAGTATAGTCTATATAAGGTCAAGTTCCCAGCATGCAAGTTACCCAGTATACAAGTATAGTCTATATAAGTTCAAGTTCCCAGCATGCAAATTACCCAACATACAAGTATAGTCTATATAAGGTCAAGTTCCCAGCATGCAAGTTACCCAATGTACAAGTATAGTCTATACAAGGTCAAGTTCCCAGCATGCAAGTTACCCAATATACAAGTATAGTCTATATAAGGTCAACTTCCCAGCATGCAAGTTACCCAATATACAAGTATAGTCTATATAAGGTCAAGTTCCCAGCATGCAAATTACCCAATATACAAGTATAGTCTATATAAGGTCAAGTTCCCAGCATGCAAATTACCCAATACACAGGTATAGTCTATATAAGGTCAACTTCCCAGCATGCAAGTTACCCAATATACAAGTATGGTCTATATAAGGTCAAGTTCCCAGCATGAAAGTTACCCAATATACAAGTATAGTCTATATAAGGTCAAGTTCCCAGCATGCAAGTTACCCAATATACAAGTATGGTCTATATAAGGTCAAGTTCCCAGCATGAAAGTTACCCAATATACAAGTATAGTCTATATAAGGTCAACTTCCCAGCATGCAAGTTACCCAACATACAAGTATAGTCTATATAAGGTCAAGTTCCCAGCATGCAAGTTACCCAATACACAGGTATAGTCTATATAAGGTCAACTTCCCAGCATGCAAATTACCCAATATACAAGTATGGTCTATATAAGGTCAAGTTCCCAGCATGAAAGTTACCCAATATACAAGTATAGTCTATATAAGGTCAAGTTCCCAGCATGCAAGTTACCCAACATACAAGTATAGTCTACATAAGGTCAGGTTCCCAGCATGAAAGTTACCCAACATACAAGTATAGTCTATATAAGGTCAAGTTCCCAGCATGCAAGTTACCCAATACACAGGTATAGTCTATATAAGGTCAACTTCCCAGCATGCAAATTACCCAATATACAAGTATGGTCTATATAAGGTCAAGTTCCCTGCATGAAAGTTACCCAATATACAAGTATAGTCTATATAAGGTCAAGTTCCCAGCATGCAAGTTACCCAGTATACAAGTATAGTCTATATAAGGTCAACTTCCCAGCATGCAAGTTACCCAACATACAAGTATAGTCTATATAAGGTCAAGTTCCCAGCATGCAAGTTACCCAATATACAAGTATAGTCTATATAAGATCAAGTTCCCAGCATGCAAGTTACCCAATACACAGGTATAGTCTATATAAGGTCAAGTTCCCAGCATGCAAGTTACCCATTATACAAGTATAGTCTATATAAGGTCAAGTTCCCAGCATGCAAAGTACCCAATATACAAGTATAGTCTATATAAGGTCAAGTTCCCAGCATGAAAGTTACCCAATATACAAGTATAGTCTATATAAGGTCAGGTTCCCAGCATGCAAGTTACCCAGTATACAAGTATAGTCTATATAAGGTCAACTTCCCAGCATGCAAGTTACCCAACATACAAGTATAGTCTATATAAGGTCAAGTTCCCAGCATGCAAGTTACCCAATATACAAGTATAGTCTATATAAGGTCAAGTTCCCAGCATGCAAGTTACCCAATACACAGGTATAGTCTATATAAGGTCAACTTCCCAGCATGCAAGTTACCCATTATACAAGTATAGTCTATATAAGGTAAAGTTCCCAGCATGCAAATTACCCAATATACAAGTATAGTCTATATAAGGTCAAGTTCCCAGCATGCAAGTTACCCAGTATACAAGTATAGTCTATATAAGTTCAAGTTCCCAGCATGCAAATTACCCAACATACAAGTATAGTCTATATAAGATCAAGTTCCCAGCATGCAAGTTACCCAATGTACAAGTATAGTCTATACAAGGTCAACTTCCCAGCATGCAAGTTACCCAATATACAAGTATAGTCTATATAAGGTCAACTTCCCAGCATGCAAATTACCCAATATACAAGTATAGTCTATATAAGGTCAAGTTCCCAGCATGCAAGGTACCCAACATACATGTATAGTCTATATAAGGCAAGTTCCCAGCATGCAAGTTACCCAGTATACAAGTATAGTCTATATAAGTTCAAGTTCCCAGCATGCAAATTACCCAACATACAAGTATAGTCTATATAAGGTCAAGTTCCCACCATGCAAGTTACCCAATACACAGGTATAGTCTATATAAGGTCAAGTTCCCACCATGCAAGTTACCCAATACACAGGTATAGTCTATATAAGGACAAGTTCCCAGCATGCAAATTACCCAACATACAAGTATAGTCTATATAAGGTCAAGTTCCCAGCATGCAAGTTACCCATTATACAAGTATAGTCTACATAAGGTCAGGTTCCCAGCATGAAAGTTACCCAGATACAAGTATAGTCTGTATAAGGTCAAGTTCCCAGCATGAAAGTTACCCAATACACAGGTATAGTCTATATAAGGTCAACTTCCCAGCATGCAAGTTACCCAATATACAAGTATGGTCTATATAAGGTCAAGTTCCCAGCATGAAAGTTACCCAATATACAAGTATAGTCTATATAAGGTCAAGTTCCCAGCATGCAAGTTACCCAGTATACAAGTATAGTCTATATAAGGTCAAGTTCCCAGCATGCAAGTTACCCAACATACAAGTATAGTCTATATAAGGTCAAGTTCCCAGCATGCAAGTTACCCAATATACAAGTATAGTCTATATAAGGTCAAGTTCCCATCATGCAAGTTACCCAATACACAGGTATAGTCTATATAAGGTCAAGTTCCCAGCATGCAAGTTACCCATTATACAAGTATAGTCTATATAAGGTCAAGTTCCCAGCATGCAAATTACCCAATATACAAGTATAGTCTATATAAGGTCAAGTTCCCAGCATGCAAGTTACCCAGTATACAAGTATAGTCTATATAAGGTCAAGTTCCCAGCATGCAAGTCACCCAACATACAAGTATAGTCTATATAAGGTCAAGTTCCCAGCATGCAAGTTACCCAATATACAAGTATAGTCTATATAAGGTCAAGTTCCCAGCATGCAAGTTACCCAATACACAGGTATAGTCTATATAAGGTCAAGTTCCCAGCATGCAAGTTACCCATTATACAAGTATAGTCTATATAAGGTCAAGTTCCCAGCATGCAAATTACCCAATATACAAGTATAGTCTATATAAGGTCAAGTTCCCAGCATGCAAGGTACCCAACATACATGTATAGTCTATATAAGGTCAAGTTCCCAGCATGCAAGTTACCCAGTATACAAGTATAGTCTATATAAGTTCAAGTTCCCAGCATTCAAATTACCCAACATACAAGTATAGTCTATATAAGGTCAAGTTCCCACGATGCAAGTTACCCAATATACAAGTATAGTCTATATAAGGTCAAGTTCCCAGCATGCAAGTTACCCAATACACAGGTATAGTCTATATAAGGTCAAGTTCCCAGCATGCAAGTTACCCATTATACAAGTATAGTCTACATAAGGTCAGGTTCCCAGCATGAAAGTTACCCAACATACAAGTAAAGTCTATATAAGGTCAAGTTCCCAGCATGAAAGTTACCCAATACACAGGTATAGTCTATATAAGGTCAACTTCCCAGCATGCAAATTACCCAATATACAAGTATGGTCTATATAAGGTCAAGTTCCCAGCATGAAAGTTACCCAACATACAAGTATAGTCTATATAAGGTCAGGTTCCCAGCATGCAAGTTACCCAGTATACAAGTATAGTCTATATAAGGTCAACTTCCCAGCATGCAAGTTACCCAATATACAAGTATAGTCTATATAAGGTCAAGTTCCCAGCATGCAAGTTACCCAATATACAAGTATAGTCTATATAAGGTCAAGTTCCCATCATGCAAGTTACCCAATACACAGGTATAGTCTATATAAGGTCAAGTTCCCAGCATGCAAGTTACCCATTATACAAGTATAGTCTATATAAGGTCAAGTTCCCAGCATGCAAATTACCCAATATACAAGTATAGTCTATATAAGGTCAAGTTCCCAGCATGCAAGTTACCCAGTATACAAGTATAGTCTATATAAGGTCAAGTTCCCAGCATGCAAGTCACCCAACATACAGGTATAGTCTATATAAGGTCAAGTTCCCAGCATGCAAGTTACCCAATATACAAGTATAGTCTATATAAGGTCAAGTTCCCAGCATGCAAGTTACCCAATACACAGGTATAGTCTATATAAGGTCAAGTTCCCAGCATGCAAGTTACCCATTATACAAGTATAGTCTATATAAGGTCAAGTTCCCAGCATGCAAATTACCCAATATACAAGTATAGTCTATATAAGGTCAAGTTCCCAGCATGCAAGGTACCCAACATACATGTATAGTCTATATAAGGTCAAGTTTCCAGCATGCAAGTTACCCAGTATACAAGTATAGTCTATATAAGTTCAAGTTCCCAGCATTCAAATTACCCAACATACAAGTATAGTCTATATAAGGTCAAGTTCCCAGCATGCAAGTTACCCATTATACAAGTATAGTCTACATAAGGTCAGGTTCCCAGCATGAAAGTTACCCAACATACAAGTATAGTCTATATAAGGTCAAGTTCCCAGCATGCAAGTTACCCAATACACAGGTATAGTCTATATAAGGTCAACTTCCCAGCATGCAAGTTACCCAATATACAAGTATGGTCTATATAAGGTCAAGTTCCCAGCATGAAAGTTACCCAATATACAAGTATAGTCTATATAAGGTCAGGTTCCCAGCATGCAAGTTACCCAGTATACAAGTATAGTCTATATAAGGTCAACTTCCCAGCATGCAAGTTACCCAACATACAAGTATAGTCTATATAAGGTCAAGTTCCCAGCATGCAAGTTACCCAATATACAAGTATAGTCTATATAAGGTCAAGTTCCCAGCATGCAAGTTACCCAATACACAGGTATAGTCTATATAAGGTCAACTTCCCAGCATGCAAGTTACCCATTATACAAGTATAGTCTATATAAGGTAAAGTTCCCAGCATGCAAATTACCCAATATACAAGTATAGTCTATATAAGGTCAAGTTCCCAGCATGCAAGTTACCCAGTATACAAGTATAGTCTATATAAGTTCAAGTTCCCAGCATGCAAATTACCCAACATACAAGTATAGTCTATATAAGATCAAGTTCCCAGCATGCAAGTTACCCAATGTACAAGTATAGTCTATACAAGGTCAACTTCCCAGCATGCAAGTTACCCAATATACAAGTATAGTCTATATAAGGTCAACTTCCCAGCATGCAAATTACCCAATATACAAGTATAGTCTATATAAGGTCAAGTTCCCAGCATGAAAGTTACCCAACATACAAGTATAGTCTATATAAGGTCAAGTTCCCAGCATGCAAGTTACCCAAGATACAAGTATAGTCTATATAAGGTCAAATTCCCAGCATGCAAGTTACCCAATATACAAGTATGGTCTATATAAGGTCAAGTTCCCAGCATGAAAGTTACCCAATATACAAGTATAGTCTATATAAGGTCAAGTTCCCAGCATGCAAGTTACCCAATATACAAGTATAGTCTATATAAGGTCAACTTCCCAGCATGCAAGTTACCCAATACACAGGTATAGTCTATATAAGGTCAAGTTCCCAGCATGCAAGTTACCCATTATACAAGTATAGTCTATATAAGGTCAAGTTCCCAGCATGCAAATTACCCAATATACAAGTATAGTCTATATAAGGTCAAGTTCCCAGCATGCAAGTTACCCAACATACATGTATAGTCTATATAAGGTCAAGTTCCCAGCATGCAAGTTACCCAGTATACAAGTATAGTCTATATAAGGTCAAGTTCCCAGCATGCAAATTACCCAATATACAAGTATAGTCTATATAAGGTCAAGTTCCCAGCATGCAAGTTACCCAATATACAAGTGTAGTCTATATAAGGTCAAGTTCCCAGCATGCAAGTTACCCAATACACAGGTATAGTCTATATAAGGTCAAGTTCCCAGCATGCAAGTTACCCATTATACAAGTATAGTCTATATAAGGTCAAGTTCCCAGCATGCAAATTACCCAATATACAAGTATAGTCTATATAAGGTCAAGTTCCCAGCATGCAAGGTACCCAACATACATGTATAGTCTATATAAGGTCAAGTTCCCAGCATGCAAGTTACCCAGTATACAAGTATAGTCTGTATAAGTTCAAGTTCCCAGCATGCAAATTACCCAACATACAAGTATAGTCTATATAAGGTCACGTTCCCACCATGAAAGTTACCCAATATACAAGTATAGTCTATATAAGGTCAAGTTCCCAGCATGCAAGTTACCCAATACACAGGTATAGTCTATATAAGGTCAACTTCCCAGCATGCAAGTTACCCAATATACAAGTATGGTCTATATAAGGTCAAGTTCCCAGCATGAAAGTTACCCAATATACAAGTATAGTCTATATAAGGTCAAGTTCCCAGCATGCAAGTTACCCAGTATACAAGTATAGTCTATATAAGGTCAACTTCCCAGCATGCAAGCTACCCAACATACAAGTATAGTCTATATAAGGTCAAGTTCCCAGCATGCAAGTTACCCAATATACAAGTATAGTCTATATAAGGTCAAGTTCCCAGCATGCAAGTTACCCAATACACAGGTATAGTCTATATAAGGTCAAGTTCCCAGCATGCAAGTTACCCATTATACAAGTATAGTCTATATAAGGTCAAGTTCCCAGCATGCAAATTACCCAATATACAAGTATAGTCTATATAAGGTCAAGTTCCCAGCATGCAAGTTACCCAACATACATGTATAGTCTATATAAGGTCAAGTTCCCAGCATGCAAGTTACCCAGTATACAAGTATAGTCTATATAAGTTCAAGTTCCCAGCATGCAAATTACCCAACATACAAGTATAGTCTATATAAGGTCAAGTTCCCAGCATGCAAGTTACCCAATGTACAAGTATAGTCTATACAAGGTCAAGTTCCCAGCATGCAAGTTACCCAATATACAAGTATAGTCTATATAAGGTCAACCTCCCAGCATGCAAGTTACCCAATATACAAGTATAGTCTATATAAGGTCAAATTCAACCTGTTTTGCTGACAAGGCACTTTAAGAGCTAAAATAGGCAATTTGATATTACATTTTATGTCCAACAGATAACAATCATGCAAGTTGCCCAATATGTAAGTATACTCTGATACAGATCATTTCATTTTAAACGTTTGTTTTCCACTTTTTATATAACAGTTGTAGGGAACCATACATTACATTACCACCCAAAAGACTGTGAAATTGTTCAATTAATTCTCTTTTGTATAAGACACTTTATCTTCTTACTGTGAATATTCTTCATGTTGTGATATGCATTTACATCATGCCCAAGCCAGATAAGTCACTACATTATATTTGAGGAGGAGGTAACTCTACAAATCAGTTGTGAATATTATCACTGTTGTGATGTCGATTGGGGTCAGTCTACAGATGTTATGTACTTCTAAGACAGTGACAGGTATAAGGTGACGTTCTCTGCTTGCACAGTGGTCAGAATGTTGACACACCTCTGTTACCTTTATGTACTGTGGGTGTACTTTCTTCGGAAATTGTGCTTTTTGAAAATGTAGATGAATATTGCACACATCTAACCAAAATGGGTATTCCCATGTGCTCGAAAAATCAACCCGAATTAGTCCAAAGTACAGTATTATTGCCAGTTATCAAAAATAGGAAAAATTAATCTTTCCAGATTAGACAAAACCAACTTCTGAAAGTGCAATGAATTAATTACAAAATATATAAAAATTAAAAAAGATAAGTTATCATCACTTTTATTTATAATTTTCATCTTTAGTCCAGGAACTGAAAATGACCAAGTAGAGCTTGCAGTTGTTCTTTTTTCTTTCTTTTGTTTTCATGAGTGTTCATCTGAATTAAGGCAAAGCTTTATACTCTGTAACCTAATTACACCCATCAATCATGCAAGCAATACAGGCAATTAAAAGTACTCTGTAACCTAATTACACCCATCAATCATGCAAACAATAAAGGCAAATAAAGTTATTTAACAATACCTAAGGTCTTTTTGAAATGGCCAGGATAACTAGTGAGGTAATCCTGAGAGCTGTTTTCTTTAAAAGTCTAATCTTGTGCAAAATCAGGTTCTGTACAGTGACACCATTTATATATTGCCCTAGCCTGAGTAGTCATTATATAATAGTGTTGTAAGGGACATAACTCGCTACTATGACTATTCTCCATGTTATGATATCTACATCTTGACCAAGCCAGAGTAGTTATTACAATATTGTGTTCTAGTGGAGATAAGTCAACAAGCACACCTAACTGCATAAATGATCAGATTCACCTTTATTTTGAAAACATATAATCTCTCAAAATTTAACGTTTACTGACAAAATATGTCTACATTCCGTATTCTGCTACTGTCAAAACATATATACTTCCATAATCTGCCCCATTATGTTACTGTAGAATATGTCTACATTCCATATCCTTCCTCATTAAATCTGTTATTGTCAAACTATGTCTACATTCCATATTCTTCTCCGTTCATTTTTTTTACAACATTTTATTGTTAAATTACTCTGTCTTTAAGTGAACTAGAGATATCTACATATTTCTTTGCAAACAGATGTAACTCAATTGTATGAACAGATACCATTTATGTAACCTATTCTATATGTAGACCACTTGGCCACATTTATAAGACCTGTTCTATGTTTAGACTACTTGGCCACATGTATAAAACCTATTCTATATTTAGACCACCTGGCCACATTTATAAGACATATTCTATATGTAGACCACTTAGCCACAAAAACCTATTCTATAATCAGACCACTTGCAATAATCAATAATCAGATAAACAGACCCTAAATTGTGTAGCAATATTTGTTAAATAACATTGTATAATTATTTTCAGTATGAAGACATAATGGAGATATGTAATGTAAACATAACAGAATAACCTTGTCTATGAATACGAAGACTTACCAGACAGCATACATATTGCATCATCAAACAAAACATATTGCATAATCAGACAGTACACATATTACATCATTAATCATGATATGTATTGCATCGTCAAACAAAACATATTACATGATCAGACAGTATACATATTACATCATTAAACATGATATGTATTGCATCATCAAACAATACATATTACATCATCAAACAGTATACATATTACATCATTAAACATGATATGTATTGCATCATCAAACAAAACATATTACATCATCAGACAGTATACATATTACATCATCAATACATGATACATATTACATCATCAATACATTATACATATAACATCATCAAACACTGTACATATTACATCATCAAACAAAACATATTGCATCATCAAACAGTGTACATATTACATCATCAATACATTATACATAATACATCATCAAACATTATACATATTACATCATCAAACATTATACATATTACATCATCAAACAGTGTACATATTATATCATCAAACATTATACATATTACATCATCAAACAAAACATATTGCATCATCAAACAGTGTACATATTACATCATCAAACATTATACATATTACATCATCAAACACTGTACATATTACATCATCAAACATTATACATATTGCATCATCAAACATTATACATAATACATCATCAAACATTATACATATTACATCATCAAACACTGTACATATTACATCATCAAACAAAACATATTGCATCATCAAACAGTGTACATATTACATCATCAATACATTATACATAATACATCATCAAACATTATACATATTGCATCATCAAACATTATACATATTACATCATCAAACATGATACATATTACATCATCAAACATTATACATATTACATCATCAAACATTATACATATTACATCATCAATACATTATACATAATACATCATCAAACATTATACATATTACATCATCAAACAAAACATATTGCATCATCAAACAGTGTACATATTACATCATCAATACATTATACATAATACATCATCAAACATTATACATATTACATCATCAATACATTATACATAATACATCATCAAACATTATACATATTGCATCATCAAACATTATACATATTACATCATCAAACATGATACATATTACATCATCAAACATTATACATATTACATCATCAAACATTATACATAATACATCATCAAACATTATACATATTATATCATCAAACATTATACATATTACATCATCAAACAAAACATATTACATCATCAGACAGTATACATATTACATCATCAATACATGATACATATTACATCATCAATACATTATACATATAACATCATCAAACACTGTACATATTACATCATCAAACAAAACATATTGCATCATCAAACAGTGTACATATTACATCATCAATACATTATACATAATACATCATCAAACATTATACATATTACATCATCAAACAAAACATATTACATCATCAAACAGTGTACATATTACATCATCAAACAAAACATATTGCATCATCAAACAGTGTACATATTACATCATCAATACATTATACATAATACATCATCAAACATTATACATATTACATCATCAAACATTATACATATTACATCATCAAACAGTGTACATATTACATCATCAAACAGTGTACATATTACATCATCAAGACATGATACATATTACATCATCAAACAAAACATATTACATCAGCAAACAGTATACATATTACATCATCAAACAGTATACATATTACATCATCAAACAGTGTACATATTACATCATCAATACATTATACATATTACATCATCAAACAAAACATATTACATCATCAAACATTATACATATTACATCATCAAACAGTATACACATTACATCATCAAACAAAACTTATTACATCATCAAACAGTGTATATATTACATCATCAAACAGTAGACATATTATGTCATCAAACATTATACATATTACATCATCAATACATAATACATATTACATCATCAAACAAAACATATTACATCATCAAAAATTATACATATTACATCATCAAACATTATGCATATTACATCATCAAACAGTATACATATTACATCATCAAACAGTATGCATATTAGATCATCAAACAAAACATATTACATCATCAAACATTATACATCTTACATCATCAAACAGTATACATATTACATCATTAAACAGTATGCATATTACATCATCAAACAGTATACACATTACATCATCAAACAAAACATATTACATCATCAAACAGTGTATATATTACATCATCAAACAGTATACATATTACATCATCAATACATTATACATATTACATCATCAAACAAAACATATTACATCATCAAACATTATACATATTACATCATCAAACAGTCTACATATTACATCATCAAACAGTATGCATATTACATCATCAAACAAAACATTACATCATCAAACATTATACATATTACATCATCAAACATTATACATATTGCATCATCAAACAGTGTACATATTACATCATCAATACATTATACATATTACATCATCAATACATTATACATATTACATCATCAATACATATTGCATCAACAAATAGTATATATCACCAAAAGTAGCGAACTTGAATATATTATTCATTTCTTTTATGTATATATATAGGAGGATCAGTTTCAGGTTTTGTTATACAATCAGAGTCATACATAAAATTTATATTTAGTTTTGTTTTGCTTCACATCCAAGCAGCTTGGATATTATTTTAATGAATTCCCTTGAACTGTTTAGTATCACAGTGATACTGTACACACACCATGGCCTGTACTGACATGATATTTGCAATGTGATATGTCATCTCACACACCACAGCTGTACAAACACGATATATGCAATGTTTTACATTATCTTACTCATCATCACCTGTACAGACTTAATATTTGCAATGTGTTACATCATCTTACACACCATGACCTTATTGATTGGAAGTTGTCATCCAATCTGCTGAGGCACCATATAATAATAATAATAATAATAATAATAATGATGATGATGATGATGATGATGATGATAACCATAATCATAATAATAATAATGATAATAATTTTAATAATAATAATAATAATAAGAATAATAATAATAGTAATATCAAATATGATCTGTAAAAGCAAATATCATACAATTATGCTGTTTCAAAATAAAAGTATAGGTTTTGTTTGTTACTGTTTTTTGTCCCAGTGGTATTTGCATATGTCCTAAAGTGCACAATAAATCTGGCATAAACATGTTTCATAAAACAAGAAAAACAAAAACATTGTAGGTGGTAGACAGCATTTTTGGACCCTGCTGAAAAAGTAGGTGGTACTTTATGATAAAATATGTAAACATGTTTGTGTGACCTGTTGGACTTAGAATGTTCTGGAAGCAAACTTATGACACACATCCTGGTCATCTTATTGTATGCTTGGTTTTGTATACATGGTCCTGAAGTAAAATGCATTGTTCCTATTTCAATATCAGTCTTGTGAAACCACTTTTAGCTTTTTTTACATAGAATTTGAGAGGAATAATTATTTCAATCATTTATTGAAATTGCTGAAGTGATCATTATCTGGATTAAAATACTTTCTGATTATTTTGAATTCATTAAAAGACGTTCTGGATTATTTCAGTTTGATACATGAAGACTGTTACTACATCAACACATTCAAGATTGGAGTTCTTTTATAACTTTTGTATATGGACTTGTAATAGAGCTGTTAGGATTATTTGGGATTTAACTCATGATGATCTAATTTCCTCATTATTTTTCTTGTATAACAGGGATAATTAAATTATTTGTGATTTAACAAAACTTTTTGGTTTTACTTCTTTGTGTTCTTAGTTTAAGACCATATATTAGTAACATATTACTATGGTTTCTTCTGCATAATTGTTGCACAGGATTGAAAGGTATGCCTAGATTTGATTAACTACCTTCTTGTAAATCTTCTTCAGGTTCCCTCATCATATGTGTAGCATAGCATGGTTGTCTTCTTTACTGTCAAGGTTCGAGAAGCAATGTATTATTCATCATCATACATTTAGTACAGTGGTTGTCTCCCTTGTATTCAAGGTCCTTGATCAATGTATTATTCCTCATTATGCATGTAGTATATAGTGGTTGTTTCCCTTGAAGTCAAGGTCTAAAATCAATTATTCCTCATTATACATGTAGTATAGTGTGGTTGTCTATCGTGTAGTCAAAGTGCAAGATCAATGTATTAATCCTCATCATACATGTCATATCGTGTGGTTGTCTCCCCTGCAGTCCAGGTGCAAGATCAGTGTATTATTCTTCATTTTACATGTATAGTGTGGTTGTCTCCCTTGTAGCCAGATTCAAGGTCAATGTATTATTCCTGATCACACAAGTAGTATAGAAAGGTGGTCTCTCTTGTAGACACATACATGTAGTGTCTTGTGATTGTCTCCCTTGTGTTCAAGGTTCATGATTAAGGTATTACTCATTAAACATGAAGCATATTGACTAAGAGAAATAGACACGCTAACTTCAACATAGCACATGTAGTAAAGCCTACCTGACTGTCGTCATTGCTGAGGTTCAGGTCTACCCTCTACCCATTAATGATTTAAATTACTATAGCATTTATTAAGCTAGGTCAGTGGATATCGCACTGATAGGAAAGCCTTTAATGAACAAGATATAATTATTTTTTATTTCAGAACCATTGTATCAGGGGTCAAGGTCATAGGTGTATGATGTATTAATAGTTTAGTTCCTTCATATTAATTGCAAACTGAAATGAAGGAAGAGTAGAAGAAAGTAATACTTCTTAAAATTTAATTAAAGCAAAACTTCTGTTTCATTTTGGAATGTAAACTAAATATCCCCCACTTTTTGTATAAGTCTTAAATAGGATTGGTCTGCATGCCTACCACACTTTTGTCTGTAAAATAACTCCCATAAATAAGGGATTTAATAAAATTTGGTATGCTTTCCAGATATGGGGGTGACACAGGACGATTATAATTGTCAGACCAATGAATTGATTAACAAGGTTGTATCCCTTGTGCGTTACAGCTGTACCGTCCTTAGATGCATGTAGGTCAATATACCTGGTCAATTCAGTTATGTACCAATTGCAAAGTTATAAATATGTGACATAAACTTCATTCATTCATTCAATGGTGCCTTGGATGTCAGAGTGGTATATAGTGCTTGCTTTTACCAATCACTGACAACTCACCTCTATCCTCATGGGTTTGAGTCTGGCTTGGCCAATGTTTGCCTTTACCAATCACTGACAACTCACCTCTGTCCTCATGGGTTTGAGTCTGGCTTGGCCAATGCTTGCCTTTGCCAATCATTGACAACTCACCTCTTTCCTCATAGGTTTGAGTTTGGCTTGGCAAATGCTTGCCTTTACCAATCACTGACAACTCACCTCTATCCTCATGGGTTTGAGTTTGGCTTGGCCAATGCATGCCTTTACGAGTCACTGACAACTAACCTCTATCCTCATGAGTTTGAGTCTGGCTTGGCCAATATTTGCTTTTACCAATCACTGACACCTCACCTCTGTCCTCATGGGTTTGAGTCTGGCTTGGCCAATGCTTTCCTTAACCAATCACTGACAACTCACCTCTATCTTCATGGGTTTGAGTCTGGCTTGGCCAATGCATGCCTTTACCAATCACCGACAACTCACCTGTTTCCTCATGGATTTGAGTCTGGCTTAGCCAATGTTTGCCTTTACCAATCACTGACAACTCACCTGTTTCCTCATGGATTTGAGTTTGCCTTGGCCATTGCTTGCCTTTACCAATCACTGACAACTCACCTGTTTCCTCATGGATTTGAGTTTGCCTTGGCCATTGCTTGCCTTTACCAATCACCGACAACTCACCTCTGTCCTCATGGGTTGGAGACTGGCTTGGCCAATGTGGATAATGTGAGATAGCTTGTCAGTTGATTATTTTCCTGGTTTTTCCTCTACTTACCATGTTATGCTGATGACTCTGTATATTTCAGCCAATTAGGATCAACTTCATTGTGAAGAACAGGTTAGATACCTTGCCCTGTTATGGTTGTTTTACACTTGCTGCTATATCAATCTCTTACTTTTCATGTTCTGGTGGAATATACTAAAGTTATACTCTCCATCTGACCCAAGGTATCTTGGAAACTAATACTACAGGGTGTTAATCTATTTGAAAGAATGAAATAATGGAAACAATGGAATGTAAGAACATTAACATTTTTTAATGGTATCAAAGATTGCACTAGATGACCTAGACACATTGAATGAAATATCCACACATGTTCTCTGAAAGTAAAAGGCACCATCAGGCCAAATCTAATAACTCTATTTCATAACAACACACATTGATACCAAATGACTGCAATATTTTAATGGTTTATGTTTGACATGCAGCTGACAGGTACAAGAAAATACTTTACCAGTTATTCCTGTCTCACACTGATTCCACATAACCATTTATTCCTTTCTCTCATTGATTTCACATAACCATTTATTCCTGTTTTTCACTGTTTACACATTACCAGTTCTTTCCATCTCTCACTGTTTCCACATAAATGTGCTGGTCACAATGGTAAATTACATTGATGAGAGGCAGGCCAAATTTCCAAACCTGACTATTTCCTACAGGAGTTCATTGTCTTCTGAAATATGAAAATCAATTTGAGGATTTTAATTAACACTAATAAAGGACACATCAGTATTAAACAGACTTTACATTCCATCCCTGCCCAAATTACTTATATCTGTATATTCCACTACCATTTTGATTTTAAAAAAATTAAATGTTTACCCTGCTATCACAAATATTGGTTAAAATAAAAGTTGTTTGCTTTTGTGGGACTCCTAGCATTCTTTCTCACGTAAAAACTATAGTCAAGCCATGGGACTCTACTGGCAATCTTTCTTATGTAAACGCTCTAGTCAAACCATGGGACTCTACTGGCAATCTTTCTCATGCAAACACTATAGTGAAGCCATGGGACTTTGCTGGCAATCTTTCTTGCATAATTACAAAAGCCCATAAAATAAAAATTAACGTTGGTGTAATATAAAATATTAAACATTAGTCTTGTTTAGAATTTTTGACTTTAGTCTAATACAGAGTTTTTAACTTAGCCTGATATAGAACTTTTAATAATAAATTCTAATAAATCATTTTTAATTTTAGCCTAATATAGATTTGTAATTTTAGTGTAATACATAATTTTTAATTTAGTCTAACATATAGTTTTTAATATTAGTCCAGTATAGAATTTTCAATATTACTCAAGTATAGAATTGTCAATATTGGCTTAATATAGAATTTGTAATTTAGTCTAATATATCATTTTTAATTTAGACAAGTATTGAATTTTCATTTTTATTCTAATATAGACTTGTCAACAAATTCTTATTTTTTTTTTGTATTTGTAATTTTAGCCTGATATAGAATTTTAATTTTAATCTAATATAGAATTATTTATAATATTATTCTAATATGGAAGTTTAAATTTAATTCTAATATGGAAAATTTAATTTTAGTCTGCTATTGAAGTATTAATTTTAGTTGGCCTTGAAATGTTTTACTTTCAGTCTAATATAGAATATATATATTATATATTTTTGTTATTTTTAGTTCTATATAGATTTTTTAAATTTTAGTTTACGATGCTGTGTTATTTCAGTCTTGAATAAATTTTTAATTTTAGTCAGTTGTATAATTTTTACATTTTAGTCCAATACAGGATTATTACTCTTAGTCTAATATAGAATTATTAATTTTAGTCCAATATAGCTCTTTAAATTTTTCTTGATTAAAGTGTTTTTCATGCTAGTAAAATATAAGATGCTTGATTTTGATTCATATAGAGTTTTTCATTGTTGTTTAACATATAATTTTTAGTTTAGTCTAATACAGAATTTTTAATTTAGTCTAATACAGAATTTTTTATTTAGTCAAATACATAATTTTTTATTTAGTCTAGTACATAGTTTTTAATTTAATCTAATTTATAATTTTTTAATTTGTCTAAAATATTGTTTTTAATTTTAGTCTTTTAAATTCTATAAATTTTGTCTAATACATAACTTTCATTTTTGGTCCAAAATGGAATTTTTATTTTATTCTAATATAAAAACTTTGATATTAATCTAAAAAAAATTGAGTTTGAGTTTAATTTAGAATCTGTAATTTTAGTCTTATATAGAATACCCAATTTTAGTCTAATATAGAATTTTTATTTTTAGTCAAATTTCGATGTTTATTTTTTTCAGTTATTTAGAATTTCCAATTTTTGTCTAATTTAGAATCTGTAATTTTAGTCTTATATAGAATTTCCAATTTTAGTCAAATTTAGAATCTTTAATTTTAGTCTGATTTATAATCTGTAATTTAAGTCTTATTTAGAATTTCCAATTTTAATCTGATATAGAATTTTTAATTTTAGTCAAATATAGATTATTATTTTGTTCAATATAGAATTTGTAATTTAGTCTAATACAGAATCTGTAATTTGTAAATTTAGTTGATTAAATCATTTTTTTAAATTTTAGTCTAATACAGCTTAATTTTAGTATTATATAATGTTTGTATTTTTATAGTGATTTAAATAATTTTGACATTTCACTACAATATAGGATTTTTCATTTTAATCTATTAAAAAAATATTTTTTTAGTCTAATATAGCATTATTTTTCTATTGAAGAATGAACTTTCTGCATCTAAGTAAAATAGAGGATTTTTAATTTTAGCCTAATATAGGATTTTTAATTTCAGTTTAACATAGACTATTCAGTTTTAATTGATAAATAATTTTAACATTTTTGTCCAATAAAATATTTAAATTTTAGTCAAATATAAACATTTTAATTTAGTCTGATATATCATTTTTAAAATTAGTCTAATTTACAATATTTAATATTGGTCTAATATAGTTTTTATAATTTTTTTCTGATATAGAATGTTAGCTTTGGTATAATATAAACATTCTTAATTTAGTCTAATATAGAATTTATAATTGTTTTCTGATATAGAATGTTAGCTTTGGTATAATATAAACATTCTTAATTTAGTCTAATATAGAATTTATAATTGTTTTCTGATATAGAATGTTAGCTTTGGTATAATATAAACATTCTTAATTTAGTCTAATATAGAATTTATAATTTGGTATATACATAAATGTTAATTGACTCTAATACAGAATTTTTACTTTTATTTTAATATGGACTTTTTAATTAGTCAAGCAGAATTTTGAATTTTAATCTAATTTAGATTTGTAATCTTAGTCTAATGTCATTGTCATTTTAGTCTCATATAGAATGTCTTTAATTTTCTTTATAATGGAAATTCTAATTAAGTTTAATATTTTAGAAATTTTAAATGTTAGCTGATTATATAATTTTTCCAATATTAGTCTAGTATAGAATTTGTATTTGTTTCTACAATATAACATTTATAATTTTAGCCTAATAAAGAAAGTTTAATTTTAGTTAATTGTACATTTGTTAACTTTTAGTCAGACACATAATTTGTAACTTTTGTTTATGATATTGTTTTTTTTATTGCAGTCTAATATAGAACTTTCAATTTTAGTTTAATATAAAGTGATTAATTTTAGTGGATTACAGGATTTTAAATTTTCTTCTGATATAGAATTCTTACTTTTTGTCTAATATAGCATTTCTAATTTTAGATGATTCATTTCCTTTACAACATAGATATAGGTTTTTTAATTTTAGTCTAAAATAGCATTTATAGGATCTTTAATTTAATATAATTTCAGTTTTAGCTGATTATACAATTTTGACATTTTAGTCCAATAGAGGACTTTTAATTTTATTCTAACATAGCATTTTTAATTTTATTCACGTATAGAATATTTTAATATAGTCTAATAAATATTTTAAGTTTAGTCCAATATATAATTTTTAATTTAGTCTAATATAGCATTTTTAAAATTTATCTAATATAAAAATTTTAATCCTAGGTTAATATAGAATTTATAATTTAGTTTGATACAGATACATCATTTTAGTCTAATGTAGAAGTCTTATTTTTTTCTAAATATAATTTTTAGTTTAGACTAATAGATAATTTTTAATTTTATTTTAATCTTGAATTTTTAATTTAGTGTGATATTTAATTGTTTATTTAGCATAATATAGATTTTTTAAATAGTCTAATATAGAATTTCAACTAATAAATTCTAGTAAAGCATTTTTAATTTTAGTCTAATATTGAATTTTTAATTTTAGTTGATTTTATGTTTCACATTTAGATCATTATAGAATTTACATATTATATAAAAATAAATTATTCTTAGTCCAATATAGATTGATTACAATTTAGTTTAAGATGGTGTTTAACTTCAGCCTTATATCAAGTTTTTAATTTTAGTCAATTATATAATTTTTACCTTTTAGCCCAATATAACAATTTTAATTAATTTTCCTTGATAAAAGAATTTTTTTCATGCTACTAAAGTATGATGCTTAATTTTGATCTAATATAGGGTTTTTCACTGGAGTCTAATATATAATTTCTAATTTAGTCCAATACAGAATTTTTAATTAGGTCAAATACAGAATTTGTTATTTAATCTAATATGGAATTGTTAATTGAGTAAAATATAGAATTTTTAAAAATTGTCTGAAAAATACAGGCTTTAATTTTAGTCTTTTAAATTCTTTAAATTTAGTCTGATACATAACATTTTTAATTTTGGTCTAATATATAATTTTTAATATTAGTCTAATATAGATTTTATAATTTAGTCAAATATTGAAATTTTAATTATTGTCTAAGATAGATATTTTAATTTTAGCCTAATATAGAATTTTTAATATTATTTTAATTTAAAGATTAAACCGCTCAGGTGGCCTAGTGGTCAGAACATCTGCCTCAGATGCAGGAGGTCGTGGGTTCAATTCCCATCAAAGTCATACCAAAGACTTACAAAAATGGTACCAACAACTGCCTTGCTTGGTGCTCAGCATTAAGAGGTTAGTGTTAGGATTGGTCGGCCTGGTGTAAGGATAATGCGACTGGGTGGGACATCATGCTACATGTCAGCAGCATGTTGCTCCAGAGCAAGACATCACCATATGCTGCCACACTGCAGACATCATAGCCATAGGACTGAAAAATTGTTAAATCTACATTAAAAATCCAAGGCACACACACACATATAAAGATTATAATATTGGTCTAAAAAATTTTTTTAGGTTGAGTCAATTTAAAATTTGTAATTTTAATCTTATATAGAATTTACAATTTTAGTCTAATACAGAATTTATATTTTTAGTAAAATATAGATTTTTTTGTGTTCAATATAGATTTTTTAATTTAGTCTAATACATAATTTGTAAATTTAGTTGATTTTATAATTTTATTTTTTACCGCTCCGGTGGCCTTGTGGTTAGAGCGTCTGCCTCGGATACGGGAGGTCAATGACTGGTCTGCAGACATATCTACTGCAATAGTATGAATACTCTGACTGGTCTGCCTACATATCTACTGCAATAGTATGAATGCAATGACTGGTCTTCATACATATCTACTGCAATAGTATGAATACGCTGACTGGTCTGCATACATATCTACTGCAATAGTATGAATACTCTGACTGGTCTGCCTACATATCCACTGAAATAGTATGAATACACTGACTGGTCTGCCTACATATCTGCTAGGAATACAAGGACTTGTATGCATACATATTTACTGAAAATATTGTAAATACAATCACTGTTCTGCATACACATACAGTAAAACTAGTGACAATACAATAATTGGTCTGCATGCATATCTAATGAAAAATTGGTGTCGGTCACAATGAGTGGTCCATATACATAACTTAATATGGCTGTCTTATGTACAAAATTTGATTTCATTATGTTGAAACATGTGTCAGACTAGTTGTTGTCATATTATACTACAGCCAGCATAAAGTTAAAATAAATGAAGAGGAAACTGACACAAATCTCTGGAGCAATTCAGTTTGCTGATACATGTATGTGCATCTTCAAATGACCACAACATCAATTTGTCAAAAATAATGACATTATATTTGTAATCAAACCATTTATTGGTGAGACAAAAATGGCAGTAAATCTGACAATAATCATTATTTGCCATTATGTTCAATTTCAGATGATAACCATGCCATGCACAATTTTGCATCATAATATGATGACGTCTGTAAGACTAGCTGTATTCTCAAGATTATGCCATTTAGCTCCAAGTCAAAAAGCATTGACACTGATCTGTTGATACAGTGTCTGATGGTAAATCTGGGTCTATGATATTCATTTGAAATCATAATGACATAGATTCAATGCATCAGGTTATAACAGGTAAGGGTCTATGATGTTAAGTTGAAACTAAAATAAGAAATACAAACAATAAATACTCTGATCTACTGGTTCATCAAGTTATAACAGGTAAGGACCTATGATATTAATTTGAAACCACAATAACAAACACAAACATTATATACACTGATCTAATGCTGCATCAAGTGATGACTGGTAAGGGTCTATGATGTTAAATGGAAACCATAATATCAAACACAAATTCAAACATTATATACACTAATCTACTGGTTCATCAAGATGTAACAGGTAGGAGTCTATGATGTTAATTTGAAATCATAATAACACTAGGTACATTTACCCTGGTCTATTGGTGCAAGTAATGCTCACATATCTATCTTTTTATTGCTCCCTCTGTCTGTACCCCTCACATTTCTATCTAAATTGGTCCCACTGTATGTGCACATCACATATCTATCAATCTACTAGTCACTCTCTCTGTATCCCTCACATATATATCTATCTACTGATCACTTAGTCTGTACCCCTCACATATTTATCTATCTATTGGTCCCTCTGTCTGTACCATTCGCATCTTTATCTACTGTTCACACTGTCTGTACATCTCACATATCTATCTATTGGTCCCTCTGTCTGTACATCTCACATATCTATCTAGCTAAATAGTCCCTCTATCTGTACCTATCACATATGTATCCATAAATTGGTCCCTCTGTATGCACACCTCACATATCTATGTATGGGTGCCTCTGTCTGTACCCCTCACATATCTATCTATATACTGGTCCCTCTGTCTGTACCCCTCACAAATCTATCTACTGGTCCCTCTGTCTGTCCCCCTCACATATCTAACTATATGTTGGTTGCTCTGTCTTTACACCTTACATGTCTATCTACTGGTCACTCTGTATGTACACCTCACATATCTATCTATCCACTGGTCACTCTGTCTATACACCTCACCTATCTATATATTGGTCCTCTGTCTGTACCATTCACATCTCTATTGGTCCCTCTGTCTGTACACCTCACATATCTATACATATATTGGTCCATCTGTATGTGCCCCTCACATCCCTGTCTATCTATCTACTGGTCCTTCTCTCTGTACCCCTCACATCTCCATATATTGGTCACTCAGTCTGTACCCTTCACATCTATATCTACCTGCAGTAACCTCTCTCAGTACACCTCACATCTCCATTTATATATTGTTCTATCTACTACAAGTTGTGTACAGGTGTAAGTTATTTACTTAAAACTACATGTATTTTTCATCAGGGGCCACAGGTGCATGAGTTGTCTATGGTGATCACCTTTAAAAATAAGGTTGAGTTCATGTCCCAGCTTAACCATTTGAACATAGTGAGTATGTGAGAAATATTGCTATCTTCCCGTGGGTCTATGACTCTTTCTTAGATTGTAAGTGTCTTCCTCCACCTAAAACCTGGCTGTCATATATAATCTGTCTTGTGCTGAGCAACGTCATTAAAACTCACAAAACAAACCAGGTTTTGCTTTCACTGACACCTGTGATAACAAGGTAAATTCTTGAAATTATTCAAATTATAATGGTGGGATAAACGAATCTAAGAAGTTTAGGCAATGATAGAAATTAAAGTGAATCCTCTATGAATCTTAACTAATACTGCTTAATTGATTTTCATATTTCAAAAAACAAAGAAGTCTGGACCAAATGGAAGTAGAGATGTTGAAGGATGTCCTGCCACAAGGTGATTTAATTTGCCTTTATCCCTAACAAATTCATGTGGATACAATGATAGGCAGGAAGAAACAGTGAAGTATTTTCTTGTATCTGTGAGATTGCATATCATGTACTGTACAAGCACTTTCATGGTTCTTTGGTATGAATGTGTGTGTTGTTGTGAAATGGATGGATGAGATATGGCCTCACTATGAATTACAATTTAAAGTAAAATATGTGTATTTTGCTTTCAGTGTGAGTGAAACCTTTAATATCATTAAAAACCTTTTATATTCTTATGACTGTTTGTTTCTTTTAATTCAATCTTCTAGATGGGTGTCAAACCCAGATGATCTTCTTTCCAATATTTCATTCTGTTAATTTGATTTAAAACTCTGAAGTTTAAGTTTCCAAGTTGCCTTGGGTCAAATGGAAGATTTAACTTTATAATAGTTCATTAGTAAAAGGAAAAGTAAGAGACCGACATATCCCCTACGTTTTAATTACATTTTTTGAAGAACTTCAACATTTATTTTGCAATTTCCATTAGATATGTATGGAACTGTGCCCTAGTAATATCTTGTGCAATTGACATAATCAGCATTTACAAACAGTCATGGTTCTTCATATCTGTCCGTTTCATGCAAATTGTAAAGGAAATGTGTAATAAAGTAAAATATGATATGTGTGCAAAGCTTATGCATTTATTGGCTGACAGTAACAGCTTGACTTCACTGTAAGTAACTTTGATGTGTGAATAACAGCATGCCTAGGTTATGCATTTATCTGCTAACAGTAACAGCTTTACTTCACTGTAAGTAAATTTGATGTGTGAATAACAGCATGCCTAGGTTATGCATTTATCGGCTGACAGTAACAGCTTGACTTCACTGTAAGTAAATGTGTTGTGTGAATAACAGCATGTCTAGGTTATACATTTATCTGCTGACAGTAACAGCTAGACTTCACTGTAAGTAAATGTGTTGTGTGAATAACAGCATGCCTAGGTTATGCATTTATCTGCTGACAGTAACAGCTTTACTTCACTGTAAGTAAATGTGTTGTGTGAATAACAGCATGCCTAGCTTTGTATTTATCTGTTGAAAGTAACAGCTAGACTTCACTGTAGGTAAATTTGTTTATCAAAAGTTACACAGAAATAATATGAACAGTGTTATTTCTCATTTTGACCATTCTGTTCTTTTTCATTTTTACAAAGTGTTTGAAAACCAGAACGAGTTAGACTGATTAGGAGAAATGATCTTTCCATTGTCCATGAGACCATACTTTTGGCATACATGTCTTTGCCCCGAAGGAGTGATCTTCAAGAGGATTAGTCAACAAAGTGAAAGAAAAGGGATATCCAGAATCATACCAATGCTGAGCCTACAGTCTCCCACAACCTAATCTCCAGCAAGCTAATAATACTTATAGGCGACAACAGCAAGTGCTATTGTTTGTATAAGTACAAGATTAGTGCAGTTTGTATTATGTTGTTTGTACAAGTACAGGAGTAGTGAAATTTGTATTATGTTGTTTGTACAAGTACAGGAGTAGTGAAATTTGTATTATGTTGTTTGTACAAGTACAGGAGTAGTGAAATTTGTATTATGTTGTTTGTACAAGTACAGGAGTAGTGAAATTTGTATTATGTTGTTTGTACAAGTACAGGAGTAGTGAAATTTGTATTATGTTGTTTGTACAAGTACAGGAGTAGTGAAATTTGTATTATGTTGTTTGTACAAATACAGGAGTAGTGCAATTTGTATTATTTGTTTGAACAAGTACAGGAGTAGTGAAATTTGTATTATGTTGTTTGTACAAGTACAGGAGTAGTGAAATTTGTATTATGTTGTTTGTACAAGTACAAGAGTAGTGAAATTTGTATTATGTTGTTTGTACAAGTACAGGAGTAGTGAAATTTGTATTATGTTGTTTGTACAAGTACAAGAGTAGTGCAATTTGTATTATGTTGTTTGTACAAGTACAGGAGTAGTGAAATTTGTATTATGTTGTTTCACTGAAATGGTATGAAGAGTGTTATTTCTCAGTTACAATATATTGAATAGGAGAATATGATATTTATGTCATCCATGACACTATGCTTGGTATCTAAACCTTTGCCCCCATGAGGCAGTCAACATACTGTCTTCCATAACAGTGTCCAGAGCATCAAAACATTTATCCCAAAGAGGTGTTCTTCAGGAAACTGAATAGAAAATGCACTGACCATCAGCTGTGACCATATTGTGCTATGAGTTTATATCATCAAGATATGTCAACCATATTCGACTCTTCAATAACGAGTCAACTAATGGACTTAAGTTCCTTAATTATTTAGGCTCTGTCCATGTTAGAGTAAAGAAACCTGGTGGGACCAGTATGTCTATGAGTATACTGCTCAGATATACGTAAGTAGGTCCTTCTGTGTTTCTTGAACATTAGCATTTGTATTTTAAGTTAATTTCCATTGTAGATTCATAAATAGTGATGGAAATTGTGTCTGCAAGTATTACATCACGTATAATTTATGCTTCATTTCCTTAAAAAAAATTATTTTCTCAAACACTTTTAATGGTAGAGTACTTCATTTGCTGAGGTGATGATGAATCTAGCATCACATCATCTCAGACAACTTTTCATGTACAGTTTTGCAGTCATTGTTAGTGTGATCACCTGATCTCAATATTAAATGTTTAATCCTCAAACTTATCATTGTGTATAAAAGCAACATTGTTTTCCTTCTATAGAGTTCAATTTAGGACAAAGGATGGTGTGACCATTCACTTCAAAACATAATCATAGTAACCTTAATGTTATGTGGCAAACATGTCTGTTATGTGTCCTTT
Source organism: Sinohyriopsis cumingii (assembly GCA_028554795.2). NCBI lineage: Eukaryota > Metazoa > Mollusca > Bivalvia > Unionida > Unionidae > Sinohyriopsis > Sinohyriopsis cumingii. The sequence continues at coordinate 2,284,011 of JAPYKE020000055.1, forward strand.
AATTTAACATAAGTTATGAAGGGCTAAATGCAATGACATTACATGAAAGTTAGCATGGATTCTTTGAGAAGGGGAGAGAGAGTTGTCAATATATTTCAATCTCTTTTAATTGACAGAATAATTGCCAGTGTTTCAGAAGCAGACATTTGTAACTATCCAGTTTGCTTGTGTAATATTGCCAAGCTTTAATAGCATGGTATTTTTTATAAGTATCATAGTATTTTTTGTAAGCATCTCCATTGATTTAGATGCCTTGGCAATTGCGATTGTACTTTTCATACAGGGGAAAAACTTAAAGGATAGCAAATTCAAGTGCTAGTAGTGTACAACTTTGACTTCTGAGGGGCATTCTTGGTTTATCAGGATTTTTCAAAGAGACCAATGACCTTTTCATTGTACCAATGGTACAAAATCAAACTCTAAGATACATTTCATATTTGTTTTGAAATCTTATTCTACATGGCTTTACACCCAGTAGGTCATAAAAATGCTGTAGATGCTAGATAGGTCAATATACTTTGTCCATTTGCTCATTTATTTAATAACTGCAAAGTTAGAAACATGTGAGAATAGTTTAATTTGATCTTTCATCCCCAAAATGTTATGTCACATATATATATATATATATATATATATATATATATATATATATATATATATATATATATATATATAACCTGTGATATAGGATACAGATTATGTGGTGAAAAGTTTGAACCTTTATATATGGCATATACTACTTATATATTAAATTTGCAAAATGTATAGATGTTATTGTGTAATGTTTGTGGTATTTTACAATAAAATGTGTAATGAGATACTACATGATTGTGTAATGCTTGGTATATACAATATAACATATCATATGAGACTACATTATTGTGTGATGTTTTGTATATTGAGTCAAACCTGTCACATGAAACTGCATTACTGTATATTGTTTGGTGTAATTATACAATAATACCTGTAATGAGAGAGTACATTATTGTGTAATGTTTTGTATGCACAATAAAGCCTGTCATGAAAGACCGCTGGTATGAGATACTAATTGCCTTGAGAGACCAGGTTTTTAATGTAGATTTGTACATTAAATAGTGTTGTGATATGTGATGAGGGAACACCTGTCTTCTAAGACCAATTTGTTTTGGCAGGAGTGGTCTTTCAAGGCAGGTCTTAATGTTATCAAAAAGTTTTGGCAGGAGTTGTCTTTCAAGGCAGGTCCTAATGTTATCAAAATGGAGTAAACAGTTTTTTGCTACTATACTTAACTGACAATTTTATTTTGTGCCCCTTTTTTTATCTAAAGCAATTAGATGAGTAGGCATGTTTATATATATATATATATATATATATATATAATTTAACTGCAGCCATTAGAGCAGAGCAGTAGGTCTATACTGAGATTTGTTTCACCTGTACAAGAATTTAGCATTGTGCTTACCATTTACAACTACACTTTTTGATTTTTCTTAAGATTGCATGGATGGAGCAAGGCATGATTAAAATAATTTAAAAGCTATGAAAGGAATACATATTTATCAGGTAGATTGTAATTGTGCTAGATACATCCTTTTGGAGATTGAAGTGTGTGGTATAATTCATAATGGATTTAAAAAAGACTGATTTATTTTTATCATAAAGCTAGTTTTGTACATAGGGGTCAAATTAAACTTAGAAAATTGAACCTTGCATCTAAATAGTATTAAATAAGATTTGTATACATAATTGGTCCTTTTAATGTGTGTGGATGGCAGAATTGATCACTTTCTGATGTATATTGCATTCTTATTGTTGATGGTCCTAATGAATTAATGAGGTTTCTGTAGGCATACTCCCAAAGAGCATGATACAGTTTTCTCACATTTATATTGGTGTGGCATACATGTTTTATATCTAACATGGAATGAACAAATACTACTATAATAAGTTATTCATCTTTGACCAAATAGTCTGGAGTGGGTAAAAAAAATATTGGCTGACACATTTTCCAGCCATAAAAAAATCCCTTTAATAGTTATTTTTCTTACTTCTTTCAAAGCATCAACAATTTCATCATTTAATTGGGATAAATATAATTAAATAGGATATATGTCAAAACCATCTCCAATTTATTCTTTAAATGATCTCCTGTATATGATTATTATCACTATTAAAGAACAGAGCTTTACTGGGAAACCATAGAAATATCCTTGGCAAACATATTTTAAAAGCTGTTAAAGCTTATTACCCATGGATGGGAGGATTTGTCTCCCCATGGCCATTCCAGAATGTCCATTAAGCTGATGGTCATGGCCATGTGTATTTTTAATGAATGATTAATAGGGATGATGTCCAAAAAATGTTTTACCTAATCCTGGACCAGCTGATTATGTTGCACCTCATTCTTGGATGAGTTATGTCCCTTTATTACTTTATTCCGGTTCATGAAACAATTTTTATTGTGCAATTATTTATTTCTTTGTATTCCAGCATTTAAAGAATGAGCACAAAAAGGGATAATATTAACTATTAACTCCTTCTGCCCATTCATCTATCCAACTGTTTGTATGTAGCTCTTTTAAAATTTTTTTTTTTTTGGTGGGGGGCACCAGCCAGATGTCCCCACCCCCCTTTTCCAAATAGGAGTCTAAATTTTTTATGTGTTTTTGTTTTCCACCAGATGTGTAGCTACGTATTATTTTAGAGTTCTTTTGAAGAGAATAAATAGGATCCGGGTATTTGTACCATCCCTAGTGTGCCTATAGGGGTGTACTTCCGAGAGTGATTTCTATTGCCCTCTCAGATTACTTCCCCTAGTATTCTGGTGACCTTGCTAGGGTCTCCTATGTCCCGTGTTTGCTATGTGTTTGTGCTATGTGTTATGATTGCTATATTTGTGTACTTGTTGGGACAGCATTTTTTGTCCAATCTGTATCATGAGCCCAGTTGTCTTAGCAAATCCTGTGTTTATAATTACCACGGGAATGTATATTAAGAATTTGGAATTTTGGCGAGCGATGATATTTAAATCTAAGTTTTGAAACCTGATGGGTTTTTATGTGTGTATTAAGATCACCTGTCAACTATGATGATAAGACTGTGCTCCAGGAGGGGTTCACACTTTTTATATTTTTTGTACGTCTCCCCCATGGAGCAGGTCTGTCTATTATTATGGAAGGATCCGATTTTTTAATTTTTTTTCAATATATATCAGCCATTGTAGCACAGTAAGGAGCTGCGCTATTGTTAGTAGTATACAGATTATATTAAGTCAGATGGAAAATCCAGTTATTTCGTTTATTTTGCCTATCTCAAGAGGGTTTATTTTCCAGACTCTTTTATGGGCCTGAGCAGCAGAGGGACTGAACCCACCAACCTTAAAGTCAAATAGGACCATCTATCAAAAACCTTTCCGATAGAAGGTCCTATTTCGCAAAATAAACCCTTCCAGCCAGAAACTATGATGACTAAATCCTCTTTTCTGGCCGGAGGGGTTATTTTGACACTCGCGAATAACTCGCTATCGAAAACAGTTTCTTCACCAGGGTGACGTCGACGAAACACTTTGTGGTGTAGTCCCTCTGCTGCTAATCAATGCTAGGATTTCTGTTGTGAATTAACAATTCGGGTTAACAATAATGGCCAACATCGGAGAAGCACATTCCGCTAGACTAGCTCGAGAGCGACTAGCGGCGATTGAAAAATTTCTTCCTGTGCGAGATAGTGTCAGAGAAAAATTACAAGCACGGCAGCTAGCACAAGTTGAATTTGCAACAGGTGCAGAACAATTATTTAAACCCGTTACAGCAGCTACTGAAAGGGCTGGGGAGTTCACCAAGGAAGCTTTACTGGGAGATCCAACAAATATAACAAAACCGGGTATTCTACCAGTGCTAAAACAAACTGCTGAGCGGACTGAAAAGATTGCAAAGCGAGCCAAACAAACAAAAAAGGCTTTAAAAGATCTTCCAGCTGAAATAGTTGCAGCTCAACCTCCGCCCGTTGTTGTAGCTCAACCTCTGCCCGCCGCTGAAGTCGCCGAAGCTGCTACACCCAAACCAACAAAGGAAATTGCCGAACTAACTGCAAGATTTGATCCGGTCTTTATTAAAATTCTTAAAAAGATACCAGAAAAAGAATTGCCTGAAGTGATGTTAGAAGGTTTACGCAACAAAAAAAATTTTTAGCCGAGAAGTATAAGACCACGACTAATGACAATTTTGTTAAGTGGGCTTATCGTCTGCACTACGACAAGAAAACTGTTAAAACTAACGATCCGAAATACTCAGCACTTATAGACGAAATAAATAAACTTCACAAAGGTGTGCAACAAGGGTCTCCTCCTCCCTATTCACCGCCACCAGAGAAACGTCCAGATGAAGGTTCTGATGATGTTTTCGAAGATCTTGGCTTTACGACTACAGGTAGTGGTCTTGGTGGTCACATTACTTGTCCTGATAATATTCTCAACGACGTATCTCGGCTAGAAGTTCTCATCGGAGGAAAACGTGCCGGAAATAACTCTCCAGAAATAATTAATGAAGCCGCAGATATTTGTCAGCGACTATTTCGTGGCGGTATCATGGATTCTCATGTCTACAGAGAACTTATTGATGAGTTAATCGACGATTAGAGAAATATTAATAATAAATAAATGATAGTACATAACTCTCAACGCAGACCAGTTATGGTCAGGGTGATAAATTCAAGACTGCCCGTATACAGAATGACTTACGGAGATGGATTTGGCGATGTTGTTACGAGTTTATTTGCGGGAGTGGCACCTAAAGCAATACCAATTGCAAAACAATTAGGTGTGAAAGCCTTTGATGTTATTAAAGATCGCGCTATTGGTGCTGCTGGTAGCGCTGCCGGTAAAGCATTCACGGCGATCAAGGACAGACTATCACGACTGATACGCAGAAAGAAAACCTCGCGGGTAGCGTTACCAACCACCGCAGACATGCCAGCGGATGTCAGCAAGGTAATAAATGAGGCTGCAAATCAAAAGCTAGCCGCGCTAGTTAACGAAATTCCTGAACAAATAAATACGAGTTTGGTCGCGGGGAGTGGTCTTCGTTTTAGACGATAACTTTTATAATAAAGATGTACAAATATGAGTCTGACACAGCATTCGCCATAACCGAGCCAGTCTCTAAAAATGTATCAGTGCGTGATTATCAGTATTACTCTTATGACGCACGAGAACCAAACAGACGAGGACGAATTGAACTTCAGGTTCAGGATACCAGTAGATATTTCCTGCCCGCGGAGGCATTTATTGAAATAGAGGGTGAAATTAAGAAACATGATAACACAGACTACGATGCTGCATTTAAAGTTGGTTTTGTCAACAACGGAATTATGGCACTGTTTGATAGTGCCATTTACAGCATTGACGGAAAAAATATCGAATCAATCCAGAAGGATGTTGATGTTGCCACAACAGTAATTGGTCTGGCAAGATACTCCGACGATTATACAAGATCAACTGGTCCATCAATGATGTTTGCCAAGGACACCTCTAATTTTCCTAATAGTGATCAGTATCATATTAGACGACCAAGAAACTTTGCCGATAACAATGACGCTGATGTGTGGCCGGTGGTTCATGGTGCTAATGCAGAATTTAATTTAGGTTTCGCTTCACGCAGACAAATGTTGATCGGAGATAGTAGAAAATTTTCTTGTGCGATTCCACTGTCTCATATTTTTGGATTTTGCCGAGATGTCAGAAAGGTAATTTTCGGAGCAAAACATACAGTCGTGCTTGTTAGAAAAGGCGATGACAATGATGCGCTATGGCGAGAAGCTGGTGCTGGTGCTGGTGATGCTGGTAAGATATTAATAACAAAACTGTCGCTGTGGATGCCAGTGTTGACTCCTTCACTTACCCAAGAACGGCAACTGCTTTCTTTTATGGATCAAGGTGGCAAAAAGCTGCTATCGTGGCTTACAACAACCACAGATAGTGTTCAAAGTACCATCAATGGTTTATTCATGTGGAATATAGCAACACAGCAGGGGGTTTCAGCGCCAAGACACATTTTCATTGTTCTTCAAAATAATGATCGATTAAACTCGCAAACACGTTCGCACATGATATTTGATCAACTTGGAATCACTGACGTTTCTCTGAGAATAAACGGGCATCAAGAACCATCTGAAAATATACAGTTAAATTTCGCTAACAACCATGTTGCACGTGCATATCATCGATTGACAAAGTATCTAGCGCGTGATCTAAATATCGACACTGGTTTGCAAATATCGCAATTGGATTTTATATCTCATTATCCAATCTATTACTTCTCGCTGGAGCATCTTGATCTGACCAGACAATCGGTCGTTGATATTCACTTCAGGGCTACCGTGAACAGAGGAGCTGCTATAGCTAGTTACAGAGCCGTCGCGGTTATACTTTCCGATAAATCAATGTTACTTGAGGGCGCTGGCGGCAGAATGACAGTCGTTGATGCGCCAGTGGAAAACCTTTAGGTGCTCCAAAAGCGCAATTAGATCAATATCGTATTAAATAAAATGTCATACAGTCATGTTAATCTCACACTGACTCCCGGTCAGGTGAAGAAATTACAATCGAAAAACGCGAGCACATGTGGGACATCAATAACGTTAAAACACGATCAGCAAGCGGGCGGCCCAAACAAGCTGTCGCTGACCAAAACTCAGCTAAAACATTTCAATAGCGCGAAGCAATCAACGACTGGAGTTCGACTTGATCTCTCTCCGGCCGCGGTCAAAGATATGGTTAAAACCGGCGGCATATTTCCTCTTCTCGCAGCGATACCAGCACTGATAGCTGCTGCTGCTCCCGAAGTCGCAAAGCCAGCCGCGTTAGGAGCTGTTGGAACCACAGCTGGAATGGCACTAAAGAAAGCCACCTGGAAAGGATACAAAAAAAAGGGATCCGGTCTAAGACTACCGGGAACTCCGGCGTCATGGTACCCAAAAAGGTTTTGAAAAACGCTAGCGTTTTCACACCGATGTTGAAGCTTCCAGCGAGTAATTTTGATTTACTTAATGCTGCTAAACAATTACGTATAAAATCCTTCAAAGGTGTATTTATGCGAGATCAATTACCAGCACGACCGGCGAGCACAGAAACAGGAATTATTAATCTTGACAACAAGGAAGGCCCTGGGACTCACTGGGTTGCTTATGCGATCGATCCGCGTGGAATTATCTATTTCGATTCGTACGGGCTAGCACCGCCAGTTGAATTTCTTAGGTACGTCCAAGGATTTTCAATTCCAGTTTGGCAGTCAACGTTACCAACACAAACACGAACCGATCCTCCGATATGTGGTCAAGAGGTCTTGAATGTTCTCGCCGCGATAACAAAACATCCAGCGATTCCTCCTCACAAGGTCGTGCATGAATACACGTTGAAAAATCATCAATGATTTCCAAATTTAAACACCCCCATAACAGATAATGGTTTATATTTACGGAAGATCATGCAGAACCAAGGAAGAAAAAAATGATATCGATTTATCGAAGTATGCGACCAAAGATGAAATTGATGACCTTTTAAATCTAACCGGGATAGACCCAGATGAGGTTGTTATTTTTCAGGACAGGCACGGCAAACTAAGAACCAGTAACATTAAGTGGAATGACATAATTCGCAGGGTTATTGGAGCTGTCACGGACAACATCGTTGTATTTACTGACAGCGGCAGAATCAGAGATTCGTCGATATCAATTGCGATGCTGCGAGATGATGCACGAAGAGTCGCAGCGACGCGCGTAGCGAAGACCGGTGATACAATGACAGGTGAACTCAGCATGAACGGCTACAAAATAACCATTCTAAAAAATCCGGAAGGTCCCGAAGATGCCGCAAACAAACAATACGTAGACGTCGTTGACGGTAAACTAGCCACGTTGCGGGCAGAGTATGATGTTCACGTGGGCGCGTTTGCAAGATTTCGCAGAAATTATCAAAAAACCGACGAGACCGTGGATAAGTTCTTTGGGGCTACTTTGGTCGTCGATATGAAGCTTTCTGAAATCAAAACCAACATTGACACGATCAAACAAACACAGCAGGATGTCGTATCGGGAATTCCTGAGATCGTTAACAAAACCAGTTTGATTAAAGTCCCCACTGGAGTTACCCCCGGGCATATCACCAACATCGTATACACGGTATCATCGGGATTCGCAACATGGTCCCGACAAAATAGCACTATCAAATACACAGCAACGGTCACTGGCGTGTACAGGCTATCTGTGTTTTCAGCCGCTAAATTTGAAATCTTCACAACATATCCCTGGAGACATTCCACCGATAAGTATTCCGGGGTTGTAACCGTAATACTAAACAGCGGAACCGAAGAAATATTTATACTTGAAGCCGCAGACAAGAAATTAACCGCAACATCTTACTGGTGGTGTTTGGAATTCGTCGCTGAAACGCCTCAATTGGTTACCGCGTAATTGAATAATGGAATCAGCATCAACGACAACACCGATGACAGAGTCATTAAGCGCTCAGCAATACCGGTATGATCAGGTACGCGAATGGCAATCAACGTTGAAAAACACCATTGACAGATGCGCAACAAAAATAAAAAAATACAAACGTCGTGTGATCGTGCTGGACATAACAGTGTACTCGGTATCCGCGGTAGTTGCATCCACTGGTGTGCTATTGTCTGCGCTGACACCAGTAACTGCTGCAATCGCGATCCCCATCGCGATTTCGGCCTCAACGACAATTGCGGGAGTCGCCAACATCATCGCGAAAAAAATATCCTCGTGTGCGATAACAAAATTACACGAGTATCAGCAACTAGCCAACGCGGCCAACAGCGCCTACTCGAAATTGTCCTCGTTGATATCATCCAGTGTAGACGACAACAACATATCAGATTCTGAATTCACGCTGATGTCCGGTATATATAACGACTATGAGCGCGGGGTAGGTTTTCATTTGAAAACCAACAATAACAATAACGATGGAAATAATTCAGCGCCAAGCGTTGCTCGACATAGCCGCGAATACAACTCCGACAAGGACCACAATGATATCAGTGTCCTCGACGCAACCAGAGTTCAGCATTAATTTTCCAACTGCAATTCCGGTCACCGAAATCGCGTTGGCACAATTACGAGTATATCACAGTTGGCCCAATATCAGGTCGACATCATTTCACGGACAATCCCCGAACAACTCATTTGTATTTTCATAGCAGAATAGCGCTGATGGCACACCAGATTGGAACGTCATTGCGTTACCCACTGGGAGTTATCAGATAGAGGAAATCAACAAAGAAATACAGCGTCAAATAAAACGTATCACCGGAAAAGAAGCAAAAATATCAATCACTGCACACGAGCCAACGCTGTCCACGATCATCGAAATCTCAACACCGGGTTACGCCGTTGATATCTATAACAGTTCAATCAGAACAATATTAGGATGGCCTCGAAATCCACCACTGACACCACCAATACCACCTGCACCAGAAAAATCCGATTATATCACTGACGCGAAGTCATATCACGGAATTACACCAGGTTATAGGGCGCGTCTGGATGACATAACAGGTGCAACGGTGGATAGGTGGATTCCGCCTCTTAGTGACGGCGGCGATATTGTGTTGACTTTTACTCGTGCAACATACTCAACGGGGGTGGGAGGATTAGGACTTCGTGTTTATCTAAGCGAAATTACTGAATTTTTTAAAACTATTAATTTGGAGCACCGCGCGCAACTAGCGCATCTACGGCAACGCTTCCAAGAACACATTTCCGATGTAACAGGTTCACGTGGAGAAATTATTAAGCAAATCGAAATATTAAATCAGATTGCCGCAGATATGGAATATATTAACCAACGAATGATTCAGGTAGTAACCGACAGTAGCTCCATCATTAAACAACAATTTTTGGATAAGTACTCGCTGACCGAAGCTGAACTGCCGAATTTTAAATTACCAGGATATGTTTCCCCGGTCATCTTGCGAAAATTCGTCACTGATATCGTCGATGAATACTTCGATGACATACTTGCACAGCACGCGCGAACACTACCAGAACCCGTTATCTTGGCACACAATAATTCCACAGCGAGCGATGGCCGGCATATTTCTCCGGGCATCGTAGAAATCACTGATGTCGTCGCGGTCAATCTTGTATGTGATGTCATCGATGGCAGTTACAACATAGACACGACAACATCGAATCAAGCCCAGCAAGGGTTTATACTGTATTCGTTTACTCCGACACAACCGCCTGGATTTTTGATTGTGCAAGAGCCAATTAATCCAGTATCGTTGCGGTGTTTGAATCCGACGCTGACAAGGATAAATTTTAAAGTCACTGACCAGCAACATAGACTGTTGGACCTGCGTGGGGAGACTGTTAGTATTAACCTGCTGGTGAAATCCTGAAAAATCTTCGATTTTTTCAAGGATTTTCGTCCTAAGGACTTTCAATGGAAATTCGAAGAATTTCAGAAACGATTTCCATCGTAAAAATACAAAGTATTTTTCAAGGACTTTCAATTAATAACATCATATCATAATAATGTCCAAAAAATCTTCGAATTACCAACAGTATGATGATGACGAGGATGTCTCTGACAGTGACTGTGAAACACAAAGTGTTTCCATTGTCAGTGATGAAGATGATGAAACACAGCGTGATTGTGAATCACAGAGTGATTCTGACAGTGATTTTATTTACAGTGACGACGATGACGATGATAGCACTGTGGGAAACGCTAACGGCATCATCATCAATGACAGCACTGTCACAATAAATTATATTAAATGAACGCGAATAACATAGCACATGTATCAACACGTGAAATGTTCCATCGTTGACAAGCGTGCGCTTGAAGAATTCATCCGAAAAATATTTACCGGAAATCATTCCCCGGGGGACGTTGTTAAAATAATCATCGATAAACACGGCAATGATGACTTTTTACTGACAGATTTTCAGCTGAAGCAACTCCGCGAAAACAATATCACGATGATTACTTGTGATGCAGACCAAATCCTCAATGTTGCTCACTCGTGCATTTCACGGGATCATCTCGATAAGATCCTTCAGTGAAAATCCTTTAGGATTTTTAAAAATGTCAAAGACATTTCCATCCTTTAAAAATATTTTTTTTACCACTGTCCATTTTCCTCGATTTCATAACGGTATTTTGCTATGAAAACCAACGAAATCGGACAGTTGCATAATTTACACAGTAAAAAAAAAATATTACTTTTTCTTTTACTTTCGATTTCACTTCCAGGTAAAATGCAATCAAGGTGAGGTATTTACTTCCCGTTGACTTCGTCAAGGATGACTTCGTCATCGGTGACAAAGCTATCATTGCTTTCTAAATTCTCTGGATTTTCATCCTTGACGCTGTCATCCTTGACGAAGTCAAGGGACATACAATGCTTTAATTTCCGGACCCGATTGTTAATTATCTTTTTAGTTTCATACTCGGCTGCCAGTGCCAGCCTGATCTTTTCGATTGCACGTGACAGTGCAACAAATTCATTTATTTGTGTCTCCGCTACGCTGGCTAGCGATTTATACAAATTATTTTGGATCATCTTTATGAATCGATATTGAGCAGGAAGAATATAACGCCCTACGCGTTTAGCTTCGTATAATGATTCAAAATCTGACAGAATAGTTTCAACATTTAGTAATATTTTAAATCCTTGTTTTTCTAATTTTTGAATAGCATCAATCACATTATTGATATTTTCTTGATTCATATTTATATATATTTTTAAATCTTTAAATATTTATAAATATTTAAAGAAATAAAAAACATCACATCTCCTTTGACTCTCTAGGGTGTCTTATGACATCATACCAAACTCAGGAGGGGGCGGAAACACTTACCCCCGATTGAGCCCCTAAACCGCCAAATAACAGTCTAGAAGGCTCAGAGGGTGTGTTTGCGAAACGACGAGACATTCCCCATTTGTGAACCTCCTAGCTTACCATTTGATATGCTAGCAAGGCTCATATGGGGATAACACATAACACATAACTTAATTTTAGGGACGGCACAAACATATAGTATTTACAGTAGAAGCTATTTACAGCAGCAGTTGTATTTACAGCAGTAGAAGCTATTTACAGCAGTTGTATTTTACAATTGTATATATAACTTATCTTAGGACGGTACAAACATATAACTTATCCTAAGACGGCACAAACACATAACTTATCCTAAGACGGCACAAACACAATGCGGGGTTATAATTCTACATCCAACGAAGTTGCACACGTACCCCTGAAATCAGCCCTGTTTCCGGGTAAAAGGTTACCCCTAAACGGGGCGATAACGGAGAACGTGTGCAACTTCGTTGGGTTTCGAAACCCCAATATGGTATCGGGATCATATTGTATATAAACTGACTGTTACCCGAAGGTTCAGAAATAGCTTAGCGTGATTTGTTTAAAACGTATTTTCTTAAATATTATCGTGTGTAAACTACAGATGAACCATAAACCCGAACAAGTGTAATAAAATAGCGATATTGTCTGTGAAAAAAAAGATAAATACACGTTTGTCTGATAAAATCCGGAAGATAAAATCATTCTTGGGCTGTCACCTTGACTTGTCAAAGGGAAAAACAAGGGGAGTTATTTACTTCCTTGTGCAGAAAATCGTCTGCTCGTACCTGTAAAGTGTTATAGCGCGCTGTTGACATTCTTGACAGCGTCAAGGGGGGATAATTGTATCATTGACTTGAAAAATCCTTCGGATTTTTACGCAGTCGCTGCAGAGTTATCTACGTAATAAAATATAATCCAGCTATCAAACTTACTTGAAAAAGTTGATTTGATAACATTTTCTGCGACACGTTGAACCGAACACGGTCTAATACCAAAATACTTTGCAGCTAAGCTCATTGAGCGAAATATATTTTCTTTATTAGTATTTTTGTTGAGAGATCTTACAGCTCTGGGGATTTTTGCAAATTTACCAGTGCTACCTCGTGCAGAATTCTCACTTGGTGTAATGGCTTGCAGATTCTGAAGAGAGTTATTAAGTTTATTATTATCTTTGTGATCAATTACAAGACCTTTTTTGATCTCTCCGCGGAAACACTCGAACACAAACCTGTGGTTATAATAATGTTTCTTTCCAGCAACAAATTGGAGATAACCAGCATTATTAACAACACCAACTGGCTTTTTCAACTTACAGTGTCTGACTATTCCCTGTCGTGATGCTTCGTAATTCTTGATTGTGGGATGTGAGACAAATTCTTGATTCATGTATATAATAATATATTTGTCTAATTTATAATTTGTCTGAAAACCTAGTTATATAATCACTCTCGGATTTTAGCGCGTCTCCGTTATTTTTTTTTATTGTAATATCGCTTGAGTTCCCGGTATCGTTTCCCCCACACCCCGCACATAATTGTGTTTTACCCCTGACACCAATGCCACATCGCAGGCAACGAATAGGTCCTGTGCTTCCTCGTTTGATGCTCTGTATATGTTCACCGCAGAATTCCTTCCTACAGGGCTTACCACAGACTGTTACAGATCCAACTTTTAACCATCTGCAGTTGTTCATTGTATATACAATATTTTCTTATTTAAATATTTGTCTTAAATATAACAATGGAGGAGTTTTCGAGGTTATCCGCAGTTGGCGCTGGGAGATTCGATCTTGACAGGCTAAACCCGGATCCACGACGACGGCATCTAACTGATCTGTTCGATATTATCAACGAGGGTAAGAAAGAATTCCGCGACGACGGCGCATCTCATGTATGGTCGACACTTAAAATTATCCGCGACGAAGAAATCATCGATGCTACAATGACTGATGCCCGAGCAAAAACAATTATTGATTATATTCATCAACGCGACAAGAAATATTTTTTCAGAATAAAATTTATTGTCAACGTCGACGACGATACGTGGATTATCCGTGACAAACTCGACCCTGTTCTTGCTAACGGAAAGACCGCTCTGTTAAGTAGCAATTGTAAACCAGGAATGCTCACCGGGATTGATATACCATATTACGCTCGAGCGTATCCTGTAACCGCAGTCATTTATGGAATATACCCGGTAAAAAAACCAAAAATTGATAAACTCGCTCCGATGCGATTTGGAAACGCAAGCATTTCTGGAAACGCAAGCGTTTCTGGAAATGCTCGCATTTCTACGCTGAATTGTGTAGCCGAGCGAGTAATGGAACATTTTAAAAACACAAAACGAGGAAACGGTTTAATCGACCTGCGACGTGAAAAAATAACAGCCTGGGGCGAATCGGTTAAGAATACCGGGGCAACAATAAATGATGTTGCTGCGCTATCAAGTAAATTAAAATACTCAATAACAGTAAAAACACTAACCGGGGAAATATTATACAGTTCGAAGCAATATAAAAAGTCAGGAACACCGATTGAAATTATTGATCATAATTCGCACGCGTGGACTGATGCGGTTACAATATTTCCACGAGACCGTGTTGTCAAGTTTTATCGTGGAAACATATACGAGGTTATTTACGCGCTGAGTAAAACCGACCCTGTGTCGGTGTGGTTATTTAGGAGCTCTGAAGATGGCGACTATGATCAATTTGTGAGACCCAACGGAGAATTATACAGAACAGAATTGTTGCACCAACAAATGAAAAAACTCGCAAAATTGTATATGAGAGATGCTAGCGATGAGCAATTATTGATTAATTGTTTTACAGTTCCAAGTGTTGCCGCTCACGCCGCCAGAGAAAGAAATTCGTGGAGACCAACCCGAAGTCAGTTTCTTTCGGATATACAATTAAGTTGTGTCGAGTATGGTCATGGCGGGTTGTGGAATACCCGGTATGACTACCGGGACATGATTTCCGTGGATATGATTGCCTGCTACCCAGGAAGCTTTCTCGGAAACGGCGAGTGCCGCGAATACTTTACGCGGTTTGGACACCCCACGAACTCGATGACACGAGTCGCCGTAAACGGCGTTTTACCCGACGCTGACCTGACAGGATTTGCTCGTGTGACTTCGTTTGAATTCGCCACGGGACTTCATCCGTGCTGTTATGTTTGGTTAGGCAGACACTTCGTCGAAAAGCGCTGGGTACCAATAGTGTTATTGCGATACATGCTTGACAGCAGCATACTGGTATCGTTGACTGTCAGCGAAGCAATCATATGTTATCGACTGCAGACCTCAGTTTGGTTGCCAACACCAGAACGTGTAACTCTCGTAGAAGTTATCGGCGAGTATGCACGAGAGTGTCCAAATACCCCGATGGATGTCATCGTCAGTGAGGCTCCTAAAATTCTCAAGATTAGGCTCAAAAACAGTGAAATCACAGCGAAAGATCTTGGACGAAGAATAATCGGTAAATTTACTCAGGGTGCAGCATTTGATCATAAAATGCATCACTCGCGGTTGATTATCGATGAAGCTGAATTGGATTTTATAATCGCCGACGCGGTTGCCAGAGACATATTTTGTAACAGGGAGGATGTGTTCTTGTCCGACGGGAAAAAGTTGGGCACAATTGTAAGTTATATCGACGGAGAATCGCCTCAATACACACATTTGAGATCTTCAATGCTGGCTTATGTTTCTATAAATTTGTTATCGATGGTAAATCGATTTCCTGGCCGTTACCATACTGGTAACGCAGTCAGAGTTGCCACGGATTCATTTTACATCGACAAGAAATATTCAGAATCACTGACCGGTATAATGAAATTCTGCGGCGGAGATGAATGGGGTTCGTGGAGAATAAAAGCCGAGATGTTGCACGAGTATTGTGAATCCGCTGATGTTGCAATAGAGGATAATTATTATAAATCAACAATGCCAGAAATATCTTCCGCACCGTCTGTGGATGATCCAATCACCAGACATAAAACTGTTTATTTGAACGGGCCGGGCGGGTCTGGTAAAACAACTCGAGCGATTGAATTATTTCGGAATTCAGATATGATTGTGCTAACACGTACACACAGACTTGCCAGAGAGATGAAACAGCGAGGAGTCAATTCTTGTACTTATCACAGCTTTTTCAAATACAGCGGCGGTACGTGGACGCCAGATCGAATGGGCACAAAATATATCAATGATATAATAATTTGGGATGAGATATGTACGGTGCCGCTGGAAACGTTAAAAACATTTCTTGATTGGCTGCTAACGAAAAATACCGCAGTGATTATGTGCGGCGATCACGGTCAACCACCTCCGTTTGTCGGCGCATCTCCGCATGATTGGCTAAGGAATTTTGTTGATTATCACGAAGAAGTGTCTGATGATTACCGAGCACTTGATGCAACGCTGAAAGAATTTAAAACACTAATCAGGCTACAACCGAATAAAATTTAATGTGAAATCATGCGCGAGGTGATTCCTGAAACTTCGATGAATGACTTTTTACGCGTGTGGAAACCAGACGATTTGATAGTGGCAAGTAGAAAGATAGTCAGAGACACACTTCAACAACAGCTATTTCGGTTACAAAAAATAAAGTTTCCAATGCTGCCAACGCCGTTATGTTATAGACCAACTGATACGCGGTTACAAAATATAGATGTTGATATTCCAGGAAAGACAGAGAAACAGAATTTAGTATTGAATGATATTGTGCTAGTTGACATCGATGCTGTCGAGGATGCACTAGCGATGAATAAATCCCCGTGGACGCTAGGATACGCAATGACCATTCATTGTTCTCAAGGACTGACTATCTCTGATACAACTGTCTGGATCATTGATGATCGAATCGAATGGTCCAACTTAGTCTACTTGGCGGTGTCCAGAGTCAGAAGAATATCTCAACTGCGAAGAATTGTCTTGGAAAATCCTTCGGATTTTAAATCAAACGCTGATAGCGATGAAAACAACAGCATCACCGATGGTGATGTAATAAGAAAAAAACTCGCCGGTTACAAACAGAGTGACAAAAAAAAAATAATCGCGATTTTGATCTTGATGTTGACTTCGTTGTTGCGCTGAAACAACAACAGAATAATCACTGTGCGAGCTGTAATTGTATAATGCTATGGCAGTATTCGAATAAAAATTCAAGACAATTTACCGTAGATAGAAAAGATAACAGTCGCGGTCATACACGTGATAATGTCATGTTGACCTGTCTTGAGTGTAATCGACGTCGGGGTGCCAGCGCTAGTTAAGTCACTTCAGTGATTTTGGCGGCAATTGTGTGTCCTCGGGAATTACCTGAAGTTGCTCACGGGTGAATCCGCGTTGAGGAGCAGTTGAATCCAACCTGTAGATTGCTGGTCTGCCAGTGGATCTTGTCATGGTGGATATGCTATGTGTGGTAACACTCCAGATGGGATCAGTTGCTCTTCGTTTACCACCTTCAAGTTCGCCTGGTTCATATAAATATCTTACAGTAACATTACCCAGTATCGGCTGCGCTGAAGAATCACGTCGTACGGGTATAATTTTTTTCGTGATCGCAATGGAAGGTTTCATGTTGGCTGTTCGAGTTATTTCATTATTTAGCGCAGCTATCACGCTTGGTAATCTTGCAACCCATTCGCGCGATCTCGTATCCTGAATGAATTCCTTCGCGTATTGATATCCAAATAACCGCTCAGCAAGTGTTCGATTGAATCGCTCAACAATTGCCTGATCACGGTGAATTTCAGTGTGTCCTCGTCGTATGGTGACGTTATGTTGTTTCATCAACGATGATACTGCACCTTGAAATTCTTTGTCAGGATCAACTTGTAGCAGATGTGGCCATCGCAGAGGTCCTCGCCGATAAATTATTTCAAACGCAGAAGCAACCTCAGATGATGTTTTAGTCGTTAACGGTTCCGTATCTTTGTATCTACTGGCAACATCAACTATGGTTAACGCGTACTTGTATGTGCGTCTCCGGATAGTATCATGTGGCAGAAATAATATATCAGCCTGATGAACCTCATTTGGTACACTAACATCGAAATGCGCGAAGTGAATTTGTTTGGGGCGCGGTAGATAAATTTGCCATATTGCCTGTCGGGATAACCAATTTTTGGCAACCGCTCGTGTTACTGATGCCGCGCTGGCAAGTTTATCAATTGCCGCGTTACCTCTCCAATATCCGCTTGGGGAATAATAAATCGACTCCATTATATACCAGTGCCTAACGCTAATTTACCCTTCATTGCAGTTTTAATCAACCAGGACGCTAACCTTTCCTTGAAAGATTTATCAGGGATGGCATTTAACGCATGAATTAATTTCACATCCGCGAGATGGCGCTGTTGCAAATCCTTGCTTCGGTAAGCTACATCATGAGCATGACACGCTGCATCGATAGCGTTTATCGGATACTCACCGGGTTTTGGTTGATTCTGAGCATCAAGTCTGATATCAAGTCGGGTTCCTGGACCACAGTAATTATATCCTGGAAGATGTTTTTCTCCTGGATATTTAGCCCACGGAGCTCCTGGCAGCGCTGTTAACTTGGCTGCGATATCACCTCCGCTTTTTTTTTAAATAAATCTAAATTTTTTTGTGCCACATCGTTCACACTTACCCGTGAGCGCTTGTCGATTAGTTTTTGTTGTAATTGTTGTCGTATCCGTAGTTGGGGTACGTGCTCGGCATTTCACACAATATAAATCCATATTATTTTATGAGATATCTAATGGAAATCACTGACTTTTCCGCGACAAAGCGAGGAGAGCCAATCAAGCATAACTCAGTGCTACCAAATTCTGTTCGAATGATTATCATAGGCCCATCTGGGTCGGGTAAAACACAGCTGTTACTTAATTTAATAATGAAGTGGATGAAGTGGGATAAATTATATTTGATAGCCCCGTCAGTGGACGATCAGCGATGTTATCAAGTGCTAAAAGATTTTAACGAAAGTGCAAAATCGATAATGGAAAATCAAAGTGATTTTCATGAAGATGTTATTGATTTTATAACTGACATCGAAGAAGCTCCATCCGTCGACGACCTTGATGGATCAATTAACAACCTAGTTGTGTACGACGATGTGATGTTGGATAAACAAAAAAATCCAGCCAGAATATTCTCCCGCGGTCAACACAAAAACACTGATGTCATTTATGTGACTCAGCGGTATACACAAATTTCAAAAGTGATCAGAGATAATTGTAACGTTCTTGCGGTGTTTAACGGAGTTGACGCACACACGCTGAGAAATATTCATCAGACTTGGTGCAGTGGTGACATGGACATCAATAAATTTAAAAATTTCTTTAGTCATGCTCAACGAAAACCACACGGGTTTGTGACGATAAATTTACATGATCCTCGGACACGATACCGAGTTGGGTTAGATACATTTTTTAACTAAAATTCCTAGCATTGATTAGCAGCAGAGTGACTACACCACCAAGCCGCAGTCGACGTCATCCTGGTGAAGAAACTGTTTTCGATAGCGAGTTATTCGCGAGTGTCGAAATAACCCTTCCGGCCAGAAAAGAGGATTTAGTCATCATAGTTTCTGGCTGGAAGGGTTTTTTTGCGAAATAAGACCTTTTTGTCGGAAAGGTTTTTGATAGATGGTCCTATTTGACTTTAAGGTTGGTGGGCTCAGTCCCTCTGCTGCTGCCTGTTCACTTCGTGTAGCGCCATGTGGCATAGCCCCATAACGTCCTTATCCGTACTTTCCTCCTGAGGGCTCCTATGTATCAATGATTATGAATTGGCGACATTCTTTCATTGTATTAATTATATAGCTTGTTATTTTGTAAAGTGTTTGTTTTCCAAAATTCCCATCTAGATCCAGTAGATTCTGTGGTTTATATGTGTCTGTTCTTTGTATTTCTGTTATTAGCTCTTTCCTACTGTCCTCTGTTTTCCTGCATTGTAATATTGTATGTTTTTTTTTTTTTTTTTTTTTTTTTTTTTTTTTTTTTTTTTTTTTGTAAAAGGGCCTATTTTGCACCGCGGGCATTTTGGCGGTGCCCTGACCATGTGCCTTCTCGCTGCCGCCTCTCCCGTCATCCATGCATCATGCATGTATTTGAAGGAGACGCTTTGAATTTTGAGGGAGCCTAGTTGAGACCAGTGCCCCCATGCTCTCTTCCAATTTATATACATATTTTCCCTGTCTATTTTACAAGGTAGTTTTTTTCGTTATATCATTCATAATCCATTGGTATGTTAATTTTTCATCCATTTCCCACAGTTCTTTCCTATCCCTATATTTTAATAATAAGTCTTTTATACTTTTTAAATTTTCTCGGAGCTTCTAATAATTTTGTAAGTTTATTGTTATTATATATGTCCACCCTATTTCTTAGAATAAAACCAAACCAATATATATAAATTCCCTCCCACGGCAATTTTGAATCAGCAATTATTTTGTTAAACCTACTTAAAATATTTGTTACTTTTAAAAGTATGGGGCTCGGCAGCCCAATCCCCCCACCCCATTTCTTTAGATTTATATAAAGTCTCCTTATTAATATAATGTAATTTAAAATCCCATATATATATTTAATAATCAGTTTGTCTATGTTATTGAGAGTAACGTTGTTTATATTTGTTGATTTCATAATATAGTTTTTATTTGTATACATGTAAGTTTTTGCCACTTGGGCCCGTTCCATTAAGCATAGTGGCGTAAGTGCCCATATATCCACATTCCTTTTTATTTCATTTACATTTCTTCCAAAGTATATGCCTAGTGCTTTAACTGTATTTTTAAACAGGTGGGCTGGTATAGCCGAGTGTCTACCACGCCAGTTGCCTATCTCTAGAATTTCTGTTTTATCCTGATTTATTTGCGATCCTGATGCTTGTCCGAATTTTTCTTATTCCTTTATTAAGTGTTCAAAGGACTTCGGATCATCTACAAAGTTCGTGCAATCATCTGCATGCTG
Source organism: Sinohyriopsis cumingii (assembly GCA_028554795.2). Classification (NCBI taxonomy): domain Eukaryota; kingdom Metazoa; phylum Mollusca; class Bivalvia; order Unionida; family Unionidae; genus Sinohyriopsis; species Sinohyriopsis cumingii. The sequence goes on from JAPYKE020000055.1 coordinate 2,304,848, forward strand.
TAGCATTTTCACTTCGTCTTTTAAGTTTGGAACTTTTATACCTTTTATTTTCTTGTTTAGTTTTATGCTGATACTTAGCATTTCGATTGCTATTACGTATAATAGCATTGACAAAAGGCATCCTTGCCTCGCTGATCTTTTTATTTCAAATTTTCCTGTCATAGCTCCATTATTCTGTACTCTCGAGGTTATATTATTGTATAGTATTTTAGTCCGTTTTCGGAAGGTTTCTCAGAAGCCAAATTTTTCTAAAACTTTCTGTATATAGTTATGTTCAATTCTATCAAAGGCTTTCTCTTGATCAAAATGTACCATAGCAGCTTTTTGTCCTTTATCCTCTAAATAGTCTATAATCGTGGTTATGTTTAATGTTACTTTGTATGTCTCTTTCATTGGGTCCACATGATTTATTTATATTGATTATTTGGTCTATACCCTTTTTTAACCTATTTGCTAATATTTTACTTAATATCTTGTAATCAGTATTAAAGAGGGAGATGGGCCTCCAGTTTTTTAAATCATCTCTATCTCTTTTTCCTTTGTATATCAAAATAATAATACCTTCTCTCATTGTTTCAGTCATTTCATTATTTTTTAAAAGAATATTATTATATAACCATTCAAGTATGAGCAACAACTCTCCACATAAATTCATATAGAATTCTGCGGAAAGTCCATCTCCTCCTGGTGATTTCCCTTTATTCATGGTCTGAATGCTTTCTGCTATTTCCTCCTGCGAGATAAATTCATCGCACAAGATTTTGTGTTCATTCGTAATTTTCTCGCAGGGGATTTTTAAAAAAATATTCATCTATTTTTCCCTCTATGATGTCCTGCGATTTGTATAGTTTTGCGTAATACTCTTTAATAGATTCCATTATTTTTTTTTTCTGATACTATTACATTTCCAGCTATTTTTAGTTTATCTAGTGTTTTTTCTCCCCCCATCCTTTTCTCCTCTATTTTTATATATTTGTGTAAATTTTCCCGCCCTTATTTCTTTCCCTCTAGTTTCTTCCCTTGATAATTCATCCAATCTGTTTTTTATTTTGGTTTCTAAGTCTCTATCATTTGATTTTTGGAGTTGGAATCTAATTGCCTCTCTTTCCATTTTCATTTTCCTACTTTTTATGTTTGAGTATTTTATGGCAATCTCTTTAAATTTTATTTTTAAATTTTCCCATTCTGTCATTATATCCAAATTCCCATTTTTTAAAAAAAATTCTCTATTTCTTGTTTAATATCATGTGTAAAATTTGTATCTTTTATTAGCGAGTTATTTAACATCCATCTTCCTTTTCCCCATTTGATCCTACTAGTTATTTCCATAGTCATGTTTATAAATTTGTGATCAGAAATTTTAAAATCAGTTATATTTGCTTCTTTATGTGTTTTCTCATTATAGTTGGTGAATAAAAATGTATCTAATCTACTTCCTTTGTTTATTTTATATTCATATGTGTATTGTTTTCTTAATAAATTTTGCTTTCTATATGTATATATATTAATTTATGTTTCTTTATAAAAAAATTCCATTTCTGGTTTTATCCTTATGTCATTTGATAATAAATCTCCTTCTATGTCTATATTTTCACCCACCCAGTTAGAATCGCCCCCTAAAATTATATTTTCCATGGAGTACTTTTCCATATATTTTGACAAATTTTCTAAATAAGTTTTCTTTTGATCTCTATTTGCTGGCATGTATACATTTATGAAATGTGTGTTCACAATAACTATGTGTAACAGTCTCCCCTTGAAAAATTTCAATTCTTCTAATCTTTCCCACACCAGACCCCTTTTATTTTTTATAAGAGTTGCTACTCTCCCCTTAATATCCATTCCTTCATAATTACTGGTTAAAAGTATACCATCTAAATAACTCTCACATGCTATCCTATATCGATTATTAAACCAGTTGTGTGTTTCTTGGAAAAAGATTACATCATATTTTAAGTCTTAAGGAATTTAAATATTTTGTCTTTGTTTATTCCATTTACATTAATAGACAGGAGTTGCAAGTTTATTCCTTCCATTCCTGTCTCTTACCAGGGTGTTGCATTGATGGTTATACTTTATAGACAATTGTATTATGTATTAATTTAAATTTAAATATTAGTTGTAGATTTGCATAGAGGGACACTGGTTTCCCCGCCCCCTCTAATGAGCTAAGTGTAATTTTCTGTATTAATGGGAGTTGTTGTTTCCTGCATTGTGCTGTTTGTTTCCTCTGTTGTATCTGTCTTTATTGTTTCTCTTGTCTCTTCTTTTTCAGTGTGTTCTTCTGTCTCATTTTCCATTTCTGTCCCTGTCTTATATTCCGATTTGTCTCCAGGATTACTGTGTAGGTTGGTTTCTTCTTCCTCTTCATCATCCATTGTATCTTTTTCACTCTCTTGATCAGTATCTTCCTCTTCTCTTATCTTCTTTTATTTCGTTTGATGTTTCTTGTTGGTTTTCTTTGTTGGTGATGCTGCCCTCTCTTTGTGGAAAATGGAGTCTGCTTTCCTTCTTTTCCTGTTTCTCTTGGGTAGAGGTGCTGATTTTAGGGGTGCATTTGATTCCTCTTGATGGCTTTACTCCATCTCTAAACCCTCAAATTTGTTCATTGTAGTTATCTCTCCTTCAGTTCTTTGTGTGGGGACCTTCCCGGTTTTATTTGGGCTTAAATATTTCTCCCACTCCAAAGTCTTCTGTCCTTCAATTTTTTAATGTCAAGCTCTGGTAATGCTCGAATTTCTTCTTCTTTGTCTTTTTCCTCTGTTATCTGTTTTATAAGATTTAGTATTTCCAAACCTTCTTCCAAATTTCCTGTTTGTTGTTGTTGTTGTTGCTGCTGCTGCTGTGGGTTTTTTTGGGTGTCTACCTTGCTTGCATAGGTTCCCCCTGGTTAGGTATTTTTTGCTTGACAGTCTCTAAGTCCATGTCCATGTCCTGTCTGTTGGCACATGGGGCACACTCTATCATTTTAAATCCCCTTGTAGCACGTTTTTAGTCGGAAACCAAGGACGTAGAAAAAGACCGGAATTTTTTTCGCGTCCTCTCTGCTTGCATCAGTCTGGGTGGTTGACAATCATCCTCATATCTTCTATTATGGCGTTGAAGTATTGTTTTATTTTGGAGCCTCTCGGTAATGGTCCTGTATGCATAGTCTCCGGGTCCATTGTTGCCTTGCTTGCTTGCTTGCATTCAGACAAAAACAAAAACTGCAGGTCTCACAACACTGTTATTATTAGGTAAGTTTTTGTAAGGGTTATTTTCCTAAATTATAGCGGATAATACTTAATATTTTAAAGAAAATTTTAAATTTTGTATTCTATCAATAGTATTGGGAACTTGTTCTTAAATACAGTAAGGCTATTTGTCTAAGAAAACAAGGTTTTCTTTAGACAGGTAGTACATATATGTTGAGTAAATCTCACTCTTTCCCACTGCGTGCTAATCCCAGCCACGATTATTTGCATGCAGAGGACTAGATCGAGATAAAGTTTATGTATACTAATGAATAATTTACAAAGGTGTTAGTAATAAAGTTTCTCACCACACTTCCTTATAACTTATCCTTGCTTTGTCCTTGCCATTTTCAGACGATAAAACAACAGACTGTACATCTAAAGAAGGAGTATAAAAGGCTGGATGAAAATTCACCAAACTTAGATTACAGGTTGTCCATGTGATATCCACCTGTGAGACAGGTATAACTTTTGAGTATCACCTCTGGGGTCTCTGAGAGGTGTTCAAAGGTGAGATATACAAAATTGCAATTAATTAAATTTTACACATAAAATGTGGCATGAGAGTGTATATAAAACGTATAGCTGTTTTTTACTTATGACCATTTTCACCTATTGATCAGTTATGTCTGTTTGCCATGAAATGTAAAAAAAGGAAGGAATGACATGGAGCTGATGCAGATGTGGCTTTGGGACTGTTACCCTAAACCTAGGACCAAATTTGATTATCTACAATGATATGTATATTTATGTTATCATCCCAGTGCTATACTAAAATGATTAGGCCTAATGTGATGCCCTCCCTCCATCTGTCTGTCTCTGAGTACTTCTATTCCTACATTACTGGGTGGATATTCACCAGACTTGGTAAATGGGTTTTCCTTGTAATGGCAAACTTGACAGTGAGTGGGGCATCATTTGTGGACACATATCCTTTTGTCAGCATTTAATACAAGTTTCTGCTGAGTACTGTTTCCACATTGCTTTGGCATACCTGGAATATATCCAGGTCAACTTATTACATATATTCTGGCACGTATAATTGCTGACAAATCTTTAATGAGATTATTTTTAATTTGAAATTAAAAACTAAGCATAAACCAAAACAAAAGTGAGCTAACTTAATTCTAATAATGATTAAATATATACAGTTTCCATTTCTGCCAAGAAACATTTAGACAATAAGGGTGATCTCTTCCAATACACCGACATCCATGACAGCTAGTAATTTTGTAACTTTATTTTTACTCTCAACTGAAAGATTTCAAAACAACTATTTTTTTAATCCCTTTAGCTATTTGCCAAGTACTAGACATGTATAGGTCTCCTGTAATAATTATATAAAAAAGTATCTGGCATTTATAGGTCTCCTGTAATAATTATAAAACCAAAAGCTGGCTAGCACCCCTTACGGGTGTTGGAAGTTTGTACATTGATGTCACTTTTCAAGAAACCAAGTCAGTGCTTAAAGATAAGTGGCTTCAGTATCAAAACACATGTATAAATTATCACCTTAGAAGTTGTCTTGAGTTGTATATACTTAAATATTACACAAACATGGCATGGTCAGGGCCGTAGAGAGCGATCATGGGCCCTGGGGTAAGAAACACCCGGGCCTCTCCTAGTTCTTGTTCAGAAACAATTTTTCTCTCAAAAAATTAAACATTATTGTTCGGCCTGAGCCCCTTTATGGGACTGGGCCCCGGGGATATATCTCCAGTTGCCTCCCCCTTGTTAGCCCTGTCCATGGTTAGGCTATGTTTTGAAAGTTGGTGAATCCCATATACTTAAATCTTAAACAAATTAATGATAGGCAAGGCTAGGAGTTAAACGTTGGCAAATACAATGTGCTTAAATATTACACACACTTCACATTTAGCTAGGCTAGGAGTTGAAATGTGGCAAATGCTATAAACGTGAACATTTTCCAGACTCCTTATGGCAAGTCTAGGAGTTGAAAGTTGGCAAATAATCATTTGCTTAAATAATACAAAAATTATATTGTTAGGCTAGGAGTTGAAAGTAAGCAACTCCCATATACTTAAATAGTTCACAAATGTCACATGGCAAGGCTAGGAATTGAAACTTGGCAAATAATTATTTGATAAAATATTACAAAATTTCCATCATTAAGCTAGGGATTGAAAGTTAGCAACTTCCATATACTTAAATAATACACAGACGTTCTGTGGCAAGGCTAAGGGTTAAAAGGTGGTGAGTCCTATATACGTAAATACTACACATACTTCCATGGCAAGGTTACGTGTTAAAAGTTGATGAAGTCCATATACTTAAATACTACAACTACTTCCATGGCAAGGTTAGGAGTTAAATGTTGATGAAGTCCATATACTTAAGGGGCCCCGAGTGGCCGAGTGGTCTAAAGCGCTCTCCGTTACGTATCACTGCCATCTCACCTCTGTCTGCATGAGTTCGAGTCTCGGATTCGGCTAATGTGGATATGTGAGAAAGCTTGCTGGTAGCTTCTCGTTGGTCGGTGGTTCTTTCCGGGTTTTTCCGGGTTCTTCCTCCACCATTAATACTGGCCGCCATGTATAGCATATCATGTGCTGAAAAATGGCGTTAAACCCTACAACAACAACAACAACTATATACTTAAATACTACACATACTTCCATGGCAAGATTAGGAGTTAAAAGATGATGAAGTCCATATACTTAAATACTACACATACTTCCATGACAAGGTTAGAAGTTAAAAGTTGATGAAGTCCATATACTTAAATACTACACATACTTCCATGACAAGGTTAGAAGTTAAAAGTTGATGAAGTCCATATACTTAAATACTACACATACTTCCATGGCAAGGTTAGGAGTTGAAAGATGATGAAGTCCATATACTTAAATACGACACATACTTTCATGGCAAGGTTAGGAATTAAACGATGATGAAGTCCATATATGTAAATAATATGCAACTTCTGTGGTTAGACTAGGAGTTAAAAGTTGGAACACTATATTAGCACATTGAATTAGCATATATTGTACCAATGTAATCCACATGTTGTAATCACAGAGAAAATAAATAAGCATCAACATAACAAGTCCATGCTAGATTGTAAGAATATATATATTGAAGATAATCAGATGATTTAAAAAGTAGGTCTATGTATTATGAGAAGCATATCAAAATATTTTTTTTCTTCTGCATTTTTGTCAATACCCTTAATGCAACTAGAGTCAATTACACATTCTGATGCTTGTTATGTACAATAATAAGGTATGTTTTCAGACTGCCAGCAAAATGCATATCTGGGGTCATTGATATGCATGTTCACAAGGAAAAATTATAGTTTAAAAATGACTGAAAATGTAAAAGTATAATATATACTAGCCATAGATCTTTTATAAATGTTTTCCATTCCTGATTTTCATGGCATAACATTATTACCCAATGTTATGATAGATAAGAATGTTGTAATTTTGGATCAGGGTTAAGGTGTAATGTTCTATACTCCCTGAATGTTTGAGTGAATGTTATGTAGAAAGATTAGTTGGCTTGTATGGTCCTTTGTTCCAGAATCAGTGTTCTGTGTAAGTACAACATTCTGTTATTCATTGATTGTCATTTCCGTGTTTTATGTCCACACAATAACATAAGTTTTTCACAGTGTAATGTTAACATAGTTTCTAAGTACTGGTAGCAAATGTTTAGAGCAAGAATGAAGTTCCTATATTTCTAGTCTAAAAGGTCAGTGTCATGGCTGCTAAAAAAAGGAATTATATTCCCAGTTAATATACAACTTTTATGCCAGCTATCTGAATCAAAGTGTGTGTGTGTGTGTGTGTGTGTGTGTATTTGTGTGTGTTTGAGAGAGAGAGAGAGAGTGAGAGAGAGAGAGAGAGATTTGGATTTTTAATGTATCTTTAAATAAATTTCAGTCATATCACTATGATATCTGCAGTGTGACAGTTATAGTGATTAGTCCTGATACATCATGCTGCATACATTTTTAGCATCATGTTCCAACCAGTCACATTATCCTTACGCCAGGCTGGCCAGTACTAACACTAAACTTAATGCTGAGCACCTAGCAAGGCAGCTGTTAGAACCATTTTTGTAAGTCTTTGGTATGACTTGGCCAAGGTTCAAACCCACAACCTCCAGTATATGAGGATGATGCTTTAATCACATAGACCTCCACTCTGGTGGAGTGAAAGTTTTTTTGAAAATAACTTTGATTTATGTCTGAACGTAGCACTTATTGATTTTATGCTGAAAAGATCAAAGGTCAAAGTCACAGGCTGTAGTTGGGGAACAGCTTTCAAACAACATCTTGAGTTTTTTATCATATGTTTTGATCAACAATTCTGATGACAATAATTAGTGACAAGTTAAATAATTGCTACTTTTTGGGTCAAAATGTTAGATATCTTGGGCACAGGAATTGAATGAAGAAACAATGATTTATACACAACAGCTTAACATCGTCACCACAAGCCTTCACTAAACCTTGACACAAGTAAGACCCCTGCAGATTTCAGGTTAAAGGATCAAATGTCAATATCAGAGAGACACCAAGAAAGAAAACTGTTTCCATCAAAAGTTTTGAGTATTATGCCACAAACTATTACAACCTTTGTGGATTGCTTGCATTTGACATGAGAATGGGGACTATCAGTTCTGTGGTAAATAGGCCAATAGTGAGGATCAAAGAGACTCAAAATAAACAGTGGTGTTTGGAAAATAACTGTTTCCATTGTTTACCTTGAACACATGGATATATTGAATTTTAGACCAGGCATACATTTATAGATTTTGAATTCAAAAGGTCAAGTACCCTATGAAACAAAGAGGGCCTTGTATAAGCATAGTAATGCCTTTCACTACATGGCACGTGTGTAATGTTCTATTTATTGTATTCTTGTTTTACTTGACTACATGACAGGTGTATATTGTACCATTTACTGTATTCTCATTTTAATTGACAACATGGCAGGTGTGTAATGTACAATTTATGGTATTCTTGTTTTACTTAAGTACAAGACAGGTGTGTATTGTACCATTTACTGTATTCTCATTTAATTGACAACATGGCAGATGTGTAATGTACCATTTATGGTATTCTTGTTTATCATTATTGTTTTACTAAACTACGTGGTAGGTGTATGTTGTATCTTTTTATGGTATTCTTGTTTACCAATATGGTTTTACTTGACTACATGGCAGTGGTATAATGTACCTTTTATAGTATACTTGTTTATCAGCAGAGTTTTACTTGACAACCAGGCAAGTGTACAAGATACCTTTTATGGTATTGATGTTTATCATTATGTTTTTTCTTGACAATCTGGCAAGTGTATATAGTATGGTGTTCGTGTTTATCATCATGGTTTTAATTGACTATATGACAGATGTATAATGTACCTTTTATGGTATTCATGCTTACCATTATGGTTTTGCTAATGACTACCTGGTAGTTATATATTTTATCTTTTAAGGTCTACATATTTACCATTATGGTTTTGCTAATGTCTACCTGGTAAGCATATAATGTACCTTTTATGGTATTAATGTTTACCATTATGGTTTTGCTTGACTACCTGGTAGTATATACTGTACCTTTTATGGTATTAATGTTTACCATTATGGTTTTGCTAATGTCTACCTGGTAAGCATATAATGTACCTTTTATGGTAGTAATGTTTACCATTATGTTTTTGCTTGTCTACCTGGTAGTATATACTGTACCTTTTATGGTATTAATGTTTACCATTATGGTTTTAATTAACTACCTGGTATGTATATAATCTACCTTTTATGGTATTCTTGTTTATTAGCATGGTTTCAAATCAACAAAGAAAGCAAACACTACATTGGCATTTCTAAAAAGAAACCTCAGACAAAAGTCTGCAGACATGTAGATGAACCACCTATCTAGCATTAGCAAGATCCATGTTAGAATATTCTTGTGTTGTCTTGGATCCATACTAAATTAAAGATGTTGATAGAATTGAGAAGGTTCAACGCCATGAGGCAACACAATTATATCTGGTGACTACAAAACCAGAGAAGCAGGATGTGTCACCAAAATGTTAACTGAGCTGGGACTACCAACACTCCAAGACAGGTTTAGTAGGATTATGTGGACATATCTCTATAAAGTAGTCATGGGGTTAATGCCGGCTCTCTTGCCAAATATATTTTTATAACCATTAAGACAAAAACTCCAGAATAAAGACAAATCTTTTTCCAAATTTGGAATGTCCAAACAGTTTTAGAAAAAAGTTAGCATCAAATAATAGTATATGTTTTGTAGTTGAGCAATGTAGAACAGAACAATTTAGAAATTCTTTCTTTATAAAAACTATTGTGGACTGGAAGCATCTGAGCGACAGTGTTGTGTGTGCACAGTCGTGGAGAGCTTCATGACAGCTCTTGAACAATACTACTAACTTTCTAGTTGGCTCTCTCTTCTGATGCAAATGTATGCTGTAAATGGCACTGCACTGCACACATTCACATTCAGATTCGGATTTCGCTAATGATTATATGTGCAGCAATGATTGCCAAGTACGTTACATACTGCAGACCTCTTGACTATTTTGAGAGTCTTAGCTAAGCTGCTCATGCAACAGAAGCTGTTATGCAATGGACTATTGTCTGTTGTATATTGTTCCTACTTTGGTCTCTAAGTGTACGTCTGTAATCACTTCTCCAAAACAACTTGGACGATTGCCACCATCTTGAAAATCTTGTATCCCTAAATCAAAATAATGTCAACCAGACATGCAACATGTAACAATGGCGGCCCTCTTACAAATCTTGTTGCTACTCCTACTTGTTAGATTGTCATACTGAAATAGGCATTATCACGAAAGGACTTCTTATGATGTTTCCAGTATGACATTGTGGAAGTCATCTTGATAATCTTATTATTACTCCTCATTGATACATAGTCATATTGACATGATAGTTGTCACCAAAAGACTTTACACAATGTCTAATTTGTACTAAATGACACACAATATAACCAACATGCCTGTCATCTTTAATGTTTTGTTATAAATAATCCTAATCATAATGTTCTATCAGCATGGCAGTCATCTTTAATGTTTTGTTATCACTACTTCTAATCATAAAGTTGTATCAGCATGGCCTTTTCACCATAATGATACCTATGGTATCTGGTTAGTTTAAATGGAATTGATACTGTTCTGACATACACAATGAACATAATGGCAACCAACTTGTAATTCATATTACATCCATTCCCCTTGAATGGATGGTCATATCAATACGGGTTTTCACCAACGGACTTCTCATAATATGCACCAGGTCCTAAATAAAACTTAAAAAAAAATACGTCCAATGTAGCTGCAAGAATAGTCATCTGAAAAATCATGTTGTCACTAAATCCCTTGAATGGGTGGTTTTATTGACATGAACTGTACATAAAAAGACTTCGAATGGTGTCTAGTTGATTTTAACTGAAATTGGTGCTGATCTAACATACAATATGTTTAACATAGTGTCTACTTTTAAAATCTTCTTTCCCCTCAAATATGTAATAAATTCGTTAACATTCAGCTGTTGAGAAAAAGAAATGGTCTTATCTTGGATCCCTCGACATTCTTTTCCGGCGATAGAGTGTTAATCTATTCGAGGGACGCTTGGTTTACTCATTGACCAGAGTAGCTTAATTTATGTTTTTTCGTCCGTGGTCGATCTGTCCGTTAGCTCAATGCTGTTATCTCTAGTCCACCTGAACTATTTGGAGGCTTGCAATGAAATTTTAAACAAGCGTATATGTCATGACCTACTTGGACCAAAATGAAAATTGTGCCGTTCGAACATCCAATGAGGTTGTCACAGTAGCCATCTTGAATATTATATTGTTACTGCTTCTGAATGTGTGGTGACAATATCATGGAGAATTTGTTAAAACACTTCATTTGATCTATGTTCGCCATGCTTATAAACGGTGAAGTCCTAACATTAATTAAAGCCGTCACTGATGCAATTTTATGAACCTTGTTATCGCTATGAGTGAATGTCTTATCGACATGGGCTTTTCACCAAAACATTACTTATGACGTCTAGTTGTTTCTTTGATGAAAATGGCACCGATCCGACACTATATATGTCTGCGTTTGTGGCCATCTTTATTTTCACTACTAATCATGAAAGTACATGTCTCATGAGTAATTTAAAATAAAACCGAGAAGAAATATTCCCCAAATACATGGGCTATTTGGTGGAAGTCTGCTAATCCACGGATTCTTGGTCATGTCGTAAAGGTATTTTCGCCAAAAAACTTTAATATTTAGTTGGTTTAATTGAAAATGGAGCAGATCTGACATCCATTATAGTCATCACGGTGTCCACACACACACACCAAGGGTACCAGTTTCAATCAGAAAGTTAGATATAAATGATAAATACTTCGACCTCTTCACGTTCATATATATATATATATATATATATATATATATATATATATATATAAAGAGAGAGAGAGAGAGAGAGATAACAGGTTACATACTTGCTGTTGCTTTGGCTGTGGGTTTATCGCCATTGCTCAGCACATGATAGGTTATGCATGCTAGGGGACGTCCATTAATTATGTCAACAATTTTTAGGCAATTTTTTAACCCTTCCCCCCTTTTCAACAACTGTCAAACTTTCAGTGACCCCCCCTAATAAAAGTTTACCCCACCCCCACAAACTAACAATATTTTATACGGCTGGCTTTTATGCTAAAAATATAATTATGGAAATTAAAAGGTCTGCAAATAAATTTTAATACATTTTTTTTTTACTTGTTTAACAGATTTCAAATTGACTATAACACTTTGAATTCATGAAAATATCTCGAGTTTGTATTCTAGCTTCTATCATCTTCCCATGGGGAAGCCAAATGTTCCTCAATTGTTATAGTGGGCATAGTGGATGATCCATTAATTTCTTGCGGAACCTATACACCCAACAAGTCAACATCATCTTCATCTAACCATTCTGCGCTTAACATCTCTCTATGTGCAACAATTAACATCAGGTCTCTCTGTCTTTGGCAGACACTCGTATTGGCCGAATTCTTTGCGGTTGAGGAGCATGTGGTAATTGCCTAGACCCAAGATAGCGTTGTCGGTGCTGTTTAACATTGTGGGCTGTTGACGGGCGAGCGAGTGTGTGCCATATCAACGCACCGACTAATTTCCTACTTTTTGATTTATTCAATTGATTGTAATAAGTAACATTGTTGACGTCAATTTATCTTGAACCACCCCTCCCCAATGTCAACAATTGTCAAACATCTTCAAACCCATTCCCCCCATTGTGTTGATATAATTAATGGACGACCTCCTAGTAGAATAACTGACCCACAATAAACTGCTGGCAAGCTTTCTTACGTATTCATATGTGGCTGACCCTCCTTAAATATTTGTGGCAATTTGGTGCCGTATGTCGCAGAACCAATTGTTAATATCAGTAGGGACACATTAAACATTCTCTCACAGACAACGTATATTTTGTCAAGAACATTCTGTATAGGAGTTGAAACTTGTTTGCCAAGACTGCAAAGTACTTATTTGCATTGTGTGCAAAGTGGTCAAGCACGAACACCACGGCATAGAGCCTGTAGGTGTTGCTGCATCTGAAAGGAAAAAGAGGGAATAAAAGGAGGAATTAAAAGTTGTTGATAATCAGTGCTATGCCAGCTGCATTTTCGCTTTGAAGCGGTGTGTGTGTGTGTGTGTTTGTGTGTGTGTGTGTGTGTGTGTGTGTGTGTGTGTGTGTGTGTGTGTGTGCATCTGGTGAAAGCTTGGTTTCAAATTGCAACAATCAGGGTAAAGCGATTAAGATTCCATCAGTGTGCTTGTGATAATTGACAATCATCTATTTTTAAGAGACCTCGCTTTTCTGCTCACTAATGAAGCAGAAAGATTACAGTTCAAATTTGCATGACGAGATACAGAGGATGGGATTAATATTACACCATGGTATATATTAATATTTAAATTAATCTGATTTTATTTCGTGTATAAATGTATTTACTGTATAGTTGTTTGAACTAGGAATGCGTCCTAGATCTCCACTTGCACTCTTGACCTTTCTTTGAAAGATCTTGACTTTCATGCAACATTTAAATTGTACCTTTGCCATTTTGGCTTTGATTTTGATAATAAATACTATCAAGGTGAAGAAAACAGCGTATATAATTTATGAACTTAGCTGAGTTACGAGTAATTGTTGGAACTACTACTACAACTGCTACCACTACTACTAAAGAAATATTCATCACCAGTTAAATGTTATATATGATCTATTTACACGCTTTCCTGAATGTATACGCGTTCGTGCATGTACCACATAGATGTTATAAGTATATGCTTTACAGGTGTAAATATTGGGCGTCTACATGTATGCATTTCATTACAGGTACTAAGCATATACATTATATATAAAGGGTGATAATACGATCAATAAGTTACCTTAAACGGTGATTTCCCTTGGAAAGATATTTTTATCGCATATTTTGTTATCGACTTCGGTATCTAGGTCAGTTCGTCGAACAGTAACATTGAACGTCACCACTCCTTAGATTGTAACTTTTCTGAAAGCGCGGGTGTTTTTGATAAAGACAAAAACTAGACCAATAACAATGAAGATGAATGGATTATTGATTGGAATAGACACGTCATAGCCCTATGTTGTATTGGTCAAAACACAGTGAAAGTACTTTCCATAATGGCGACAGGACGACATGAGTGCAGTATATGTATGGATAGTTTTAAGAATCCTAAGCTAATATCATGTCACCATAGTTTCTGTTACAGGTGTCTGGAGGATTATGTACGTATTAACCTTCGCAACGGTCGATTTAATTGCCCTATCTGCAGGACAAGTGTAGATTTGCCGGTGGGTGGGGTGCCAGCTTTTCAAAGTAACTTTTACATCGATACTGACGCCGGTGACATATTTGCCTGTAGCATCTGTGGTCCGAAAAACGTGGCATGCAGTAGATGTGTAGACTGCGAAGAGAATTTGTGCCTGTCGTGCTGTAATGTCCACGAAAAATTGAAAGTAAGTCGACATCACAAAATACGTGATTTGGAAACTCTCGATTTTGAAACAAAAGGCAAAATTAGACAACGTGTATTTTGTCATGAACATCCTGAAGAGGAGATGAAACTTGTTTGCCAAGACTGCAAAGTAGTTATTTGCATGGTGTGTAAAGTGGTCAAGCATGAAAATAAGGGCACAGAGCCTGTAGCTGTTGATGCATCTAAAATGAAAAAGACCATACAGGCCAAACTGAATGAATGCTCAGACAGACTTAAACTTATCGATGCTTCTAAGCAAAAGGTAAAGGAGATTGATGGGAGGATCAATGATGCAGAGCAGGAGGAATTAAAAGCAGTTGATGATCAGTGTTCGCAGCTGCACAAAGCCATTGACCAAGAAGGGGCAAAAATTAAAGCCAAAATAAAACATGTGTACCAGGACCTAAGACAGAAGAACACAGTATTAACAAGAGATATTGAGAATGAATTTAAGACATTCTCGAAAGCAAAGGACATTGCGCTGACGGTAGGTGATCAAGAGACAGACATCGATATAATATAAAAAGGATATGATCTTAAACAGTTCATTTATGCAGCCATTCCAAAGACTGATCACTCACCTAGTACTTGTATGGGGAAAAATCTCTTTTCGCCAGCTCAAATCCAGTCAAAGGAACTGGCTTCTTTGGTTGGAATGATCCAAGATTCCACTAAACAAAGTGCCGTAAGTATCAATTCTCGTTTGTATAATTTTAAATCCTTCATTCGTACATTGAATAATTAAGTAATATTTGTAGTCGAGACGAAAGCAACAGCCAGTTGTTTTTTTTTTTTTTTTCTCTTACATATATTGAGTTAAATTCCTGTAGAGATATTCTGGAAACGTGATGATGAGTTCGAAACTATACCATAGTATAACGTGTCAATTACTGATGAGGCTTCCAGAAATTATCCCATAAACCCATTCAAACAAGAAACTAAAACAGAGAGCAAAACAGAAATACAAAAAATTAATTTGCAATGTGTTATATATTAGATGCATATACCTTGGGTCATTTAAGAAAACATTTGTTTTATAATTTTAACATATAAATATTATAAATGCGGCTAAATGCGTGGAGATGAGTCTAAAAGCAAAGGAAATCTATTTCGTGTGCAAAACATGGACACAGTAATATACTTCATCTTTATATATACCTAGATTATAAAACCAGTGATATATAGTTCCATGACTAATTGAGCATGATGCATAAGGTTACAATGGTTACAATATTCGTACACTCATATATATATATATATATATATATATATATATATATATATATATATATATATACGCTAGTGCATAAGTCTCTTTGCACATGAAATGAAATCAGTTTTACAGATGTAATACAATGTATTTGCTTTTGCTTATTTATTCAAATTATCTACTTTCTTTTTTGTAAATTTTTATGCTAAACCAATATGATCGTACTTAATCGTTACCAGAAAAAATAAAAACAAAAGTTTTCTAGTTGGTTTTCATTTTTTTAAAATAATGAAAAAACTATCCATATGTGCATATTCTCTTATAATAAATCATGACGATTCAACTGTTGACACATATTTGAACTGAGTGGAATTAAAGAGCGCAGGCTATATAGATGAAAAATCTAATTTTGGCAAGTTCTCGACATTACTTCACGGGATAGTGTGCTGATTTTGTCACAAATTAAGTTAACATTATCAGTCAGTGGATAGAAGGCTGTGAGATGGGGGAGGGTAAACCTCTAATAATAATAATAGTAATAATAATAATAATAGTAATAATGAGGACTTTGTATAGCGCCTAATCTTTAGAAGCTCTAAGCACTTTACAAACCGCTCCGGTGGCCTAGTGGTTAGAGCGTCCACCTCGGATGCGGGAGGTAGTGGGTTCGATCCCCGGCCGAGTCATACCAAAGAGTTACAAAAACGGTACTAACAGCTGCCTCGCTTGGCGCACAGCATTAAGAGGTTAGTGTTAGGACTGGTCGGGCCGGTGTCAGGATAATGTGACTGGGTGGGACATCATGCTACATGTCTGCGGCATGATGCCCCAGTGCTAGACATCACTATAAACTGCCACACTGCAGACATCGCAACGATATGACTGAAAAATTTTTAAAGCTACGTTAAAAATCCAAATCACAACAACAACAACAACAACGCTTTACAACATTAGGCAACAGCTATAAGATACAAAACTTACATAATTATATGATTACAAAAACAAACACCATGACATTAGAAAACATACAAAAAACATGCTGAAAATATTTAAGGTAGGAAACATTATTAGGTCTTTAAGTTTGTTCTTGCAGTCGAAATAAGTGAGTTTTGAGAGCACTCTTGAATGGGATGACTGTGTCTTTGTGTCAAAGTTCAGTGAGCAATTCAATCCGCTTTGCTGAACCCTGGTATGCAAAATAACGCTGTCCATATGACTATTTTTCATAGTGGGAATAATGAGTATATGATTGTCAGAAGAGGAGCGTGCATATCTTGCTGGTGTGTACACCTGGGTGAGGTCAGATAGGTATGTTGGAGTCCGTCAGTGAAACGTAACACAGAGAACAAAGTTTGTGTTTGATTCTAGGGTAAAGAGCAGCGGGTAGGTGTGCTCTGATCGTGGTACTCTAAGTATGATCCGAGCAGCTGCGTTTTGAACATTTTGAAGTTTCTGGGTAGATATTGAGATAAACCAGAAATAATTGAATTACAATAGTCCAGTCTTGAAAGTACTAATGAACACACAATTATTTTAGTCGCACCAACAGAAAGATAATTGCGAATGGAGCTGATGCATCTCTGCTCAAGATATGCAGCCTTGCATATGTTCATGACATGTTGGTGCAATATGAGAGTAACGTCCAGAGTAACACCTAGGTTTCGTACTGATTGTGTGAATTTAATGTTGGTGTTGCTGAAAATTATTGTTTGAGGTAAAGTATGTGAATGAGAAAGTCTTCTGATGTGATCAGAATGGTCTCAGTTTTATCAGCATTCATGTGCAGATACACTTGGATTGACGAATTCCGCCTGAGAAAGCACATAAAACATTTAATTTCTTCTGCTTAGCCAATCGAAATTAACTTTACCTAACCACCAACATTTTACCACTGCCATCATAGTCAGAATTAGTCTCTTTAGTTCGAATTTATTAATAACCATTCTGTTCAAATATCATATTATGACCCCTATTATATTTGTCGTAATATTTCCCAAAATTTCTGGCTCGTCTCAACTGTGTCATTTTCAACTACTTGACGTTACATTAAGTGTGATATTGTCTTTCTGTCTCATTGTTATCAGAGCGAACTCTAATTCAAATTCTATCATTCCTCCAAAGAAGTGATGTTGACCATGGCAAGCTGCGTTTTTTATTTAGACCCTAACCCATGCATCAATCTTAACGGTTATGTGTCACGCTACCCACGACAAAATGTTCTGCGAAAATATATACCAAACTGTACAGTATTGTAGAAACAAAGAGTGATATTTAAATTTAGATCTCTATAATTAGATGATTTTTACAGATTATATAATTATGTTATTATAATTTGATACAATCTTATATAATGCCTTAGCAACAGTTACAACATAAAATAATGCAGACAACAGACAAAGATAAAGAGATAATACCAGAGCTATACAATTATATATTAATAATGCTATCGACCTGAGGTATATTCCTTTTATTGTGAGAAGAAATAAAAAACCTCCATGGGTGACGTACACGCACGCAAAATGATATATATTATTAAACTCATATGTTCCGTATTGTAACCTGGGTGTAATAAAGAATTTGTCTTGTCTTGTACTGAGTTTATTCCTTTCCGTCCATGTAACCTGTATAATACTCGCTATGGTAATTCTCAAAGAACTTTGACATGCAATTTTCTAGCATTTGTTTTTCCTATCTTTTTCATGACTTCATTTAATTTAATTTCATTATTTTCATACATTTTTCAGCAAACCACATTTGGAAGCAAGTATAAGGTACCTCTACATTTTCGCCGAGAGAAAGCTCAAACACCTAGTAGCATGTTTGAGAGTGATGGTGCTTATGGAGGTACAGAGTCAATTTATTAGACCTCGAATGTTACGTAATAATATTTTATTTTGTCAGGACGGCTCCGCTGGTCTTAAAATACTTGCTTCAGATGTGGGAAGTCACGGATTCAAACTAGTCCGAGTCATATCATAAAATTATAAAAGTTTTACTAACAGCTGCCTCGCTTGACACTCATCATTAAGAGGTAATTAATATGACACGTCAGTATTATGTGACCGAGTGGGACATGATGCTACGTGTCTGCGGTATGAAGTTCCAGATCTAGACAACACAAGAAACTGCCACACTGCAGACATCATGGCGATATGGCTAAAATTGTTAAAGCTGTGTTAATATCAAAACCACACAATAACACACACATGTTTTGTCAAAACTATATTTCCCTTCCCACCAACAATGATTCCAAAACTCTTTTAAAATGGTCTAATAAATATTTGAAATATTGCCATAAAAAGGTTACTAAAATTGAAACATGTAGACATTTGATCCAGATCTTAGTACCTGTCCACTAAGATCCTTAGTGGGAAATGGATCTTTCAGGAACCGTGGGTGGATATGTTTATATAAATTGTACCCATCCATCCACGTAGTCTCCTTCAGGGACATTAACTGTCCATTAAGACAATGATTGGACAAAGAGTGGACCCATTCCTAGTTTCAAGAACATAACTTGACACATTCTGTAATGACCGGTTAGAAGCATTGAAATATTTACCATATTTATTCACTTATCAGTCGACTCCAACTGCTAACAACATGTTCTGACCCGCCATTGTATAATGAGCCAGCAGATCAGAGTATGAATCGTTCGCCTTACTGATTAGTCCTTAAAAAAAATCTGCAATGATTAAAATCTGTCATAATGCTAAATCAGATATAGGTATGTACAGTTTGTAATTGGATATGACTTATAAGTTTGTATATATCATACTTGTTGCCTGTTATAATACTGTGACTCGATGTTCAAAAAAATCATTCTTTAGGTTGACAAAAACTGACACATGGTGTAACTATTGAAACCGATGTGAAATGTAATTTAGTTTCACTACTTTCAGGTGTTAGTTCAAGATTTTAAAAAAAATTAATCTATTAGACTTTTCTTGATTAAGTAGTATTTAAAAAGACTTGAAAACATTTAGATTTATTACATACAGTATAGCATTAATAAAGTTTCTGAGGCACTGGCATTGTGTAAATATTATCAAAGTTTGTTTTGGTTGTATGCATCACATATTATCTTTGTTAGAACTATAAAATATTATAATTAACTGAATGATCTTGTTTTCCTTTATTAGAAAATAACAATTAGCTCCAAAACAAAAAGGCATTCACTAAGTGTCAGAACAGATGCAATTTTGTTTCACTTTTCATTTTTCATTTCAATGGAAATGCATTATAAATGGATATTTATGTTTCAAAATGGTATGATTTATCAAATGAAACTTTGCTGCTTCCTGAAATGTCTGGTATTAAACAAATTTTCTTGTCATTATGATAGGTTAATGTTATCTAAAACTATATTTGAAAAAAATATAAACATGTTCATTTATTTATATGTCCAAACAAATACATAAATCAGTGACTAACCATATACTCTCTCTCTCTCCCTCTCTCTCTCTTTCTTCCCATCGTGAGAAGTTGTGGCAACTTGGGATGCACGCACACATGCCATCCGTTATGGTTTTGTCATAATAATTATGTTTTTTCACCAAAACGCGTTTTATGCTTTACCTGAATAAAGATTAAGCTTTAACAAATTTCCAACAAAAAAAAAAATTAAGAATAAAAAAAGTTGAGATGTTTGGTCATTTTTATTATCATCTCTTTACTTCCACTCATATAATTTTGATCCATTTCCAAGAAAATGGACATGTTTCTTCAAATGTGAACTTTACTTCATGGTGTGTGTGTTTGTGATTTTGGACTTTTAACGTAGCTTTAACATTGTTTCAATCATATCACTATGATGTCTGCAGTGTGACAGTTTGTAGTGATGTCTCGCACTGAGGCATCATGGCAAAGATATGTAGCATAATGACCAACCCACTCACATTATCCTGACACCAGATCAACTAGTACTTACACTGACCTCATAATGATGAGTGCCATGCGAGGCAGCTGCAAGTACCATTTTTAAAAGTCTTTGATATGACTCGACCTGGGCTTGAACCCACTATCTCCCACATCGAAGGCGGATGCTATAAACACTTTGGCCAACGGAGTGGTTGAACGTTGCCTCACGGATTCATTATATTGATTGGCTAGTTTGTAATCGGACCAGTCTATAGTTTTAAAGAAAATGACAACAGATGTTTTAGAATATACTTTACGGTGTCATTTTGTGGATGTTATATGATATGGATACTATATGATGGAAACTGTTAGAGCAAACTTCAGAATGTCAGGGCAGAAAAGAGGACGAATCAATGCCTCTTTACGAACGGTAATAGAATATCTGAATAATGTAATAAAACACTCTGAGCACATGATCACACTTTATTGCAGAAATTCAGTTCGCAATCATTCAACAAACGCTACACACGTAGACTAGTGAAAATGAGTGCTAAATATAAGTAATTTATCCAGTATATTTTGTTTTTGTATTTTGCTTTTAATCCATATGGATTTCTTCCTTGTGACAAGAATTTTGACTAGCAGTTAGTAGCAAAAATAGGTGTATGTTTCTCATGCATGCTGTAATTGTGGCATTTAATGTACGGAAAACACTTTTTACGGCCAAATTAGATTTTTGCCACCTATACTATCAGTAATTTTGCTTATACCGGGGCGGGAGGGGAGCTGTCATGTATGTCCATAGTGAGATGGTGGAAGGTTGTTTTATTGATCCTCTCCAAAATCTCCACACCCACCACAATGCATGGAGAATGGAAATTTTGTGTGAGCTGTACTGTATCATTATTACCTGGTGAAGGCAAAACATTGAGAAACAAATAAAAATAGGAACAACTAAAACTGGCTTTGGCTTAGTAAATACATTTGCACTTAGTCTTAAAATTGTTTGCTTTCTACAGTAAGCAATGTCAAGTTGTCAGTAAGCAATTCCAAATTGCTTTATTCCTTTAGATAAAATGTAGTGTTTATTATGCTGTTAGGTCTTTCATATGTTTTACATTCATTGGTTAATAAATCAAAGAAGACGAAACAAGTTATATATATATATATATATATATATATATATATATATATATATATATATATATATATATATATATATATATATATATATATATATATATATATATATATATATATATATATATATATATATATATATATAGATTTAGTTAAATAATTTGGATACTCTTGTTGGTATAGTCATAAAACGTGATGAATGATTTCAACTTTGAGGGTACTTTTCACTACAGGAAACATTAGGTCACAGTGACCTATTGTTTTACTCTACCAACATTGCATGAGTTTGGATTATATCATCTCATTTCCTGTTAGAAAGACTGAATTATGCTGAATTCATATTTATATAAGCTGAGGGTATCATAATAAATACAAAATAATATATCATGAAATTAGCCTCTATGGAACTTTTTTGTTTTTTTTAAATTACAAGAGAAAATTGCATTTATCATATTTTGCTGATAAAGTTTATATTGTTGAAGTTATTGAAGAAATCACATGATTTGATCCAGTTATAACACATCACCCCAAAATGAACTGGTCTTGTTGCAGGTGATGATCAACAAAGGGAAAAGTAAGTGCACATTGATATGTACAGGGCTTACTGCAAGAATAATAATTTGCCACCATCAGCCTTCAACACATACAGAATTAAGGGGTCTGGCTTTGTCAGTATGATCACATTGTACGGCATGACATACGGAAATGGAGGTTAGTATCTAAGATGATATACAGTGTAAGTGAGAATTCCTTACGGTGTACAATGCTGATTATAAATATGAGTTAATTAGCAAAAAATAAATTAGTATCCTTGAATAAGTGTAACGTCATTTGATATTGCATATATATTTGCTTACAAATCCAACTGCAAATAACAGAGACTCTGATATGCGGTCACATAATGCGCTGGCAGATTGGGGTATGTTTATGTTCTTTTTATTATAATATCTACTCCAAATTGCATAAACCCATTATGTTGTGGCAGATCTGGGTCTGTGCAGTTTGCAGTTGGACGTCAAGTTGCTAAAAGCTGCTAGACACTATTATTTGCTAAAACTGATACATATGTATGCAATACTATTTCTGTGATATTGCCAAGATCAATTTGTTGATATTGGTAGAGAAGCTAGAATGTGTTTGAATTATGATCTGTTACCTTTTGCATTGAGGATTGGGGACCTTATTTGACCGAGTGGTCTCCAGTGCCAATCAATGCCATGTCATCACTGTCTGCATCTGTTAAAATCGTGAGTTTGCGAGAAAGTTTACTGGTAGCTTCCTGTAGGTGGGTTGTTCTTAATGGGTTTTCCTGTAATTGTCATCCATCAGTTATACTGGCTGCCATATATAGCCTATACTGGGCTGGGAAATGGCGTTAAGGCCAAAAGAACAACATATTTGATAAGCTAAATGCTTGAATTTGCCAAGGATTATACATTTTACTTGCAACGGTTCTTTCAAGACCAAATAGTATATAAACAACCAAAACATTCATTTTTACACAAGACGAACAACATTAACCTTTAATGTCAAAACCACGCCTCTTCTGGACGATTTTATTATTGAAGTGGAGATGCACCAAATGGAAGTTACTGTTAACATATAGATTACTAGGATATGCATCTGGTATAACAATATATGTAATAGTATCAGAAGCTTGCTTGTTGTGTTAATTGAAACTTGTCCTTGATTTTTCTAATCTTAAGCCTCTGACATGATGATTATGTTTATTTAAATCAAGTCATCTTCGTTTTTCTTTTCTCTTCTTGCCTCTATTATACCTCTTGGAGGGATTGTGAAGTGTTTGCATGGAGGGATGGTTTCTTAATCCTCTCCACACTCTCACTCCAACCCACCACAATTTTTCGATACATGAAAACTTGTGTGAGCTGTATTGTATCTGTATGCCTTGGCAATCACAGAAAATTGAGAAACAAATGAGAACACGTAAAACTAGCATAGTAAACACATTTACTGGAGGCACATTTAGACTTAAAATAGTTGGTTTTGTACTTTAAGTAGTGCCATATTGTCAGTAATCAATGTCATATTGTCAATAAGCAATTTCAAATTTCAATAAGCAATGTCAAAGTACTTTATTCTATCAGATCAAATGTAGTTTATAATATGCGGTTAGGTCTTTCGAATACTTACATTATTGATTAAAAGTCCTAAAATGACAGAAAAAAACAGTTTTGTTGATTTAGTTAAAAAAACTTGGACACTGTTGTATGCATAGTCATGAAACTTAATGAATGAATTCATCTGTGAGAGTACTTTTCACTACAGGAAACAGCATGTCACATTAACCTAGCGTTTTACTCTACCAACATTGCATGAATGTAGATTATGTAATCCCATTGCATATGTGGAAGATTGCAACATGCTGAATTCTTATGTATATCAGCCGAGAGTATCATTGTAAATAAAAGATAATATATCACAAAGTCTGCCTCTATGTCACATTTGTTTTCTAAATAAATCATTACAAGAGAAAATTGCATTATGATGTGGCAGATTCGGGTCTGTACAGTTTGCAGTTGGACTGGACTTAAAAGTGGATGGTGACTAATTTTGGCTAAAAATGATACATATGTATGTAATACTGTTTCTATAATATTGCCAATATGTAATTGTCGAAATTGGCAGAAAAGGTAGAATGTGTTTAGGTTTATGTTCAGTTACCATTTAGATCAATCTGAGAATGAGGTCTCTTTGGTTGCTAAGTTGTCTCATGTGCTCGTCATTACCAATCAATGCCATAACACCTCTGTCTGCGTCTGTTCGAGTATCGGGTTTGTGAGAAAGTTTGACAGTGGCTTCCAGTGAGTGGTTCTGACTTGGATTTTCATGGGTTTTCCTCTATCAGTTATACTGGGTGCCATATATAGCCTATCTTGGGCTGCGAAAAGGTGTTAAAACCACAATAAGAAAACATATCTGAGAACGTTAAGGCTTTCATTTTCAAAACATTAATTTTTTTTAACTTGCAGCGCTTCGTCAAAAGAAACAGACGTTAATAAATTCTGCATTTTTGCACAATATTAACACCATTACCTGTAATGTTAAAACCACACATCTTCTCTAATCTGAAGCTTTTTTATTATTGAAGGTGAGATGCACTATAGGGAAATTACTGTTAACATATAATTTACTAGTAGATTCAACTTGTGTAACATACTGTACGTGTAACAGAAGTATATGAAGGTAGCTAATTGTGTACCTTAACCTTGTCACACTGACGAGGACAGAGTCCTTAATTCATCAAATAAAATCCAGTTTTAGGACTAAAATCTAGTCTCTTATGTGAGGCCTCTGAGAAGAAGATTGTACTTATTTAATAAAGTCAGCTTCCTTCATTATTTGCCTGTTTTACCTTTGACATGAATCATCATGATTTGGTCCTATCATCTTGTCCATCTCACACATCTGAGAGGATTGTTAGCAAGATTGCATTAAAGCCAAGATAAATGAAATTGTGTGAGCCTGGACTGAACCCTATATAAATGACCTGACTGGACGCTCAAGATGTTATTGCAAGTTTTTCATTTTTAAGACATTTTTAACTTTTAAATTCGTTTAGATTGCATGAAAACTGCATGAGGTATGCAAATGAAATTTCATGAGACATTTGTAGTGACCTGATAACATTTACAGACAGTTCTTGCTAAGTTTTTACTATCGTTTAAACATATCCATTTTTACAAATATTTTTATATTTTGAGGCAATATTGTTGTATTTTTGTATAAAGATATTGTTATTGCAATGAAAGAAAATAATTTGAGATGGAAAATTAAAGTTTGGTATCAGTGTTTGTATTCGTATGTAAAATATCTTATTCCAGTTACGGCTAATTTGTTAAACTCAATTTCATCTATTTTGGACATAGAGCTTTTTGTCTGCAGTGCAAGCAGAACAAAAATATAGTTACACAATGAATTGATTGCTTTCAAAATGAATAAACTTTTGCAAGGCAAGCAATTAAGGGGGCAGTTGATTCGCTTTTGTCACAATGGACATAGGGCATCGGTGTGAGCATGATATTGTTAGGACACATCATGTGGGACAGGTTATGGGCTGTTTAAGCCATATAACATGTCTGTATGTATGCTGATTGAGAGGGATTTTGGCTGTTAGTACTGTCCCACGCTGTTCTGCAGTAGGAATCAAGTCCGTCCCAAAGGAGGCAAGGCATAGGTAGATGCCAACAATGCTGAGTCATGTGGTTGTGATCTGGGTGTTGCAGCTGTTACAGAGCATGCTCATGTCCTGCACTTTGTAGCTGAAGGGCAATTTGATTTAGCTCCCTTGTCCGCCAGAAATTTCATGTTAAGGAAAGGTCATCGTGCAGGCTGATGTGCTTTTGTCTTTGTGTTTCTATGTTTTGCCGACAGTTCTAATATGTAAGACATAAAGCAAAACATTCAAAACGGTAGCCCTGTACCTGTCTTTTAGAATGCAATGTCTGTGCATAGCTAAATCTTAACAAGTTGACCCAGAAATTGATAAAAGACTGTATATTAGAGCAATGAAGCATACATGTAAGATATAATGGCAATACCACCCATAAGGAGGAAAAGTATAAACTTGTGGGCCTGCATAGGTGACGTTGAAATAGAGTGTGGGCGCAGGAAGGACACAGACGGTAAGTACAGGTATAATCATTGAAGTGTAGTGTAGCAGCAGGGAAGTTCTACAGACCAGACGGTTCCAGCAAAATAAAGCCTCCTACGCAAACTTTCTCCGTAGAAGCCTCAGATTTCAAAAATAGACCTTCCCACGAAAAACAATTTGCGTAAATTCGACCCAGAGTGCATTTTTTGTGTGCAAATTATATCATTCTGGACAAGGAAAAAAAACAGGAATTTGGGGGGGGGGGGAAATATCGGGTGTCGATGAAGTTTGCAAGGATCCAGCTGCGGATGCTAATTTTATCTCGCATTAAAACAATATAGTTGAAAATAAGATGAGTCCGAAAGCTAGCACAGTTGGAGAACCTCATTCTGCAAGATTAGCGCGAGAACAATTAGCGGCATTAAGGAAGTTCATTCCGACAAAACGATTATTTAAGAGAAATGTTCGTGGTTACGAAGATGTACAACATGGAATTTCCGAAACTTCGGCAAAATGGTTGAAGCCAGTGACCGGAACAATTGAACAAGTTGTATATGGTGACAAAAAGGATCCAGATACCAGGAAAAGTGGAATTTTTCGCGCGTTGAAAAGTATTGAGGATCAATCACGAACATTACCCGAGCGATTAGCAATAGCAGCAGCAGCACAACAACTTGCAATTGCTGCTGGAGGAAAACCTGGAGATGGAAAACCTGTAGTAGGAAAACCTATGATGATAAAAGGAAAGTATAATATTGATAATTTAAGAGAAAATTTCACCGATGAGGGATGGAACATAATATCACAGCCACTTTATGAAATGTATCCTAATATAGATCATTTTGCTCGACTTGTGGAAAATATGTTTGAAGATCGAAGGGAATTTTTGACTGAAATAGGAAAAAAAAGATATGGAACTCGTGAAGTTTGGTATGATTTACTATACAAAATTTACACAGAAACAACAACAATAAAAAAGATAGAAGATAGGCTTTACGTAAGATATACAGCTGCAGCAAGAGCAACACAAAAATATAATAAGGAGCAGAAGGAAGAAAGAAAACAACAGGAAAAGGAAGAAAAAAGCGAGAGAAAGAAAGAAAACAACAGGAGAAGAAAGAAAAAACTAAAACACGAGGGAGAAAAGTAGTACCACAGGAAGATATTCAACCAGAGGAACCAATATTTCAACCAGAGGAATTAGGAGCTAGACCAAAAGAAAAAACTCCACCTCAGAAAAAAGAGAGAAAATCGAAAAAGAAAAAAGATCAGAGTGATGAACCGATAATTGTTCCCGAACATATATCATCACCGGTTACTAGTTTGTTTTCAATTAATCCTAAAATATCTGCTAGAAATTATTTGGATAAAAACATGTTGCATTTACTCCGCAACTATGATTCAGTAGTTCAGATGGCTGCGGATAATTCTTCGGAAAATAAAAGATTACTTTTGCGAAAAGATATTGATGTTGATAAAATTGAAGAAATTGATTGGCTAGCAATAATGTATTTTGGTAGTTTAGAAAAACCGATAATATATGATGATGAAAATTTTGGAAAATTTTCATCAGATGTTATTAAATACAGATTTGCGGGTGCGAAAAAGACAATTTCGCCACCTGAAAGTAAAAGTTCGCCACCTAAAAGTAAAAGTTCGCCACCTAAAAGTAAAAGTTCATCACCTAAAAGTGATAGTCCTGAATCATCCTCCTTTGATATTCGCCATCCTCCTCTCTCTCCTACATTATATCCAAGGGATCCTTCTGCACTTCCCTCCTGGCGCACCGCACCTTTAGAACCAACATCGACAAACTGGAAGGGTCCCACTGAAAAACCATTAAGACGGGGAATCCACCCCGGGGAGGGTTGGGCATTTAGGGGATCCCCCCAATCTTCACCAGAAGTATATTCACCATGGTCGTCTTCAGGGACATCACCAGGGTCAGCAGAGGAGGAGAAGAAATCTTCAACGCCGTCAGATGAAGTATTCTACGTAACGCCATTACAAACTCCAGAAACAAAAAAAACAGGAAGTGGATATACAGTTTGTCCTGACAGTGTTGTCAACGATGTATCTCGCCTTGAAGTATTAATCGGAGGAAAACGAGCTGGAAATAACTCCCGTGAAGTAGTCAACGAAGCATCAGATATTTGTCAGCGATTATTTCGCGGTGGTATCATCGATTCTCACATTTACAAAGAACTCGTCGATGAACTCATCGATTAAAACAATACAATTGAAATAACATGATTGTTCACAAACATCAGAGCAGACCCAAACAGGTCCGCATAGTAAACTCTCGATTGCCAGTGTACAAATATATTCACGGTAACGGATTCGGCGATATCATTGGAAGTCTTGTCACACGAATAGTACCTAAAATCGGACCCATGATTAAGCAATTAGGATTGAAAGCAATAGGAAAGATCGGCGAGACTGCCATTTCTGGTATTGGTAATTTGGCCAGTAAGGGATTCAACGCTGTCAAAAATAAAATATTAAATTTAGTACGTAAAAAGCAACCCGTCAATTTACCTAGCACCAGAGAAATGCCACCCGAAGTCAGTAAGGCCATAAATGATGCGGCAAATAAAAAAATAAATGATCTAGCGCAGGAAGTTGTTAATACAAATTTAGCTCAGGAAGTTGCTAATACAAATCTAGCAAATACAAGTTTCGTTTCAGGTGATGGTCTTCGTTTTAGACGATATTATTAATAATAAATGTTCGCACAAGTGTCAAATGAAGTATTTGACATGGATGAACCCGTAGGTAGGGATACATCAGTGCGAGATTTTCAGTATTTCTCGTACGATGTAGTTGAGCCCGATTCAAGAAATCGGAAGGAAATTCAAGTCCACGATACAACAAGATATTTTCTTCCATCTGAGGCGTATATTGAATTTGTTGGGAGAATTGTAAAAACCGACAATACCAACTTTGGAGCAAATTTTAAAGTTGGATTTGTCAATAACGGTATTATGGCATTATTCAAGAGTGCCACTTACATGATCGATGGAAAAGAGATTGAATCAATCACGAATAATGTTGATATAGCAACAACGATCATAGGACTAGCAAGATACTCTGATGATTTTACCAGATCAGCCGGTCCTAGTATGATGTTCGCGAAGGATAACTCTGATCACCCTGATAATGCCCAATATGAATTCAGGAGACCTAATGATCGCGCTAATCCCGCTGCTCCCGCTGCTATCGAA
Organism: Sinohyriopsis cumingii; assembly: GCA_028554795.2. Taxonomy (NCBI): domain Eukaryota; kingdom Metazoa; phylum Mollusca; class Bivalvia; order Unionida; family Unionidae; genus Sinohyriopsis; species Sinohyriopsis cumingii. The sequence goes on from JAPYKE020000055.1 coordinate 2,334,202, forward strand.
GATATGATAATTAACACTAATGACGAATACAACCTTGGATTTGCCACGCGAAAGAAAATGTTAACTGGGGGTGAACGAAGATTTTCCTGCGCAATTCCGTTATCTCACATTTTTGGATTTTGCAGACATTTTAGAAAAGTTATTTACGGAGCAAAACATACGATAATTTTTGTTCGAGATGCCAATGATGATAGAGCCATCTGGCGAGAAGCTGGTGCGGCCGCTGATATCGGTAAAGTTGTCCTTGAAAAAATTACCTTGTGGATGCCAGCGATAGTTCCATCGATGATCGTGGAAGAAAAATTATTGTCATTTATGAATCAAGGAGGAAAGTCCATCATGTCCTGGTTGACAACGATGACCGACTCCCTCGATGTTAATATTAACGGAATATTTACCTGGCGAATTGCTTCACAGCAGGGCTCTTCCGCACCTAGACATATCTTTGTTGCTCTCCAAAACATGAATAGATACGATCAAGAACATAGTCACATGGTATTCGATCAATTCGAGGCAACAAACGTTTCGTTGAGAATAAATGGTCAACAGGAGCCATCCGAAGAAATAGCTATCAATTTTGTCCAATATTCTACTGCACGCGCGTATCATCGGTTACTAAGTTTCATGGGCCGCGATCAAAATATTGATACTGGATTGCAAATATCACAGCTGGATTTTAATAATCTTTATCCCATCTATTATTTTTCCCTGGAACATCTCAATTTGGTAAAGCAGTCGGTTGTCGATATTCATTTCAAAGCCAGAATTAACACAGGAGGAAACGCAAGAGCAGTTGCAGTTATTCTCAGTGATAGAACAATGATCCTGGAAGGCATCAGCGGTAGAATGAGAGTCATCGATGCACCCGTAGAAAACATGTAACAAATTCCAAATTTAGATTAAGTGATTATTAATATGCCATACGATCACGTCAGTGTAACTCTGACCCCGGGTCAGATGAAAAAACTTCAAGCAGCAACAACAGCGCGGCGAGGTTTGAAATTAATCTTAAAAAATAATCAACTTCACGGTGGACCTAACAAACTATCGTTAACTAAAAGTCAACATGGACATTTTAACAGAGCCAAATCAGCAAATACTGGTGTTCATGTGAGTCTTTCCATAGGTGCCATCAGAGATATGGTCAAAATAGGTGGTATTTTCCCTCTATTGGCCGCTATTCCAGGATTGATAGCTGGAGCTCTCCCCGCGATTGGAAAGGCAGTAGGATTGGGTGCACTTGGAGGGATAGGTTCCGCATTAGCAAAAAAAGTTGTCGGAGGAAGATATCTTAAAAAAAAGGGAGGGATATTCCCCCCCCCCTTCTTGCCCCCCTCCTTCTTGCAAAAGCGATGCAGCGACGACAAGGATCCGGTCTTTATCTAAGACGACCCCCGTACGGATCCGGGTTAAGTCGAGCCTACCAGCCTCAAATTTAGATTTGATAAGTGAAGCAAAAAAAAAGAAAATAAAATTTTTCAGAGGTGTATTTATGCGAGATCAACTACCAGATAAACCGAATCGTACCGAGACAGGAATAATAAATCTCGATGATAATACCGGTCCTGGCACTCACTGGGTTGCTTACGCGATTAATCCTCGCGAAGTTGTTTACTTCGACTCATACGGATTAGCACCACCAAACGAATTTATCAAGTATGTGTCAAAACTAAAACTTCCGGTTTGGTATTCAACGCTTCCAACACAAACATTAGCAGATCCACCAATATGCGGCCCGGAGTCAATTAATGTCCTTGATGCAATTTCAAAATCATCCAATCCTTATCGCAAAATTTTATTTGAATATACCGTAGATAAATATCATGGTTGACATTTACGGTAGATCTCTTTTTAGGAAAGAAAAAAAAGGAACGGGCGACATCGATACATCAAAATTTGCCACGAGGGATGATATTAACAATCTTTTATCGCTGTCAGAGGTGGATCCTGGCGAAGTTGCTGTTTTTCAAAATACCGAAGGAAGATTACAAACCAGCAACGTCAAAATAACTGATATAATCAAGCGAGACGAATACCGCGATCACATTAGTCAGTTTACTCGCCAATCGGAGATGGTATTAAAATCTATTGCTGATATCGCCGATATTATAGCGAAGTTACCCCTGAAGGCCAATATCGCGGATGTGAAAAAATCCGACAAAGAGTTATCAGCAACGTTGCTTCTGAAGGCCGATAAAGCATTACACGACGATCTTCAGGACAGAATGACAAAAAGACTTAACAAGCTAAATAACGACCTTAAAAAACTTGACGATGCCTTAGCTAAATTTAGCAAAAAATTTGACGAGAACATAAAAACATCCAGCGATACTTCCTCCGCCGCAAACGAACTAGCAAAGAAAAAAGCCGATCAAGCATCGCATGACGATCTCAGCGAGAGAATAAGAAAAATCAACGAGGATATCACTGAAATTCTCGCCGATATTACCAAAATAAATACCGCGATGGGTCAGAAAATCGATAAAACATCAATCGACGATCTCAGCGAGAAAATAAAAAAAATCAACGAGGAAATTACTAATATTCTTGCCGAAATTAACAAAGTAAATATCTCGATGGGTCAGAAACCATCAATCGACGATCTCAACAAAAAAATCAGCGAGGAAATTAATAAACTCAGCGATGTTGTTGTTCCTGAATTTACCAAGGGAGTTAAAACGATGCAAGAACAAATAAATGAGAAAATAAGATCCATCAACGATGATGTGAAGAAAGTAATTGAGCTTGTTAACACTATTGACAGTAAAAACACCTTGACATATACACAGATGAGTGAAAAAGTCGATACATCGGTGTACGATGGAGAAATTCAAAAAATCAACACCAAACTTCTCGACGTGACAACAAAAGCCAACGAAATCAACGCAAAAATAATGCCATTGAAAATCTCAAGATTGTCGAAACTTTACATACCGGATATTTTGTTAGACAGAATTTCTCTATGCGATCTAACATTTACGTTTAAAGTAACTTATCATCGATGGATACCTCAGAGTAACACATTTATGTTTAGCGCGCCAATTGCTGGCGTATACCGATTACATGTTATCTCCGATATAAAATTTAATGTACAACCGGAAAAAAATAGTAGATTTCAATTATATCCTGGATTTATTATTATTTTGTTAAACGAATATAGCGATACAACATTCACGCTAGAACCGCCAGACAGAACCACCATGGGACCGGTGAATTATATTGCAATTTTCGAATATTTATCGGAATTGTTTAATCTTGATCCATCTGAATAAGACGTAGTTGCCGAGGTAGAGAGAGACCTCAACCAGATAAAATTGGAAAACCAATTATCAATCTTCCAATTACAATTGGCTAGATAAATAACTAATAAATGATCGCATCGGATTATCGCTACAATCAGGCGCGATCATGGCAGGATTCGCTAAAAAAACTCCTCGACGATTATCAGATAAAAATAAAGAAATATCAACGAAGGTTAGTTACCATTGATGTTGCTGTTTACGCAGTATCTGCGGTAGTCGCTGGTGCAGGAATAATTTTATCCGTAGTGACAACAATCGCGCCAATTGTAGCAACAATAATAATCTCGTCAACAACAACAATTGCCGGTGTTTTAAATATCATCGCGAAAAAGATATCCTCGTGCACGAGTGAAAAGTTATCTTCGTACAAAAGTAAACTAACTAAGATCAATGACGCGTACTCAAAATTATCATCGTTACTTTCGGAGAGTCTTAATGACGGTATTATATCCGATCTAGAATTTTCTTCGATTATCAGTATCTACTCCGAGATTGAACAAATGAATATTAATAATGTCCGAGTTAGCCCAGATCGTGACAAACACGACACCACCGACAACGACGCTAATATCGCTAAGTTCAACGAAACCAGAATTTAGTATTAATTTTTCAACACCAATCAGTGTTAATGAAATTGCACTAACACAATTGCGCGTCTACAACAGCTGGCCCAATGTTAGATCGAAATCATTCGGTAATTTGATGTCAAATAATTCACTTGTTTTTGCAAATAAAAATAAACCCGATGGAACACCTGATTGGATCGTTGTTGGTATACCAACGGGTAGTTATGAAATTGATCAGCTGAATAATGAGTTTATCACTAGAATATCAAATATAACCGGCGATGCTACTCCGGGAATAAAAATATCTGCACATGAACCGACGTTGTCATCGATGATAGAAGTAAAATCACCGTATATTGTTGATATTTACCAATCATCGATTAGAAACATATTAGGTTGGCCAGAGGTCGCACCTCTAGTAGAATCAGAAAAACCAGATGTTATTATTCCAGGCTGGTATGATGAAACCCTTCCAGAACTACCGGAACCAAAAAAATCGGATTTTACAACCGACGAAGGATGGTACGAAAATACAAAACACAAACCTTTTATCCACAGCGCCATCAATCTCATGAATAACCACAAATTTAATCTAGTAATGTTCGCTTTCACTTTTATTAACGAAAGAATTCTCTCGTGGTTACCTCTTCCTAAAATTCCCCCAGATGTGAAAATCTTCGACGCTACCCACATTAACAGGATAATAGCCCCCATAGACGGTATCTTGGTAAGAAGAACACTCGACGAATTTATTCAAGAACACGAATCACAATTAAATTTATTGCTGGGATTATTTCATGAATGTATCCTAAATAAATCAGGTTCATGTAGCGAAATTATCAAACACGTGAAGATTTTAAATCAACTCGCGAATGATATTGAATATTATCATGATATGTTTATTCAGGCGATAGTCGACGATATATCAATTGCCGATTATGTTCTCCCTATTAGCAAATTCGAGTTGATCAAAAACTCAGGAGAAAAACAAAAATTCATGAGAGTATTTGAATTAACCGAGGAAACACTGCCAAATTTCAAATTCCCCAATTATGATGCTGATGAAATGAGAAAATCCGTCACTGATACCATCGATGATTTATTTCCGAAATTACATGCGGCGTGGACTAAAAAAATACAATCGGAATTGATTCTCAAACACAATAACGATCCGACTGGGGGTGGACGGCATATCTCGCCAGGTATCGTTAATATAACGGAAGTTATCGCGATTTATCTTCACGCGGATGTTGTTGAAGGTAGTTATAATGTTGATGCGTCAGTGTCAAATCAAGCCCATCAGGGATTTATTTTGTATTCGTTTTCACCTAGCGCCTCTCCTGGTTATTTGATAATAAAGGAGCCCGTTAATCCGTTTTACCTGCGATGTCATAATCGGTTATTGACGAGAATAAATTTCAAACTTACGGATCAGAAAGGAAATTTACTTGATATACGCGGAGAAACTGTAAGTATCAATTTGCTAGTGAAATCGTAAATCTATATCCCAGAGAAAAATGGGCGAAAAAAATAAATAAAATCCAGGGAAATTTTCAAAATTAATATATTTTTTTAATTTTTGTTTTTTTTTGTTTGCGGAATTAGGAATCGGAAGATTCCCTAACTTTACTCTCGTCTACAAGTCTTTTCAACTGCCTGACACGCGAACTTGTAATTTTTCGTGATTCATACGCGTCTGATAGAATCAATCTAGCATTCTCCACCAACATCGATAATTTAACGAAATCCTCGACGCGATCATCGCTGACTGTAGCAAGTGATTGATACATCGCGATTTGGATCTTCTTTATTAATTTATATTCTGACGGTAGCGTATATTTATATTCAAGTTTTCCTTGAACAATTGTTTCAAATTCAGATCGAATTTTATTTGTATCTAGATCCGATGGAAGATTTATTTTTTTCTTCAGATCATCAATCGCTCCAATGATGTCTTTTATAGTTTCCTCATTCATTATATTAATTTTGTAATATTCAATTATTCTTCATCGATTTCCGAATCAAATATTATTCGAGTATAGGAAAATTTAATCCACGAATCAGCATCATAAGAAAACGTTGCGTTGTATTTTCCTTCTGCCACTCGTTGTACCGAATGTGAGTCAATAACGAAATATTTTGCAGCTGCGGACATCGACTCGAAGGCGAGTTCCTCACCTGTTGTTTGATTCACTGATTTAACAGCCCTCGAATATTTCGGATAATTGCCAGTATTACCAAATTTATTATTATCACTCGGAGTTACAGCCCGGAGATTGGAAGGTTTGTTATTTAGTTTATTTCCGTCAATGTGGTCGATAACAAGTCCAATTTCTATTGGTCCGTGAAAACACTCGAATATAAACCGGTGATAATAATAATTCGTTTTTCTTTGTTTGTTTGTTTTGTTGACAGTGAAGGCAAGATAACCAAATTTACCAACGAAACCAACACGATTCTTCGTTTTTATGTTTCTGACAGTACCATCTGATGATGCCTCGTAACCCTGAATGGTTGGATGTGATCTATACTCGTTCGTGATTTTCATTACAGGAATCATCAATTTCATTTCCATATACAATATTCTGTTTGTTTAAATCGTAATTTGCTTTGAATCGATTAATATAATCTTCTTCGCAAGTTATTATCGAGGAAGATTTTCTTTCGTAATATCTCCGTAACTCACGATAATTTTTCCCTCCACAGGACAAACACAACCGTGTCTTTCCTCGAGTGCCAACTTGACAAACTAAACATCGCTGTGGTCCTTTACTACCTCGTCGAATTGCATATATGTGAGCGCCACAATATTCACCTCTGCAGGATTTATCGCATGATTTTGTTGATCCGACTGTTATCCATTTACATTGCATTATATAATTTAAACATTTGTCTAAAATATAATAATGGATGCATTTGATCTTGATGAGGCAGAATATATTATTCCAGAGGTCGATCGTGCAAAGAAAGAATTCTTCGATGATGGAGCGATTCATGTTTGGTCGACATGGAAAACTAACTCCGTTGATGCTACGATGAATTTGGAGCGAGCAAAAAAGATAATCGAGCATATAAAATCTGAATACAAGGAAGAACGATTTATCTTCGGTATAAAATTTATCGCACAAATGCCTGACGACACTTGGATAATTCGCGATAAACGAGATCCAGTACGTGGCGGTAAGAAAAATGTCATTCTTGATAAGAATTCGAAACCGGGATTGTTATTGGGGATAGACGGTCCTTATTATGCTAGGGCGTATCCTTCTAGCGCTGTTGTTTATGGAATTTATCGGCTGAATAATAATCCTGACATGAAAAATCTACCTGCGATGAAAGAATCGCCGAAAATAAACTGTGTAGCTGAGCGAGTTATCGAGCATATGAAAAACGCTCGTCGTGGATCTGGCTTGACTCAATTGAGATTGGATAAAATTAATTCATGGGCGAATACGGTTGTTGATGGTGCATCGATTGACGATGTTGCTGCGTTGAGCAAGAAACTTAAGTTTCCTATCACGGTAAAAACATTATCGGGAGAAATATTATATTCGTCGCCGTATAGTTCTCGAGGAACACCAATCGAAATTGTTGATCATAATTCGCATGCGTGGTCGCAGTCGGTAATGATATTTCCACGAGATCGTTCTGTTAAATTTTATCCCGTGGAATCTTCCACGGATTCCGGGAAAGATAATTCCGATGCAATGTTTAGATATATCAAAATATTAGCCGCGTCTGATCCAATATCAGTCTGGTTATTCTCAAGTGAAGAAAGATATGATCAATTTATCCTGCCGCGAGGAGATATTTACCGAGATGAAATATTACACGAATCGATGAAAAATATCGCGGTGAAATATTCGTCAAATCCAGATCAGTTACTGACAAATTGTTTTACTATTCCATCTGTTGCTGCTCATGCTGCCAGAGAAAGAAATTCGTGGAAACCTACGAGAAATGAATATCTCGCTGATATTCAACTTAGCTGTATCGAATACGGTCATGGAGGATTATGGAATACCAAATATTATTTCGAAGATATGATCTCCGTTGATATGAGCGCATGCTATCCTGGAAGTTTCCTCGGATATGGCGATTGTGCAGATTACTTTGCTAAATTTGGCCATCCCACCAGCGAGATGACAAGAGTGGCAATTAACGGACCGTTACCTGATTTTATCATGACAGGATTCGCTCACGTAACTTCGTTCGAACTTGCTGAAAATTTGCATAAGATTTGCTATATTTGGTTTGGTCGGCATTTATCTCAGCGAAGATGGGTACCTACGGTTTTGTTGAGATATATGCTGGATTCGTCGATGTTAATATCATTGACGGTGAGTGAAGCGATTATATCGTATAGAAAGCAGACCGAGGTGTGGTTGCCAACGAATTGTGAAAATGCGAAAGATATAGGAAGAAAAATTATTGGTAAATTTACTCAAGGAGGATCCGTTGATCATAAACATCGTCACGCTAGGTTATTTATCAATGATGCCGAGATGGATTTTATTATTGCCGATACAGTGTCACGAGGAATATTCTGCAATAGAGAGAATATTATCATTGATGGAGAAAAGTTGGGTACCGTGATTAGTTATCTCGATGGAGAATCAGCGCAATATACGCATTTGAGATCATCGATGCTAGCTTACGTCAGTATAAATTTGTTATCGATGATAAATAAATTTTCTGATATCGCGGTAAGGGTTGCAACGGATTCATTTTATATCGATAAGAAATATCAGTGTAGATTGGAAAATTTAATCACTGATGGTTCTTGGGGAACTTGGAGAATAAAAAACGAGGATATTCTAGATTATTGTGAGGACGCCGATGTTGAAGATTGCGATAAGTTTCATAAAGATAAATGCGATGAAGTATCAACAGCTGCATCTGCGTTCGATCCAATTTCGCGTAACAAATTTGTGTACATGAACGGTCCTGGTGGTAGTGGTAAAACAACAAGAGCGATAAATTTATTTTCAAACTCTGATATGGTCGTGCTGACTCCAACTCATAGATTAGCGCGAGAAATAAGACAACGCGGCGTTAATTCTTGTACGTATCACAGTTATTTCAAGTACAGTGGTGGATTGTGGGATTCGGCTCGCATGGGAAACAAATACATCAACAAGATTATAATATTTGATGAAATTTGTACGGTAAATTTGGTTGTGCTAAAATCATTCCTGGGTTGGCTGGAAGGAAAAAATACCGCTGTGATAATGTGCGGAGATCATGGTCAACCCGATCCTATTGATGGTGAATCTCCTCATGAATGGCTTAGAAACTTCGTTGATTATTATGAAGAGATTGACGCTGATTATAGATCCGATGATATTTTACTGACCGAATTTAAGAAAATAATTCGATTACAACCTAATAAGTTTCAATGCGATGTAATGAGAAAAATAATCGACGAAACTCCGATGGATATTTTGCTAAATTTGTGGCGTCCAGATCATCTGATTGTTGCTAGCAGAAAAATTATTCGCGATGCTATTCAGGAAATGTTATTCAAGCTTCATTGTGAAAAATTTCCAACCTTGCAGGTACCGTTGTGTTACAGGCCCGCTGATACCAGGAAACAAAATATTAATGTTATTCTGCCATGTGGAGAGGAAAAAATATTAGTTTTGAATGATATTATTTTCGTTGATATCAATCTTGTCAATGATGCGATAAACGCAGAAAGATCGCCATGGAAACTTGGATACGCAACAACGATACATTCATCACAGGGATTGACCGTGGATGGCCAAGTTTGGATCGTCGATGATAGAATTTCCTGGTCAAATTTAGTTTATCTAGCCGTGTCTCGAGTAAGAAAATTATCTCAGTTAGGTAGAATTAAATTTCACATAAGTGACGCTGGCGGTAGTTGAGTATCCTTCGGTATTATTTGTAATTCTTCTTTGGTAAATCCTCGTTGTGGCGCTAACGAATCTAAGAAATAAATTGCTGGTCTTCCTGATGATCTTGTTACGGCTGATATTTTATGTGTAGTAACGCTCCAGTTTGGATCGGTTGCTCTTTTTCTGCCTCCCTCGGCCTCGCCTTCCTTATATAAATACCGGACCGTGACTCTACCTAACACAGGCGGAATTGTGGAATCTCGCTTTAGGGGTATATTTGGTTTTGTAATTGCAATTGCAGGTTTCATTGCTATTGTTCGAGTTACTTCGTTATTTAGCGCGTTAATCACATGAGGCAATCTTGTTACCCAATCGTGAGATCGATTATCTTGAATAAATTCACGCGCGTATTGGTATCCGAATAATCGTTCTGCAAGAGTTTTGTTGAATCTCTCAACGATAGCTTGATTGTGATGAACACCTACAATACCGCGACGGATTTTAACATTATTCTTTTTCATCAGTGAAGTAACCGCGCCAAGAAATTCTCGACCTGGATCAACCTGGAGAAGCTTCGGCCATGTCAATGGAGATCGTGAATAAATTTTCTCAAATGCCTTTGAAATTTCCGTTGCTGTTTTATTTGATAATGATTCTGCTTCCTTGTATCTGCTAGCAATATCAACAACTGTCAAGACATACTTGTATGTGACTCCGTCGACGGTATCATGAGGAAGAAACATTAAATCAGCCTGATGAACTTCATTAGGGATACTGACGGAGAAGCTTGCATACGGTATTTTTTTAGGAGGTGGAAGATAAATTTGCCAGACTGCCTGTTTCGATAACCACGATTCAGCGGTGGATTGTTTTACTTTTGCTGCCTTAGCAAGTTTAGCAATTGCTGATTTTCCTCGCCAGAATCCTCGCGGAGAATAATATATCTGCTCCATTATAATCTACCCGCACCTAGTACTAATTTACCTTTCATCGCACCTTTTATCAACCAAGTTGCCAATTTCTCTTTGAAATTTTTATCAGGAATTGCGTCTATTGCATGAATTAGTCTGATATCAGCGAGATGTCTTTGTTGTAAATCCCCGCTACGATACGCAAGATCGTGGTAGTAGCATGCGTTATCAATGGCGTTTACTGGTTCTTCACCAGGATTTGGTTGATCATTATCGTTGAGTCTCATATCTAGCCTCGTACCGGGTCCGCAGTAATTATATCCTGGCAGATGCTTCTCTCCGGGATATTTCGCCCAAGGAGCTCCAGGTAGATTTGTTAAGGAGGTTGTGATGTCTCCTCCGGTTCTACTTTTTTTTTTACAAATCTAAACTTGATTGTCTTGCAAACTTCACATTCACCCTTAATTGCATTCCTGTTGTTGCGTGTAACGATTTCGATTGGATTTATCGTAGCAGTGCGCGTGCGACACTTAACACAATATAGATCCATGTATTTTATTAACATGAATGTAATTGATTTTTCAGCCACGAAGAAACGCGAGAAAGTGAAACATATCGCGGCATTACCAAATTCGATAAGAATGATAATAATTGGCCCGTCAGGATCTGGAAAGACACAGTTGCTGTTAAATTTGATTATGCGATGGTTGAAATGGGACAAATTGTATTTGGTTGCGCCATCCGTTGATGATCAGCGATGTTATCAAGTATTAAAAGAATTTAGCGATAATACTGATGAGGGCACAATAGAATTTATAACGGATATCAATGAAGCTCCATCGGTGGAAAATTTAGATGGCGATGTTAATAATCTTGTTGTTTTCGATGATGTGATGCTGGATAAACAGACCAACCCAGCTAGGATATTTTCACGTGGCCGACACAAGAACACCGATGTGATTTACGTGACGCAGCGATATACGCAGATTCCAAAGGTTATTAGAGACAATTGTAATATTTTATCAGTATTCAATGGCGTTGATACTCACACGTTGAGAAACATTCATCAAACTTGGTGTAACGGCGATATGGACATAAATAAATTTAAAAATTTCTTCAGTCACGCTCAGACAACACCGCACGGATTTATCACGATTAATCTTCATGATCCACGTAGTAGGTATCGAATCGGTCTTGATCAAATTTATTCATGAAATTGCAGCCTTACCCCTGCATGCACATTCGACACCCGATTATTTCCCCCCCCCCCCGAAAAGTTGTATTTTTTCCTTGTCCAGAATGATATAATTTGCACACAAAAAATGCACTCTGGGTCGAATTTACGCAAATTGTTTTTCGTGGGAAGGTCTATTTTTGAAATCTGAGGCTTCTACGGAGAAAGTTTGCGTAGGAGGCTTTATTTTGCTGGAACCGTCTGGTCTGTAGAACTTCCCTGCTGCTAGTGTTATTAGGCTAAGGGAGCCGTGGTAAGGAAAATTCGCACATATGTGCCAGAAATGACAAACTTATACATATATAAAGAATTTCTAAAGGGCATTAAACTATCTTGGTAAGTCTCATATGATACCTGTGCGTATGACTATGTGTTCTTTCAATATGATGGAATGCTTATGTAGATGAATATAACTCAAGTGGCGCCTATAGAAACATGAGCGAGTCGCAACTGAGTAGACCATGTATATAAATCTTACTTGCACTTGTCCGACCAGAGTGGATGCAATACACAAAAGTTCACAAGTGTCAATATTACACAGAAAAGCTTCACATAAGTGGACATGATGCACTGTTATAAATACTTACAAAGTAGGTGCGTTTATATCAAAAACTGGGGCAAGTATATGTAGGGAAAAATCCCACCGACTTCATTTACAAATAAAATCATTGAAATTGGCTTCCGGACGCTATGAATGCCTTCGAATATAAACTCGCCAATACATACCTGTTAGTAATAGCATTATGCATGTATTAGGAGTTTTTATAAGTGTTAGAGACTTGCACGGTCATAAAATAAGTATAGCCCATAACTAATACGAAGTAGCTTAGGCACCCATGCACTTACCTATTAAATGTGTGATGATGCCAAAGTGTTAGCAAATTGTAATATATTTTGTCGGCTTAGGAAGAGTAAAAGTTGGAAGCATACATAGGAGTATTCTTTCTTTAGCAGTACAAAACTCCTGTAAATTGTAATGATATATCTTCCATGTGGACTCTGGTGTTTGTGAAAACTTGAACAACGACGGTGTGCGTCTTGGCATTGGCGGATGTAGTAAATGATGTATTCTTGGGTTTGCCACCAAGCCTTCTACTTAAGGGGAGACAACTGCCATACCACCACATAGGTCGGCATACAGCTTTTAGCGCCCTTTAGCTAAAACTAGTATCTGGAAGGGAGGGATTTGTGAGTAGTTCTCACGAGCTATTAAGATTGGATAAACTATTTAAAAAAGCAAATATGCAGCGAATTACATATTAATCATATAATAACCTATTCCATACAACTAAAATAAAGGTGATCAAATGAAAAACACTGTACTTGTAAATAAATCGTGTTGTTATTTGTTTTTAAGCTGGTTAAGTTACACAAACTCAAAGTGTCATTGTTTTTTGGCAATAAGAGGAATATTGTTATATTTCATCTATCAACACATAGTTTTCATGACAAGTAAAGCAGACAATCCAAATTTAACTGTGGGGTGTACCATTAACCATATGTAAATGTGTATACAGCATAAATGAAAATAGCTTGCCCCTTCAGTTGCAGCTATAGAGCATTTGCACTATTGAGTTTTGAAAAGCGTAAAGAGGCGCTAATAATGTGTAAGGGCTTTATTGTTTGCCTTATTATTAGTTTTCTTTCATAGCATTTTTGTATAATTACAAATATATTTTATGTCTGATTGAAATTTCCTAGTGGATTTGTAACTAAACTTGAGAAATGATATTTTTTATATAAATTTTAACTTGGAAAATTGAAAATCATATATGATGAAATTCTTTAGTATAAATTAATTTTATTTGTTTTTAGGTTATTTTCCTACGGCAAAGGAAGCAGAGGATGCAGCAGCAAAGTTAGTTGTACAGAGTCTTGGGCTAGATAAAGCATGTAAATATTTATTCCTGTATTTTGCATATTTATCGGTTCATATATCTACTGTACATTTAATTTGTTTGTATGTACAGATATATTCTAATTTCATGGATAGTGTAGGCCACAAATTTATGGATCTGACATAAAATATCATAGTCATAAATCCCCACAAAAAATAAATATATGCACATTATCAGTATTTCTATCAATCTGTGTCATTATTTGTCGATCTCATGGCTCTAGAAAATGAAAGTATTTGTTTATTCGACACCGACTATTTGACTTGAAATGCATAAAGAAGCTCTTAGTACACCGAAATTATGTAAAACAATTTGAAACGGTTAGTAAAGCGTTGCTAACATGTTACTACTGATGTAAGTATAGTCCATGTTGTACATGATGCTGTGTTCAAAGAATACATTATGCTAGTGCTTCAAGTTTCAGATGTTCCATGCACTTTGAAATAATAGTACTTATTCAGTGTGATTGCACTCTCTTAAGTAGAGCCATATAATCAAATGTACAAAGAGCTAGTTTTGGTCACATGATGTGTTAACAAATAATTAAGATATTACGACTTGGGGTGTAGGTTTTAAGTTTTGCAGTGTTCATAATGCATTGATTGAATTTTAAACAAATATTCAGGAATATTATTGAGAAAAGAGTAAAGTTTCCAATTTATTAAATTTTTATCTGGAGTTCTGTCAGGTTTTTATTAGGTGATGTTAGGTAACTGTAGCAAATGCTCTTTGAATTTATGGCTAATCTAATGCAATATTCAAGCAATTGTACGTCTATAATAATAATGTGCGTGTTTCCTTATTTAATGGATACTGTCCTTTATTTGTGATCATTTCTACTTAACTTCATAAAACAAGTTGAATGTGACATCTCTATTATATATGTTTGGTTAAAGCAAATGTCCTGTATCATTATTTAGGGAGAATATTAATACCATTCCTTATTGATGTGTTGATGGCATGGAATGTTGGCTTTTGTTGCGTGTTTGGGATTGACGATTGGGTGCAGTGACTTAGATATTTCCTGATCTTAGCAGTATTAGTCATAGACTATAAGAGCTTTTGGGATAATTATATCGTCCATCTGTCATCACTCTCTTACCTCTGCAATTAAATCTTTATAATAAATGTTACAGTTTCAAGGCCAATGAACACATGCACGAGTCAATCCTTGGCATGTACAAAATTTGCTTTGTCAGTACCATCCGTTGTGGGCACTATATGGTCCAAAAGTGTATGGACCATTGAAAAGATAAGAGACTGACAACAGTACACAATTTTACAATTCATATAGGCAATTATAATAAAATAGACCCCCACTTATAGGCAGCCCATATGTGCAGGTTATGTTGCATGTTCTAGCATGGATTTTGGATATTATGGGTTTCAATCAGATCCAACAGATCAATCCTATCTTACTGTATTGTTGTCCATGATTGTTCAACCAGCCTTGCCATATGTCTTAGTGAGCCAGTTGAGCTGTATCGATCAGGGGATTTTACCGACATGTCTGTCCATCTCAGAACGCCTGCATGTTCATCTTTATATAATAAATGCATAGATCTTAATGATATATCAAGCCGATTCTACAGCTGCATACAAATACAATTACAAGGATGTTATTAATATATCCATCTGTCTCACCAGGTGTACGGTTACAGAAACATGTTATGACAGGGATTCTGCTAAAAGATCCATCCAACCACTCATCCTTACCCATAGTGTAGCAGACTTCCATACCAATATGATACATTTGTCTGCCAAAAGTGGCTTCCCAACTAATTAGAACATACCCACTGGGAAGTTATAATGTCTTGCATTTATTTACTTATGCATGTGTGTTTGTATTGCATCATCCATGCCAGCTTGGATGGTTTATCTTGACAGAGAGAAAGCACTATACAAAGGATGCAATTTGCAGTGAGTGTAATAACTCCTGAACAACATCCTTACTTATGTCCAACCATGGAGTTGACTAAGTTAAGCTTTAAGGCTGCCAACATAGAGACATACCAGATGGTGTCTATATCAGAATGCTTTCCACGTGCTTCTGACATGCATGGCTATAAGGTCATGGCTTAGATAGATGTCAATAATAAGGAAGAGTCTCCATACTTCTGGCTATTTATCTAGACAGTGAAGATCAGGGAGATTATTGACCGCCTGTGATAAAGAATATGTGATTTGTTGAATGCTAAATACTAATCAAGTAAAGGCAAAGACATTTTTCACATTCATATATATTCATATCATATCTCGTCACATCTACAATGTTGCCGGCCCAGCAAACTTGAACGATCTTTTATCGAGATATATCTGCATGAAATCGATAGGAATATGATTTATTTTCTAAATAGTCGTTAACATGTCTTTAAAACACTGACAGACGATGCGAAAGTAAGTCGTTGCTAATATTTGACCTGTATCTGGCCATTTGCATTCCGAATCACATCTCTGTACAAATCTCGCAACCTACATTCAATGACATTAGAGGCCATATAGTCACGTGATATCTACAATACACAAATTTCCGAAGTTGTTGTTCATAGAATTAGGAAATAGTATGTAGAAGTTACATACTGTTTGTAACTGAATATAATGCACACTTAATTCTCAATAGATTTATTCTGAGAACAATGGCCAGAAACCTGTCGGTATCGCAGCAGGGTGGAGAAAACCATTTTCAAGAAGTACCAATCACGTATCAGCGATGGTGCTGTTGGTGTCACGTGGCTACCACTTTGAAATGTGCTCTCTGCGTAGTGAATCTGGTTTTCTTCAATTGCTGCAACATTTACAGATTTTCGGTTGTTGTTTTCACAATACATATTTTAAGAAGTTTATGGTTTTCATTTTTCTATTACAAACATTACGTGACTTTCATTTATATCTTCGACTTTTTCTACATCAACATTAAAAATGTTGTATTGTTGATATCACATGACTGTATTGCCTTTGATGTCATTGACATGTAGATTTCAAGAATAGTGTAGTCACGTGACTAGGAACGCAAATGGCCAGATCCCGGTCAAATTTCTCCAACGATGTACTTTCGTCTAGTCTGTCAGCGGATTAAAGACATAACGAATGCTATGATTGCGATTTCTGAGAAAATAAATCAGATTCTTATCGGTTTCATGCAGGTATATTTTGATGAACGGTCGTTCAAGTATGCTGGGCTGGCTAGTAAGCAGCTACCCCATGTCGACACCAAATGGTATCGGCGAATTCCAACTTTTCGATAGGGAGGGTCTTCAAATATCAAAAATCGGGTGGCAAGGGTCATAGCAAGCTCTGACTAGTAAATGATTAGATTGTCTTTTTGATCAGTCAGCAGTATTAACATTGTGTTATATAATGAAGTTTTAACATACTGGAAAATGGATAGGTGTATTTCTTTCAATTTAAAAAATATTTTGTTTGCCATCAAATAATCATTATGAAGGTTGAAAATAGTTTTAAAGCCATTAAGGTACTGTTCTTCATGCCTGGACTTTTGACTCATCATTAGAGCTTTTAAAATACTTGTATTCATCCTGTTCGTTTGATGTTATTATAGTTATTACAGTACTGTTATTCATGCATATTGTTATGTATATTCAGTTGGTATTGTTGTATGCTTGAATTTTATCCATAAATGGGGATTGAGCTTTAGTGCATGCCTACCTTATGTGTTGTGTGTAAGTTATAAATATATGTTTTATTGAATCTGAGTTGAAAGATCTAGCTTTGATTATGTCCTTAGAATGTTCTAGAAATTGACTGGTTATAAATTTGGTGGAATAATGACCAACATCCTCGTTATCATATTGTCTTAGGGTTTTGACAAAGCATGTGTTAAAATAAAAAATGAATATTCTTTTCTTTAACATCAGTCTTTATTGAATCAGTATTAGTTGTGTTCATTTACAATTAGACATAACTTATTCCTGTTAAATTATTCATTGGAATTACGCAATGATCAGTGGCTGTTTGACTAACAACACTAGTTTGGATTCATTGTGAATTCATTCAAAGACATTCTGGATTATATCATTATGATGCAGCAAGATTATGGGTATGTTGGCAGATTCAAGACCATTCATACATCAGTACACTCAAGGTTTGGAGCTCATTTGGAGTATTCTATACTTTAGAATTGTCCTTGAACTTTTCAAATTTTAATTTTATAAATTACAGCATTGAATTATATCTTCAATTTTATGAAACTGGCTGCTTTGCTGTTTCTGTTACTTAGTTTAAGACAATAAAGTAGTATCACCAGGGCACCGTATCAAAAAACATGTGCCCAATATATTTGTAAGCTTTTACATACAACATTTGTATGTGATTATGGGTGTTTTATTAACCCTAGTTTCTCTTACACTTTTACAAAACTTTTCGGCAAGTACCAATCTCCCGTAAGTGGCAAGTATTTTGTAAGTATGTTTGTGGAGAGTGAGGGTCACATGGTAAGGTAATTGTGAGATGCACCTTGAAATTCCAGTTTACACCGTATAAGTTGGTCTTTCTCTAACAAAACTAATACGAAACATTTATAAATGTCCTCTGTAAAAAATAATGTAAACATTATTATGTATGTGATACATTGTACATGGTTGATTAGCCTTAAAAGTATAAACAAGTGAGACATCAAATCATTAATTTGATATGAGTTCAGATACACAGTGAGCTATTCCATATAGTGTGATATAGAAGATATTGATGTTAGTAATGATAAATAACAAGATGAGAAAAAAACGAAACCAGTAAATTAAGTTCTTTTGAATGCTTTTGTTTATGACATATACAATTTTCTTTACAGCATGTTTACCGGTGACAATGTTGACATTTTAACTCTCTGCTACTTTCACTTATTTATTTATGTATGTATTATCATAGTTTTTTTAACATATTAATTCTTAAAACTTAGTTGATACCATATATAGTTGGTTAAAACTATTGATTGTTGACATGGATCTCAAACTAATAAATATAGATTTATAAACCTAATTATTTATCAGATTGTATTTCTTTTGTAGTAATGTCTCATTAAATAAAAAATAATATAAATCATACTTCTCATATACAGTAGTTAAAACAATGATCTGATGTGGTCATTAATTTAAGTTACATTTATGCTATGAAATGCGTATATGCTTGTGTCTGTCTATGTCTCCACCCTCACTGTGTCGGTCTCTCTCTCTAAATCTCGCTTTCTCTCTCATACGTACACACACGCACATATGCACCCTTTGTTTTCAATCAGAATAACCTTTCATTCAATATAACCTGTAGGTCCAAGAATGTTTGCATGATATGTTTGGGGTCATTGTATTGTTATTGTTGTTCCTGCTGACATCTTCATCACCATATTTGTAACTTGCAGGTTCACTATTTTATTTTTCTAATTTATTATCTGCATCCCATAGAGAAGTATTTCTTAGACATATGGAATGTTTATGTGGATATCTTCATGAATCATACTTACAAAAATGCGCAAGATTAACTTACGTTTAAAACTGGTCAAGCTTGTATAATAAACATGCGTTGAATTATAAGTAGGGTACTGGTCTTTTGACAAAACATTACCGATATTAAGGTACTATTATTTAAGCCTGGTGTTTTGACAATCATTACAGCTATTAAGTTATTATTATTTAAGCCTGGTCTTTGACTATCATTACAGCTATTAAGGTACTAGTTTTTAGTCTGGACTTTTGGCTATCATTACAGCTATGAAGGTACTATTATTCATGCCTGGTCTTTTCATTCATTGTTACAACTATTAAGGTACTAATGTTTAGGCCTGGTCTTTTAATTATGATTACAGCTATTAAGGTACTAATATTCATGCCTGGTCTTTTAATTCATTGTTACAACTATTAAGGTACTATTAATTAAGCATGGTCTTTTGCCTATCATTGCAGCTATTAAGGTATTATTATTTAAGCCATATCCTTTGAATTTCATTACAGCTATTATGGTACTATTATGTAAGCCTGGTCTTTTGTCTATCATTACATATATTAAAGTAATATTATTTAAGCCTGGTCTTTTGACTCTCATTACAGCTATTAAGGTACTGTTGTTCATACCTGGTCTTTTGACTATCATTTCGGCTGTTAAGGTACTAGTATTCATGCCTTGTTCCTTGACTATCATTTCAGCTATTTAGTTACTATTATTTAATCCTGGTTTTTTGACTATCATTGTAGCTATTAAGGTGATATCATTTATGCCCGGTCTTTTCATTCATTGTTATAGATATTAAGGTACTATTATTTAACCCTGAACTTTTGAATATCATTACAACTATTAAGGTTATATGATGTATGCCTGGTCTTTTCATTCACTGTTACAGCTGTTAAGGTACTATTTTTTTAAGCCTGGTCTTTTGACTACCATTACAGCTGTTAAGGTACTGTTGTTCATACCTGGTCTTTTGAATATCATTACAGCTTTAAGGTATTCGTATTCATGCATGTTACTAATGCCTGTTTTTTTTTTTAAACTTGGTCTTCAATTTTTAACTTTGCTAATTGGGGAGTGTAAGATAACGTGAATTAAAATATTCAAATAATCACATGCTCATCACTAACTGGTATTCCCATGAAAGCATCCTTTTTAGCTGGGTCTTTAATTTTGTGCATTTTAGAAACCATGAAATCTTTACAAATTGTTGTTGTTTTAAATAATTATTTACTTAATGGCGTCAACCAAGAAAATTACCATTTGTCTACGAATTTACTGATTTTAATGGTACTTTCATTATCTTTAATATTTTATTTCCCATTTGTAAATCCGTGCATAATCCACTCTTATTTCTCTTTAAACTGTTGTTATACACCATAGACAAGGGATGTATGTGTGCCTTCTGTTATTCTTCCGTTAAGTATTTTTAGAAACCTTGTCCATTGATCAGACCAACCATTCATCCATCAATAACACCTTTGATTCCAGAGAAAACTACAGATAATTATTGCTTTCCTTTGTAAGGATGAATATCCCGCATATTAAATTTTTGACAGGACATACTGTCTCCTAATGTATCCAACATTCGGGTGGGGTTGTGCATATGACTCTTTTTTATAGTACACATTTTGTTTTCTTTGCTCTCCCCTATCCAGATGGTACACAGGAAAGGTCTACCTCATCCACAGGAGTGTCTAGTCTCTCTACTGAAGAGATATTGACCATCAAGAGTAGAATCAAACAGGTGAGTCATAATTGCTTGTCAGTAGGGTTGGGGTCACCAGGTGGATGGGGGATGGAGAGTCAGGATGGAATGTTAAAATAATTTAGCTACTCATTCTTTTCCTCAGTGGTTTCAGGCTTTCTCCCTGCTACTGGTATGTATTGGTGGTTGTAGGGTCGTGGTGGGTGGTTTGCCAAGGGATCTGTGTTTGCACCATTTTATACGAACTAATTAAGATCACATATCAGCCCCCAATACAAATATGTACAATTTTAGAATTATTGTAGATAGGTCCCTCATTTATTTTTATTTTTCGAGACTATGTACTGTAAATTATAATGTGCTTTATTATTTTGTTTTGCATGTTAAAGCTAATTTGTAAAAAAAAATATAAATCAGAGATCATGAACATTTTAGGTAGGTCTATGATTTGCAGTTGAATAGTAAACCGTATTGTCTTGATTTGATAAGTAGATAAAAATAGGTCAATCGCTAAATGTATGTCAACCCTCCCCAATTTGTTTTCATTGTATGCAATAAGATAATAGTCATATCACTAAATTAATGGGACAATGTAAAGGGTTGATATGTTTGATATGAATGTAGTCAACTTTGTTGATGATTACATTGTCATTGTAACTGTTGTTGATTTGTAGTTTTCTTTGGTACTTTATTAATGCACCCTCAGCATAAACAACAGTTTGATTTACAAGATTATTCAAAGGATGGACACATTGACTTCTATTGAACAGAATGATACATCCTTGGATAGTTTACAATGAATTTGTATCTCCAAAGTAAGCAATTACTTTAAAAAAAAAAAACATCCTTATATATTCAATATTAGTAACA
Source organism: Sinohyriopsis cumingii (assembly GCA_028554795.2). Taxonomy (NCBI): domain Eukaryota; kingdom Metazoa; phylum Mollusca; class Bivalvia; order Unionida; family Unionidae; genus Sinohyriopsis; species Sinohyriopsis cumingii. The sequence goes on from JAPYKE020000055.1 coordinate 2,356,003, forward strand.
ATATTTAGATTGGACCTGTTAGTTGCTAAGTCAATTAAAAGATGCAAGAAAACACTGGCACGACAACTGTCCATCATCAATTTCCTTGGATATTTCTTTCACATGATGGCATCTTATGCTGTTAAGCGAAATGTTTGTATAATCTTGCAGATTCAGAATTTAATTTTTTTTCTTCGTACAGTTTGAAGTCTTTTATTACAGATTTTGATTTTCATGATTTAATTAGCACCCATAAAAAGTGAAGGATTTAGAAGGTTACCCTGTTATCGTAACATCAACAATGACAGTACATGTATCTACATCAGTATTATGTAGACGTGTTTTCTGTGATGGTTTTATTGAAAACATTTTGAATATCGTCATTGTGTAATATTTTATGTTTGTGTATGTTTGTGTTTATTTCCTTGACAATTATTAAATCTCCAAAAATATAATTTTGGCATCATTATTTGACAAAGGCTTTCAAACCATTTTATTACTGAAATTAATTCCATTTGAAACTAGCAACTCACACACAATAACCGCAAATGCTATTAATATATAGTGTGAAAAGTGGCATATATACTAAGTTTTGAGTCGATTCCAATTACAAACAATGTAGACTCTGCCATCACATATCACAGCAGATCATCATTTGTTATTTGTTCTACTGATTATTCCTATCAAATTGCAGACTTCCACATCTGCTGGCCATTCTGTCATGGCAGATATGGGTATTTTGTAGTTTTGGAGTTGGTCTAAACTTATAAATGAGTATTTATGGAAGTTTCATAGTCGTTTAGCAGAATGCTACATTACACCTAACAATAATAGTCCTTACATATAACCTGAGTCAGTCTGGGTGGAAGTTGACCAGGGAGTACGGAGAAAGATTAGATGACCAAGTAGGTTTGATACCTGAATGTCTTGGAAAAGTTGTACACAATTAGTAATTGTAAATGCCTATGGTTATTTACCCGTACGAAATTTTCCACATGGATTGAATATGGAATCCATACGTACTTTTATAGAAATATCCATATGGACATTTTTTATTCTATAGTTGAACCAATCTTATGGATTTCAGTGTATCCATATGGACATGTTATGGATATTATGTAAAATAATCATTCAAACCCAACTGAATAATGTTTTATATAGCATTCTTAGGTGCAATAAAAAAAAAACTCGGTTTATAAGCTATACAATATTGCTAGGACATACCCGAACCCCTTAAGATAATAAATCAATATTGTCAACAGAAAAATAAATTTATAATGTACATTACATAACATGCTGAATTCTGCATTTAAACTTTTGGTAGCTGTAGACTTCTTTCCTTCAATAAAAATTAAATAACATAAGACATCATCTGAACTCATTTGCCTTTATTTTGCCTTTATCGGTCAACACCTTGTAAAAATATTCAAATAACTGATTCTGTGTTTTTGGAACAATTCCCCGCCCTACTTGACTTTTGTAATGCCACTAATAGTAGTTTAAGAGCTTTAGATTTCAATTTCCATCTTGTCTGCCCTACAAAGCCACATTTGTCAAATCTATTAGACTATACTCACATATTCTACTTGGCAAAGTTTGTTAGCATACCAACCCACAGATGTGGCAACATATTAGACTGGATTGTATATAGACCTGACAATGTTATTTTGAGATTCATTATGTCTCCATTGAATTTGCATCAGACAACGTATAACATCACTTCAAAATGTATGCCTAATTAACAGAACTAAGCTGACTAATGATATTAGCAGCAGGGGGGGGGGGGGGCGAATCGGACATTTTGTCCAATCGTCATTTGGTTTAATTAATACTTTCTGCACTCAGCGGATCCGGTGTCGTCAGCGCCCGGTAAAAAAAAACGACGTCGTCGTCGGGGGGGGGGGGGTGGGGTCGTCCAATCGTCATTTGGTTTAATTAATACTTTCTGCGCGCCGATCCCAGCGTCGTCAGCGTCCGGTAAAAAAGCGCGACGACCGCGTCGATGTCATTGCCCCCCCCCCCTGCTGCTAAGAAGTTATTTACAATGATCTTACATACAGAGTGATCACTAACTCCTCCTCTTGTAGATCAATTAGGTTATTTGACTGATCGGTAAGTCTAAAATTAATTCTCGTTAAAAACCGATTATGGCATCGCATATAGACCGGATTAATCGGGCTCTCAACGATTAAGAATCCGGGAGGGGCTGTTGGTGAAAATGAATAAAGGATATACCCCTGTTGAGCTTGATTTGATTGCTTGGTATCTACCTGGTAACTCCCTTCGATAACATCGCACACTAGATTGATTGCTATCACCGATGCGATATTTACGTTGTATGGGGCAATATGCCTACCACCATCTCCGTTATCGTGTCTGAGGATAGTTGATGGACAGAAAAAATCATTAAGAGACTTTCTTAGTTCTGGCGCGTTGTATCCTGGAAACTTGAAATCGGGTAAATCGGCTTCTGTGATATTATACTCGGTTAGGAATTTTTGTTTATTATTATCGCTGCTAGCAGATATTATTTTAACGATTCGCTCATTAATATATTCCATGTCTGATATGAGTTGATTTAACACCTCAACGTGTTTTTGTGCTTTTGTTTTCCGTAGTTGTTCTAGTTGCAATCGGTAATTACGATTAATCTCGATAAAAGCACTATCGATATCATTTAAATTAACTGTGAACACGACGGACGATTCAGGAGTTTCCTCATAATGAAAATACCATTGCATGGTATTCCTGTCTTGAAATATAAACCCGCTGGGTAATAACGCGTTTTTCATAATAGACAACTTATTTCGATACCCGGGATTAATCTCATGATACGATTGCGCATTCGTGTGAAATTCCCGCGGACTTTCATGAGGTGGATTCTCGGGCCAACCTAGTATGGTTCTTATTGAACTGTTATAAATATCAACCATATACCCCGGTGTGCTTATTTCAATCGTCGACGATAACGTCGGTTCATGAACCGTAATAGCGATTTTTGATTCTTTTCCTGTGATCGATTTTATCCTGCGTTGAAATTCTTTATTGATTTGTTCTACTTGGTATGACCCAGTTGGTATTGTAACCTCCTTCCAGTCTGGGGTCCCATTGGGTTTATTTGTCCATGCAAAAACGAGCGAGTTATTAGGTTGTTGTCCGTTAAATGCTTCCGCTCGGATATTAGGCCAACTGTGATATACTCGCAATTTTGCCAGCGCTATTTCCTTCACTGGAATCGGAGAAGGGAAGTTTACACTGAATTCTGGCTTCGTTGATGTTATCGATATCATACTTGTTTGTACCGGAGTGGTGTTCTCCGCGATCCGTTGAAGTAATTGAAACCCTTCGGGGTTCAGCGACATTATTATTATTCGCTGTTTCTAGTGTTTAATTTCAACACCGAATATTAACAACCTGCTTGTTTTCAGGAGAATGTTTTAAGCCCATTGAAGTGGTTTCAGCCACGTGGTTTCCAGCTTCCAGTTGAAAATCCTCGATTTTTGACATCGCGGAGTCATACAACTGGACCATCGTGGAGAATTCAACATCGGATATAAACGAATTATCTATCGCCAACGAGATCAACCCGGATAATTTCGAGTACGCGTCGGATACTATTTGATGTTTTACTGTATACTCGTTGAGTTTTTCTGAGAACACGATGATATCTTTCTAGTGATTGCGTTGGCGACTCCAGCAATTGTTGTCGCCGCGGAGATAGCGATTGGAACAGCGATCGGGGCCATCATGGTCACCGTGGATAAAATAACACCGGTACCGGCTACTATACCTGACACCGAGTACACGACCGCGTCGATGGTGGTTATTTTTCGACGGTATTTTTTTATTTTTACACGGTATTGTTCGGAAAGCGTTTTCAAATTCGCGGAGAATTCTTTTACGGTATTGAATCGATATTGATGTGACGTCGGTGATACCTCTGATTCAATTACCTTGGTGGTCATTTTTATTTTAAAAGAGCTAGTGTTTTTAATTACTTAGATCCGCTACAAATTCCACATACCATGTAATGTTTGCCCTGGTTAAATTTCTATCAACGGCATAAATTGTAAACGGTTCAGTTGCGTCCTTGTCTATAATTGTTAATATTGTATTGTTAAACCCGGATGAACTCGACGATAATATATTAAACTGCATCATTGAAACCAGTGTTAATCGATAAATGCCCTTAACAGTTGCGGTAATATTTACTATATTCTGTGTAGGAGTCCAAGTGAATGATCCATGCCGAATCGTGTATACTGTGTTGATGGTGTTCTCGTGAGGGATTTTTATTTTTGTCATTTCCGGTAGTCTGTCTTTGATATCTGTAACATCAAGTTTGATTGTTCCTATTTCCTGTGTATGCGCGTCTATATTCCCCTTAATCGCTGCAACATTAGTTTTGATTGTTTCTATTTCCCGTGTATTCTCGGTCATACTTTTTTTGTTCGCTGCAACATCAAGTTTGATTGTTCCTATTTCATATGTATGCACGTCTATACCTTTTTTGTTCGCTGCAACATCAGTTTTGATTATTCCTATTCCCCGCCAATACGCGTCTACATTTTTTTTGTTCGCTTCAATATCAGTTTTGATTGTTCCTATTTCCTGTGTATGCGCGTCTACACTCCTTTTGTTCGCTTCAATATCAGTTTTGATTGTTTCTATGTCCTGTGTATGCGCGTCTACATTATTTATGATCGTTGTAACATCAGTTTTGATTGTTTCTATTCTCCGTCCATTCGAGTCTACATTATTTATGATCGTTGCAACATTAGCGCCGATTATTTATATTTCCCGTTCATGCACGTCTACACTCCTTTTGTTCGTTGCAACATCAGTTTTGATTGTTTCTATTTCCTGTCCATACGCAGTGATATCATTTATAGTTATTGTAATTTCATCCGATTTGACATTTTTTCTACCAAAGAATTTATCAACGGCGTTATCAACCCTGTTAAAATTTTTTCGTAACGAGGTAAATTGCCCCGACAGCGTTGTAAACTCCAAAATACTATTTTTTATCCCTACAAGATTCGGTTCGGTCACCGTCGGGGTCCCAAAAAAACTAGCAGTAGTGAGTTGTATATCGGTGACAGACTTTTGTATCCCCTCGAACTGATTTGCTTGCGCGTTAAATTTATCATAGAAATTTTTTAACGAATTCGACATGGATATATAATTGTCGCCCAGTGTATTTATTTTTCCATTTATCGTCAAGATGGATTCACCTGATTTAAGTCGTCCGTCGCCGGTATACAACGCGATAGTGTTCTCGGCGGCATTACGCTGTCGTATTAAAACGTCATCCAGCGACACATTACTGGATTTCAATTTACCCTGGCGGTCTTGAAATACAACTATTTCACCTGGGTCAACACTGGTTAGATTTAACGTATCAGCGATTTCATCCTCGATTAGTTTTTTTATGTCATCGGTGGCGAGCGTTTCCGTGGAATCTTTCAGCGCCGAAACCGGTCGTCCCCAGATATCAATCATTATTATTGTAAAAATACAGTGTTTTTAATTAACCCGCCGGGCCTCTACGACCCCACTAGTGTATTCGTTTACAACCACATGAGCTGGTTTCCGCGATGATGAAATCGCCGCGAGTACGTTCAATACCTCACGGCCGCATATCGGTGGGTCACTTAATTGCTGTGTTGGCAGCGTGGAATAAAAAACCGGGGCTGAACACGCCCGGATATACCGCATGAACTCGTTTGGCGGGGCTAACCCGTATGAATCAAAATAGACGATCGCACGCGGATCAATTGCGTATGCAACCCAATGAGTTCCCGCTCCGGAGGATTTATCGAGGTTAATTATACCGGTTTCAATATTCCTTGGTTTTGTCGGTAATTGATCCCTCATAAAAACACCTCTGAAGTTTTTTATCGCTAACGCGTTTGCGGCATCTATTAAATCAAAATTAGACATAGGAGTCATTAAACGGTTCCCGGTAGTCTTAGACCCTTCCCCGAGTACCATGAATACGGGGTTCCCGGTAGTCTTAGACCCTTTCCGGCTACGGGTCGTCCTCGTTTCTTTTTTTTATAGCCTTTCCCGGTTGCCTTCTTCAATGCCATTCCCGCCGCGGTACCAACGGCTCCTAACGCCGCCGCCTTCGCCACTGCTGGGGCCGCCGCGGCAATCAACGCTGGAATCGCAGCTAACAGCGGAAATATCCCACCGGTCTTTTCCATGTTTTTAATCGCTGCGGCCGAAAAATCTATTTGAACACCCTTTTTATTCTTCATCGCATCATTGAAATGTTTTATTTGACGCGCCGTCAACGATATCTTATGATTACCACCTGCCATCTGTGACGGCTTTAACGTTATTGTGGTTCCACATTGTTTAGCCGACTTTGATCGTAATTTCTTGACTTGACCATCGGTCAACTCTACACCGACAACACTATACGACATTTTTATTGTAAACGCGTTTGTGTTTTCAATTACATGTTTTCCACTGGTGCATCAACGATTCTCATTCGTCCACCAACACCTTCCAACAGCATTGATTTATCGCTGAGAATGACAGCAACCGCTCTATAATCAACACCACACGGGGCTATACGAGCTCGGAAGTGTATATCAACGACGGACTGTCTCGTTAAATCAAGATGTTCCAACGAAAAGTAATAAATCGGATACAGGTTTTTAAAATCAAGTTGTGATATTTGCAAACCGGTGTCGACGTTTTGATCACGACCCATATATGACAGCATCCGATGATACACGCGAGCAATATGGTTGTTGTCGTAATTAAGCTGTATATCCTCGGATGGTTCCTGTTGTCCGTTTATTCTCAGCGAAACCTCCCTGACTCCTAATCGATCAAATATCATATGGCTGCGTTCTTGATTACCCAATCGATCCCTATTCTGTAGCGCTATAAATATATGACGCGGGGCTGAAACGCCTTGTTTTGATGCCAGGTGCCATGTAAATGTATCAGCAACATTATCCTCTTTAGCATCAGTTGTTACCGCTAGCCAACTGAACAACGATTTTCCCCCCTGTTCCATAAATGATAACAATCGTGCTTCCATGGTAACTGATGGAGTTAACACCGGCATCCACAATGCTATTTTAGTTAAAACGACTTTACCGTTAGTGATGCCAGCAGCACGCCATATTGCATTGTTATCATCGCCCCTTCGCGCTAGCGCAATTGTATGCTTAGCCCCATAGATAACTTTTCTGACATTTCTACAGAATCCAAATATGTGATGGAGTGGAATCGCGCATGAAAACTGTCGGCGTTGTCCTTGTAATGTTACTACTCGTGTTGCAAACCCTAGATTAAAATTATCGTTAGTACTTTTTATAACAGTGAAATCAGCGCCTGGTTTTGCTCTGCGGTCTGGATTGGCTGCTTCAGCCTGTTGGTCAACTGCGGTATTTTCTTTCATCAGCACGTTAATGTACTGAATATGATCAGCGTTATTAGTGGTATCCTTTGCGAACATCATAGATGGGCCCGCCGATCTTGTATAATCATCTGAGTATCTTGCTAGCCCAATTATCGTCGTTGCAACATCAACCTCGCGTTCTATTGATTCAATTTCTCGCCTGTCAATAAGATATCTGGCACTCTCAAATAACGCCATGATACCGTTGTTGACGAAGCCAACTCGAACACGACCGTCATTTGCGTATGGTGCATTATCGGCAGCATTTGTTCCCTCAATTTCGATAAACGCTTCACACGGCAAAAAGTATTTACTGGTATCTTGGACTTGAAGTTCAATTCGCGATCGTAGGTCGGCTTGTGGTGGTTGATAGGAATAAAATTGATAATCACGGACAGAATCATCCCTGCGCACTGGGGCGTCCATATCAAACGCGGGATCAGCGGTTCGCGCAAACATTTTATTATTTATCATGTTGATGTTTTCAATTGCGAAACTCTTTGAGTGGAAAATCTACGATTTTCATCAACGTCGTTTTCGTCGTAAATTCTTTAAGCCACTTCCCGCTATCGCGTTCATGAGCGCGTTGGTTGTTGCATCGGTGGATGGCTTTGCCAGAGCCGCCAAGGACTCTAGTTTTTCTTCCACGGCGTTATTTATTACTTTACTGACATTTGCAGGCATCACTGTCGTCGATGGCATCACCGGTGGTTTCTGTTTTTTTTTTTCTCACCAACGATGCTAGTTTATCTCGTGGGGCAGAAAACACCCTTCCGGCAACATCTTCAATAGCACTAATACCCCTATCACGAATAACATCAATAGCCTTCATTCCTAATTGTTTGGCTAACGGCGCCACTTTTGGAGCCATTCTTGTAAATAACCCCGCAATGGTGCTACCGAGACCGTCTCCGTACCAAGCGCGGTATACAGGCAATCGTGAGTTTACCACGTAGACGCTGACTGGTTTATCATGGTTGTAGTGTATAATCATCTTTATTATAAAAACACCAGTGTTTTCCAATTAGTGATTGGTCAATCGCTGTAATGACCGTGGTCATCAAAACCGTCCACGAGTTCGTCTATGAGCGTTCGATATACATTAATGTCCATGATACCACCGGCAAATAACCGCCTGCAAATATCAGCGGCCTTATTGATTATTTCCGGAGAGTTATTTCCGGCTCGTTTTCCTCCTATTAGTACTTCCAGCCGTGATATATCACTGAGAACATTACCAGGACAAGTAACGTCTTTACCAACAGGGTATCCTTTTCCTTTTTTTGGTTTCCTACTTTTAACCTTATCGAGGAATGCTTTGTAATCGGTATCACCACGTGGTATTATATCCTTATATCTACTTGCTAAATACACCATTCTTGTCCATTTTTCCACCGAATTTACATTTTTCTCGTAGCCGCTATTGATATACATCTCTCGTGAATCCTTATCAAAATTTATGGCAGTAAAATTAACTAATTCTTCATCGTCAAGATTTCTGATTGTGTCTATTGTGCTCTTTTTAAGTACATTACGGGGTATATTCTCCTTTATCTCCTCCTGTTCTTGTATTTCTTTCTGTATTTCTTCCTGTATTTCTTCTTCTGGTTCTCTTGCGGTGGCGCCTAGTTCTTCTTCGTCGGCGATTTTTAACATAAGGTTCTTGTGGATCGGGGGGCGGTGCAATAGGTCGTGGTTGGCGCTGTTGTAGTTCTTTTAATACTCGTTCTTTTCGTTGTTGTTGCCGTGAGGTGGTTACTATATCCACGGGAAGTGTTTCTAAAGACTTTTTTGTTTGTTCGGTCTGAGCCGCTATCTTTTCAAGCGCACCGAGGACGGGCACAGTTGCCGCCGTAACATCTTTGGTCGCTTTAGTTACCGGGGCAAAGAGTTGTTCGCTTCCAACAGCAAAATCAGTTTGCATTTGTTTCCGCGTTTGAAGTTTCTCTCTCACTCTGTCTCGTAACGGTATAAACTTTTTAAGCGTTGCTAGTCTTTCACGTGCTAATCTCGTTGTAAGTGATTCACCTACCATTTATTATAAATAAAATTCTTCTAATTTTGTAATACAAAACCCCAACACGTCATTGCAATTACCAGGTCAAAGTATACGACGCAATCCGGGAAATCACGGGGAGGGTTTTAAACTAGTGGTTAGATGATAACACCACAGCAACGGCGGTGTCGCAGTAATCAGTACGCACATAGTTGTATAGGAAAATCCAGATTGATAAGAATTCTTGGAGGAGAAAATATACCTGCATACGTATATGGCAAAAAAAGAACTGTTGGTTTATTATTTTATTTGTTTTTTACTTGTACACACGAGTATAATCGGTGATTTCAATTGAGAGTTCTCTCCTCCACAGCGTCTTCGTCTAGAATCTTCCTGATGTTTTTAATTTTATTAGAGATTTCTCGACGGCGTTCAAAAGCCTGTCCGAGTTTTTGTCGTATTTTTTCAACGGTAGTAAACAATCCAATAAATGCATTTACGTCATTGCCATACAGGTTTTCATTGATCGTATATTGTAATCGCTTTATAAAAGAATACTCACGTGGCAAGGTATATCGACCTTTCTTTGATTGCTCGTTAATAATTTCATAATCGGACAATATTTTTTGGTTATCAAGCTTATCAGATAATACAATTCCTTGATTTTTTAATTTTGAAATTTCAGTTAAAATGTTATTGATGTCTTCGATATTCATATTCTTATAAACATCTTTATTTCTAATATAAAAAAAATGTTTTACAAAATGAACTCTAGGCGCATAAAGGTGCTGTTAACATCTTTACTGCCTAGAGAAATATGTGCGTGATTATGGACTCGTATAACATGAAGTTGCCACCGCATCTTCATGTTAACAGAGAGTATTATGATTGGACGGCACACCCGTTTGGCAACGCCGCTGGCGCCCTATGACGTCAGAGAGGCCCATCGGTTACATTCACATCTTGGAACCCCTTGGGTGCCTTCGCATCCATCTGAGCCCAAGGGAACCCCGAAACATACATCTCCGGGAGGGAGGCCTAGGGTGACAAACGTCATCGTAGACCGCCCAGACGATATGCTTGGGGGACGTACGGATATATTTACAATGACGGCACAAGACAGCACAAACATAAAACGGCGGGGCGGAACTCGGCCGATTCGACCAATCAAAAGCAACCCAATTAAATTAACCCGGTTGCATGATTGTGAACAAAAGACAACCACACGCCCGGGTCAAGTGCGTGGGTTAGTTTTGATTGATTGAATCGGCTTTCGAAAGCCCCAGGCTTATAACGAGTCGTCTTATATATAAGGTGACTAATACAACCGCGTCAGTCACAAGGTGTGTGTTAATTTGAATTCCCTTGAATCGTTAAATCCTTGAATACTTATTAATGGTGTTTCACAGCATTTAAATGAAACCAAATATTTGAATAAAACATTAAAAAAAAGAATACAGCTGTTAGATAACAGCGTGTATTTCATTAGTTTTCATCGTAAAATGATTAATTAATCGTAACATTAATTGGACTTCAAGGGACGTAACTCTTGTCATGCGACGCTATCACAAAACGAGTTATCTCCCTTTGATGTTATATATGAAAATCGAATTCTGTGACCCGTCTTTTTTGAGATCGCTGTTTGATATACTCGTTCTGCTACTTTTCGTACTGAGGCACTACAAATATCGAAATATTTTCCTGCCTCATTCATCGACTGAAATATTTTTTCCTGGTGCGTCGATGTATCGAACGATTTGACCCCCCTTGCTTGCTTTGAAAACTTGCCAGTTTGGCCTTTTTTATTATTTTGACTCTGAGAGATGGCTTGCAGATTACACAGGTTGTTATTTTGAGGACATCCATCAATGTGATCAATAGCAAGACCGTCGTTGATCAATCCGTTAAACGCTTCATAGATTATTCTATGAACGTAATAGCTTTTTTCCCGGCACCAAACATCAAATACCCCTGATTATTTACGGCACCAACCGGCTTCTTCAGTCTGCGGTTTCTAACAACGCCGTCGCGAGATGCCTCGTAATTAACGAGCACAGGATGCGGCTGAAATTCTTGGTTCATTTGTATAATAATACTACTTGTCTAATTCATTATTTGGTTTAATTATAAACCTTTCAATGTAGTCCTGAGGAGTTTTGATGATTTTGTCCTTGACGGAGTCAGCGGTGGGGTCAATGACGGCGTTTTTTATTCGCTTGTCATAATAGCGTTTTAGTTCCCTGTATCGTTTGCCGCCACAATTGATACATAATTGTGATTTACCACGCACCCCAACGTGGCAAACCAAGCACGGGAGGGGGCCATTTGAACCATTACGAACGCTTTGTAAATGATACCCGCAGAATTCACCTCTACATGATTTATTGCACGGGGTTGTCGACCCAATCATCAACCATTTGCAGCAGCAGGGGGGCGAATCCGACATTTTGTCCAAACGTCATTTGGCTTAATTAGTACTTTCTGCACTCAGCGGATCCGGTGTCGTCAGCGCCTGGTAAAAAAAAAACGACGTCGTCGTCGTTGTCATCGTCGAGGGGCCAAATCGACAATTGTCCGGACGTCATTTGGTTTAATTAATACCTTCTGCGCACCGATCCCAGCGTCGTCAGCGTCCGGTAAGCACAGCGACGACCGCGTCGATGTCATCGCCCCCCTGCTGCTAAGTGGTTATTTACAATTTAACCGAATATTTGGTCAAGTCCGATACGATATCGTGTCCGAGGATCATGTAAATTTATCGTTACAAATCCATGTGGGGTCGACTGAGCATGACTAAAAAAGTTTCGAAAAACATTAAAGTCCATGTCACCGCCGCACCATGTCTGCCAAATATTTCGTAGCGTGTGTGTATCAACGCCGTTGAATACAGTAAGAATATTACAGTTGTCTCTGATTACTTTTGGAATCTGAGTGTATCGTTGAGTGACATATATCACGTCGGTGTTTTTATGCCTGCCTCTGGAAAATATCCTAGCTGGGTTTTTTTGATTGTCTAACATAACATCATCGTACACGACTAGATTGTTGACGTCGCCATCAATATCATCGATACCTGGTGCATCATTGATATCTGTAATAAACTCAATAACATTTTTTTTAGCGATCGCTGATGCATTCTCGTTGAAATCTTTCAACACCTCGTAGCATCGTTGATCATCTACGCTAGGGGCGATTAAATACAACTTATCCCACTTCATCCATCTCATTATTAAATTAAGTAACAATTGCGTCTTGCCGGATCCAGATGGTCCGATGATAATCATCCGGATCGAGTTTGGTAACGCTGCAACATGCTTAACTGGTTCTCTTGTTTTAGTCGCTGAAAAGTCAATTATATTCATGTCTCTATACATAAATTATGGATCTATACTGTGTGAAGTGTAGAGTGCGTACTGGCACAAATGATATGACAACCGTTACAACAAAAAATAACAGATCGGCGCTTACTGGCAAGTGTGTACAATGCGGTACAAAGAAATTTAGATTTATTTCTATTAAACCCGGGGATGTTTTAAAAAAAAGCGAGGAGGTGATATTGCAGCCAGGTTATCAAAACTCCCCGGAACCCCGTGGGCAAAGTATCCAGGAGAAAAGCACCTTCCAGGATATAACTACTGTGGCCCCGGAACGCGATTAGATATCAGACTCGATGATCAAAATCAACCCAAACCCGGCGAGTATCCAATAAACGCTATCGATAAGGCGTGTCATGCTCATGATGTTGCCTACCACAAAAGTAGCGATCTGCAACAGCGTCATATCGCGGACGTAAAATTAATTCACGCGTTAAATGCTATTCCTGATAAATCCGTCAAAGAAAAATTGGCCTCATGGTTGGTAAAATCGGCTATGAAAGGTAAATTAATGATTGGAAGCGGAGCTTCTCGCGCTGGTAATTGAAAACGCTAGCGTTTATAATAACAACATGGAATCCATCTATTATTCTCCGAGAGGATACTGGAAGGGGAAGGCCGCAATTGGTAAGCTTGCAAGCGCTGCAAAAGTAACGAGGGCCACTGCGGCTAATTGGTTATCCAAACAGGCTATATGGCAAATCTATCTACCACCGCCTAAACAAATCAACTTCTCGCGCTTTGATATCAGCGTACCTAATGAAGTTCATCAGGCTGATATACTATTTCTGCCTCATGACAACGGTTACAAATACGCGCTAACCGTAGTTGATGTTGCGAGTCGATACAAACAAGCGGAGCCGTTAAAAACAAAGTCAGCAACTGAAGTGGCCGATGCGTTTGCGCGGATTTATCGAAGAGGTCCTCTGCGCTGGCCAAATCTATTACAAGTTGATCCTGGTAGTGAATTTCGCGGCGCTGTTTTATCAACGCTGAAACATCATAACGTCGCGATACGACGAGGTCATACTGCGCTACATCGTGATCAGGCAATTGTTGAACGATTCAATCGGACTGTTGCTGAACGGTTATTTGGATATCAATACGCGAAGGAATTCATCCAAGAAAAACGATCTCGTGAATGGGTCAAAAGGTTGCCAGGCGTAATTGCCGCGTTAAATAACGAGATTACCCGAGCAATCAACATGAAGCCCAGCGACGCGATTAAAGAAAAGTATATACCCGGAAGATCAAAAATAGATAGCGTTTCCAAGCCGATTCTCGGCGATGTCACTGTTAGATATCTGTATGAACCAGGAGAGCTTGAAGGCGGTAAAAAAAGAGCTACTGATCCTATCTGGAGTGTTACCACACATAACATATCAACGATAACACGATCAACTGGTAGACCACCGATCTATAGACTGGATTCAACTGCTCCTCAGCGGGGGTTTACACGCGAGCAACTACAAGTGATACCTGACGATACTCAATTACCCCCGTGTGGTCTTAACTAGCGCCGTTGCGTCTATTGCACTCAAGACAGGTCAACCTCACATTGTTTTTGACATGACCGAGACTGTTATCGATCCTATCCACGGTAAATTGGCGAGCGTCTTTATCCGAATAACGCCAGCGCATTACACAATTACAACTCGCGCAGTGATTATTCTGTTGTTGTCGTAACGCAATTATTAATTCGACATCAATATCAAAACGCCGCTGTTTTTTTAATCCTGTTGGCGGTAACCCGAGAGTTTTCTATTAATGACGCTTGCATCGATGATGTCGTTGGTGACTCCGTCACTGACTCCGTCAACAACAATTCTTCGAAGCTGATTTATCCTCCGTACTCGGGACACTGCAAGATAGACTAGATTCGACCATTCGATGCGATTATCAACTATCCAAACAATTGTGTCCGTGATAGTTAGTCCCTGCGAGGAATGTATTGTCGTTGCGTATCCTAGCGTCCACGGGGATTTATCAGCACGTAGCGCGTCCTCGACGACGCTGATATCAACGAGCACAATATCATTCAGGACGAGAATTTGTTTTTTTGTCCGGCCTGGAATCTCAACTTCAATGTTCTGCCGCCGTGTATCCGCGGTTCTATAACATAACGGCACTGGACGCGTTGGAAACTTTTCCTTATGCAACGTAAACAACTTCCGCTGAAGTGTGTCCCTGACTATCTTTCTACTCGCTACAATTAAATCGTTTGGTCTCCATGTTTCCCAGAATTCATTTAACGGCGTTTCCGGAATCACCTCGCGGATTATTTCACACTGAATTCTATCCGGCTGTAATCTGATTAATTTTTTAACCCCGCGCAGTTGTTCATCAAGTGCCCGGTAATCAGTATCGGTTTCTTCATAATAGTCCACAAAACCCCTTAACCAGTCATGTGGACCCTCGCCGACAAATGGTGGTGGTTGGCCATGATCCCCACACATGATTACCGCTGTATTCGCGAGCAGTAACCAATCAAGAAACATTCGTAAAACATCTAACGAAACAGTACATATCTCATCCCAAATGATAACCCCAGGAATACATTTTTCACCCATTCGATCAGGAGTCCACTCGCCACCGCTGTATCGAAAAAAGCTGTGATAAGTAACGGCGTCAACATTTCGTTGTTTTATCTCTCGCGCTAGTCTATGGGTCGGTGTAAGCACGATTATACTTGCCCGCGTTCGAAATAATTCAATTGCCCGAGTCGTCTTTCCTGACCCGCCACAGCCGCTTAAATAAACCGTCTTGTGTCTACAAATTGGATCAGAACACGATGGTGCATTAGACCATTCTGACAATTTATCACCGCGTAGGTAATTGTTCTCAACGGTGACATCTGCTGACGGGGAATAATCGCGTCGTATTTCATTTTTAATTCTCCATGTACCCCAACTCTCGTCCGGACTAGTAAACTCGGCTACGTTTTCCTTATACGCTACGTCAACATAAAACGAATCAACGGCTACTCTAACCGCGGTGTCGGGGAATCTATTTATCATCGAGAATAAATTGATAGCGGCGTAACCCAGCATAGACGCCCTCAAATGCGGGTATGCCGGGCTGTCTCCGTCGCTGTAGGTAACAACTGTACCCAACCTTGTTCCATTGGACAAGAAAGCTGTTTCGCAGTTCACGTATCTATTTTTTGCCACTGCGTCCTTGATTACGAAATCATATTCTGCGTCATCTATAATCAGCCGTGAGCAATATCGTTTGTAATCGCAGTTTTTTCCACCTTGTGTGAACTTACCGATTATTCTTCTACCGAGATCTTTTGCCTCGCGGTTTCGTTGGTTGAATATCCTCCTGGACCATTCGATGATATATTCCTCGTCGGCATCGATGTGTTTTTTGGACTCGTCAATTATGCTATCTAGACGCTCCGGTTCTGGTAACCAGACTTCAGTCTGCGCTCGGTATGATATAATCGCGTCACTGACAATCAACGATACAAGCATGCTACAATCAGTCATGTACCGTAGCAGCGCTATTGGCAACCACTTCTTTTCACCATGTGTCTACCGATCCAAATATAGCAACAGCGATGAAGTCCTGCCGCGAACTCAAATGATACTATGCGAGCGAATCCGGTTAAATCAAAATCAGGCAGTGGTCCATTAATAGCAACACGAGTCATTTCATGTCTGGGGTGTCCAAATCGTTTGAAATACTCAGCGGCGGATCCATACCCGAGAAAACTCGCTGGATAACAGGCAACCATATCAACGGAAATCATAGCGTCGCGGTTGTATTCAGTGTTCCATAGTCCACCGTGATAGTATTCCAAACAACTGGATTGTACATCCGGTAGAAATTCCTTGCGTGTTGGACTCCACGCATTTTTCCTCGCTGCAACATGAGCCGCAACCGATGGAATCGTAAAACAATTTGTTAGCAGTTGTTCATCATGCTCTTCAAATTCTATGGCGGTTTTTTTCATCCTGTTGTGAAACGCTTCAGTGCGATATAATTCGCCGTTTGGTCTTACAAACTGATCAAAGGTATCAGCGCTGCGAAGTAACCACACTGATACAGGGTCGTTTTTACACAAATAAGCGATAGCATCAAATAGTTTCCTCTCCGCGAGAAACCCGTTCTCTTCCAGGAATTCCCCCGGGATATACTTTACCGTTCTATCCCGTGGAAACACTGTGATCGCGGGCGTCCACGCGTGTTCGTTATGATCAATAATTTTGATTGGGGATCCATTTGATTTGTACTTCGATTCGTATAATACTTCACCGGTTATCGTTGTAACGGTTATTGGAAATCTCAACGACGTTTCTAATCTCGCTATGTCGCTGATGGTTGCTCCACGCTCGCGCACTGTCTCCTCCCACCGGTTGATTTTGCTACGTCGTAAATCAGTCAACTTGTTTCCTCGACACGCATTTGTAAAATGCTCTGTTACTCGTTCTGCTACACAATTTATCCCCGTTGACTGTTTCATCGGCGCTAGTTTTCCGATATCAGGTTTCTTATTTAACGGGTATATTCTATAAACAACTGCTGTTTCAGGATACGCTCGTTCATAGTATGGTCTGTCAATTCCGGTTAACAACCCCGGCTTGGAGTCGCGGCTAACAATGACTGTTTTCTTTTCGCTGAGAACTGGTTCAAATTTATCACGTATGATCCAATTACCTGATTCCACCCGGACAATGAATTTTACTCTGTAGAAATACCTTTTACCGTCAAGTTGTGATATTATCGTTGCTGCGCGGTTGTCGTTCATGGTAGCATCAACAACGCCATCAATTCGAAATGTTGACCAACTATGAGATGCACCATCACGCTTGAATTCATCGATACAATCGCGTATTTTACTCAACAGGGTTCTATCGTTTATTAACGCTTTTGGTGCGTCCTTGAGGACTCTATCGAAATTGAACTTAATATTTTTCCGGGGCTTAATTGCTGCTAATCTCTCGAACTCATCCATATAATTAAAACAAGTATTTAAATGAAAGAATATAGTATAATGAATCACTGTAAATGGTTGATGATTGGGTCGACAACCCCGTGCAATAAATCATGTAGAGGTGCATTCTGCGGGTACCATTTACAAAGCGTTCGTAATGGTTCTCTTGGCCCCCTCCCGTGCTTGGTTTGCCACGTCGGTGTAAGAGGAAAATCGCAGTTGTGTATTAATTGTGGCGGAAAGCGATACAGGGAACTAAAACGCTATTATGACAAGCGAATTAAAAACGCCGTCATTGACCCCACCGCTGACTTCGTCATCAAAACCCCCCAAGACTACGTTGAAAGATTTATAATTAAACCAAATAATAAATTAGACAAATAGTATTATTATACAAATGGACCAAGAATTTCAGCCGCATCCTGTGCTCGTCAATTACGAGGCATCTCGCGACGGCATTGTTAGAAACCGCAAACTGAAGAAGCCGGTTGGTACCGTAAGTAATCAGGGGTATCTGATGTTTGGTGCCGGAAAGAAGAAGTACCATGTTCATAGGGCGGTATTTGAGGTATTCAACGGATTAATCGAAAATGGACTTGTGATTGATCATATTAATAATAATAAGACTGATAATTCTCTTATAAACTTGCAAGCTGTCTCGCAGAGTCAAAATACCAAAAAAGGCCAAACCGGTAAATACCCAAAGAAAGCAAAACCCGTAAAGTCATTTGATACAACAACTCACGAGGAAAAAATATTTCAGTCGATGAATGAAGCCAGTAGATACTTTGACATTTGTATCGCCTCAATACGAAAAGTAGCAGAACGAGTATATCAAACAGCAATCTCAAAAAAGACCGGGCATAGAATTCGATTTTCATATGTAGATACGAAGTCACCGGCGCCTATGGCGCTGACGAAGTCGCCATGACAATAAATTGTCCATTCCTGAAGAAAACGAATTATTAAACACCTTCGGAATTGATACACGGGGTTTCATTTTTTTTTATTTAAAAACAAGATGTTTTATAGGAATAATGAATATCGAAGACATCAATAATATATTAACCGAGATTTCAAAATTAAAAAATCAAGGAATTGAATTATCTGATGGTCTCGACAGTGAAAAAATATTATCCGATTATGAGATTATTAACGAACAATCGAAACGGGGGCGTTTTACCCTGGCCCGCGAGTATTTTTTTATAAAACGATTACAACATACGATCAATGAAAACTTGTACCACAATGACGCAAATGCATTCATTGGACTATTCACTGCCGTTGAAATAATACGAAAAAAACTCGGACGTGTTTATGAACGACGCCGGGAGATTTCTAGTAAGATCAAAAACATTAGAAGGATTATAGACGAAAACTCCGGCGAGAAATTAGAAATTGCTTCGCAATTGCAATAATGGTAGGCGAATCACTTACTACTCGGCTAGCCACAGAGCGGCTAGCAGCGCTTAAAAAGTTCATACCGTTACGAGACAGGGTCCGAGAGCAACTTCAAACGCGGCAGCAACTACAAACCGATTTTACTGTTGGAAGCGAACAACTCTTTGCCCCGGTAACTAAAGCGACCAAAGATGTTACGGCGGCAACTGTACCCGTCCTCGATGCGCTTGAAAAGATAGCGGCTCAGACCGAACAAACAAAAAGGTCTTTAGAAACACTAGCGGCTGCTGCAACACGGAGGCCACCACCACTCGCTATAACCGAACCACAAGAACCTTATGTTACAATGGCCGACGAGGAAGAACTAGGCGCCACCGCAAGAGAACCAGAAGAAGAAATACCGGAAGAAGAAATACCAGAAGAAGAAATACCGGAAGAAGAAAAAGAGAGGAATATACCCCGTAATGTACTTAAGAAGAGCACAAGGGATAAAATTAGAGACCTCGACAGCAAGGAGGGGAAAGAATTAATTGATTTTACTGTCTCCAATTTTGCTAAGAGCATACGAGATAAGGAGCATATCAATAGCGGTTACGAGAAAAATATAAAGTCGTTAAAGAATTGGACAAAAATAGTGTATTTAGCGAGTAAACATAAAGATGTATTACTACGTGGTGATGGTCCCGATTACGACGCATTCCACAAGGAAGTTGAAAAAAGGGTAAAAATAAAAAAAGGAAAAGGATACTCTGTTGGTAAAGAATCCTACGGCGTTACCTGTCCTAACAGTGTTCTCAGTGATATATCACGGCTAGAGGTACTAATCGGAGGAAAACGAGCCGGAAATAACTCTCCGGAAATAATCAATGAGGCCGCTGATATTTGCAAGCGGTTATTTACGGGCGGTATCATGGACGTTAGTGCGTATCGAACGCTCATAGACGAACTCGTGGATGATTAAAAAAATTATCGTTTTTGTTAATTCTGGCTGTTTTTGACCGTTTTTTGCCATTTTTTGACCGTTTTTTGCCATTTTTTGACCGTTTTTGGTTGGTTTTTGAGGGCAAAAACCCCAGGAAATCATTTAGAGAAAATCGATGTTTTTGCTGAAAAATCGAAAAAAAAAACGACTATAGGCAACAAAAAATGACCAAAAATGACTAAAAATCAAGAAAAAACCGGAAAAAAACCGGATTTTTATCGAGGGCAAAAACCCCAGGAAATTTTGATAAAATTTATTCCGGTTTTCCACACGGCGGTGGGAAGGGGGTGGGTGATCACAATCACTAATTGAAAAACCGGTGTTTTTATAATAAAGATGATCATACACTACAACCACGATAAACCAGTACTCGTCTACGTGGTAAACTCGCGATTGCCTGTTTACCGCGCGTACTATGGAGATGGTCTCGGTAGCACCATTGCGGGGTTATTTACAAGAATGGCCCCAAAAGTAGCGCCGTTAGCCAAACAATTAGGAATGAAGGCTATTGATGTTATTCGTGATAAGGGTATTAGTGCTATTGGAGATGTTGCCGGAAAGGCGCTTTCTGCAGCAAAGGACAAACTAATGTCGTTGGTGAGGAGAAAAAAACAGAAACCACCGGTGATGCCATCAACGACAGTGATGCCTGCGAATGTCAGTAAAGTAATAAATAACGCCGTGGAAGAAAAACTAGCGTCGTTGGTAAACAATAATCAAGATGACATCGCAAACATAATAGCGGGAAGTGATTTAAAACCACGACGATGATTTAGATGCATCAGCGTATTATTAAATAAAATGTTTAAACGAACAGCTGACCCGGCGTTTGATATGGACGCACCAGTGCACAAGGATGATTCTGTCCGTAATTATCAATTTTATTCCTATCATGCAGTACAACCCGACATACGATCGCGAATTGAACTTCAAGTCCATGATACCAGTAAATATTTTTTACCGTGTGAAGCGTTTATTGAAATCGAAGGAGAACTTGTAACAGAGGCCGATACTCCTGCTGTACCAGCACCGTATCCAGATGATACCAAAGTTGGCTTAGTCAATAACGGCGTAATGGCGCTATTTTAGAGCGCAAAATATCTCATTGATGGAAGAGAGATCGAGTCTATAGAACGCGATGTTGATGTTGCTACAACAATAATCGGGCTAGCAAGATATTCCGACGATTATACAAGATCAGCGGGTCCATCTATGATGTTTGCAAAGGATACTAAAAACACTGCTGGAAACTCGCAATTTGTGGTAAGGCGACCAAGAAATAATGCTAATAACGCTGATGCTGATGTTGAGAATATGATTATAAACAACGATCCTAATTTTAACATCGGAGCTGCAACACGCATATCAATGTTAACAGGGGCGCGTAGATCTTTCTCATGCGCGATTCCACTGCATCATATATTTGGATTTTGTAGGAACGTGCGAAAAGTTATCTACGGAGCAAAGCATACCGTGGTGCTTGTGCGAAAAGGTGATGATAGAAATGCAATTTGGAGAATTCCAGCGGATCTTGCGAATCCAAATAATGACTCTGGTAAAGTCGTTTTAACTAAAATATTATTGTGGATGCCAGTAATGACTCCATCCATTACCACAGAGGCACGATTGCTATCCTTTATGGAGCAGGGAGGAAAATCATTACTAAGTTGGCTAACAACAACAACAGATACTAAGCAATCAAATATCAATGGTATATTCACATGGAACCTGGCATCACAACAAGGCATTTCGGCTCCGCGTCATATATTTGTTGCGTTGCAGGATATGACGAGAGTTGATAATCAATTATTCAGCCATATGATATTTGATCGATTAGGCGTTACTGACGTCTCGCTGAGAATAAACGGCCAGCAGGAACCATCCGAGGATATACAACTTAATTACGGTCAAAACCATGTCGCACGTGTGTACCATCGATTGCTGTCGTATATGGGTCGTGATCAAAACGTCGACACTGGTTTGCAAATATCACAACTTGATTTTAAAAACCTGTATCCGATTTATTATTTTTCGCTGGAACATCTTGATTTAACAAGACAGTCCGTCGTTGATATACACTTCCGAGCTAATGTAACTCGCGGCGCTATTGCTAATTATAGAGCTATTGCTGTCATCCTCAGCGATAAATCAATGCTGCTAGAAGGTGCTGGCGGACGAATGAGAATCGTTGATGCGCCAGTGGAAAACATGTAATTGAAAGCACAAAACGCGTTTACAATAAAATGTCGTATAGTGTCGTCAGTGTAGAGTTGACTGATGGTCAAGTCAAGAAATTACGATCAAAGTCGGCTAAACAATGCGGAACCACAATAACTCTGAAGCCGTCACAGATGGCAGGTGGTAATCATAAGATATCGTTGACGGCGCGTCAAATAAAACATTTCAATAATGCGATGAAGAATAAAAAGGGTGTTCAAATAGATTTTTCAGCCGCAGCAATCAAAAACATGGAAAAGACCGGTGGGATATTTCCGCTGTTAGCTGCGATTCCAGCGTTGATTGCCGCGGCCGCACCAGCAGTGGCTAAGGCGGCGGCGTTAGGAGCCGTTGGTACCGCGGCGGGAATGGCACTGAAAAAGGCAACCGGGAAAGGCTACAAAAAAAACGATCCGTGGCCGGAAAGGGTCTAAGACTACCGGGAACCCCGTATTCATGGTACTCGGGAAAGGGTCTAAGACTACCGGGAACCGTTTATTGACTCAGGAGTCTATGACTCCCATGTCTAATTTTGATTTAATAGACGCCGCAGACGCGCTAGCGATAAAAAACTTCAGAGGTGTTTTTATGAGGGATCAATTACCGGCGGCACCAAGGAATATTGAAACCGGCATAATTAACCTCGATGGGTCCTCCGGAGCGGGAACTCATTGGGTTGCGTACGCGATTGATCCGCGTGCGATCGTCTATTTTGATTCATACGGGTTAGCCCCGCCAAACGAGTTCATGCGGTATATCCGGACGTGTTCAGCCCGGGTTTTTTATTCCACGCTGCCAACACAGCAGTTAAGCGACCCGCCGATATGCGGCCGTGAAGTATTGAACGTACTCGCGGAGATTTCATCATCGCGAAAACCACCTCATGTGGTTGTAAACGAATACACTAGTGGGATCGTAGAGGCCCGGCGGGTCAATTAGAAACGCTGTTTTTTTTTACAATAACGATGATTGATATTTGGGGACGACCTATTTCGGCGCTGAAAGGATCCACGGAAACGCCCGCCACCGATGACATAAAAAAACTAATCGAGGATGAAATCGCTGATACGTTGAATTTAACAAGTGTTGACCCAGGTGAAATAGTTGTATTTCAAGACCGCCAGGTTAAATTGAAATCCAGTAATGTGTCGCTGGATGACGTTTTAACACGACGGCGTGATGCCGCCGAGGACACTATCGCGCTGTATACCAGCGACGGACGACTCAAGCCGGGTGAACATCTGTCGACGATAACATTAGTCAAAGACGGTTTTATAAGGTTGAATAGATCGGTGACCGAACTTGACGCGCAGGTGAAAAAATCTGTCACCGATATACAACTCACTACCGCTAGTTTTTTCGGGACCCCGACGGTAACCGAACCGAATCTTGCAACAATAAAAAATACTATTTCGGAGTTTACAACGCTGTCGGGCCAATTTTACACGTTACGAAAAGATGTTAACAGGATCGATGACAACTTTGATAAATTCTTTGGTAAAAAAAATACCAAGCTGGATGAAATCACAACAACTATAAATGATATCACTGCGTATAGACAGGAAATAAAAACAATCAAAACTGATGTTGCAGCGAACAAAGGGAGTGTAGACGTGCATGAACGGGAAATAGAAATAATCGGCGCTAATGTTGCAACGATCATAAATAATGTAGACTCGCATACAGGGGAAATAGGAACGATCAAAACTGATATTGTAGCGAACAAAAGGAATATAGACGCGCATACACAGGACATAATGACAATCAGAGCTGATATTGAAGCGAACAAAAAGAGTGTAGACGTGTATAGAGGGGAAATAGGAACGATCAAAACTGATGTTGCAACGAGCAAAAGAAATATAGACGTGTATGGACAGGAAATAAAAACAATCAAAACTGATGTTGCAGCGAACAAAAGGAATATAGACGCGCATACAGGGGAAATAGAAACAATCGAACTTGATGTTGCAGCGAACAAAAGAAATATAGACGCGCATACAGGGGAAATAGAAACGATCAAAACTGATATTGTAGCGAATAAAAAAGGTATAGACGTGCATGAACAGAGAATAGGAACGATCAAAACTGATATTGTGGCGAACAAGAATAATATAGACGCGCATGAATGGAGAATAGAAACAGTCAAAACTGATGTTGCAGCGAACAAAAAAGATGTGGACGCGCATACACGGGAAATAGATACACTCATTACTAAGGTTGCAGCGAACAAAAAAGATGTGGACGCGCATACACGGGAAATAGATACACTCATTACTAAGGTTGCAGCGAACAAAAAAGATGTGGACGCGCATACACGGGAAATAGATACACTCATTACTAAGGTTGCAGCGAACAAAAAAAATGTGGACGCGCATATACAGGAAATAGATATACTCATTACTAGGGTTGCAGCGAACAAGAATAATATAGACGCGAATTTGCGGAGAATAGAAATAATCGGAACTGATGTTGAAGCGATTAAAGACGGACTACCGAGAGTAGCAGAGCAATTCGAAAAAATAAAAATCCCTCATGAGAACATCATCAACACAGTATACACAATTCGGCATGGATCATTCGATTGGACTCCTACACAGAATACAGTAAATACTACTGCAACTGTTAAGGGCATTTATCGATTGACACTGGTTTCAATGATGCAGTTTAATATATTATCGTCGAGTTCATCCGGGTTTAACAATACAATATCAACAATTATAGACAAGAACGCAACTGAACAGTTTACAATTTATGCCGTTGATGGAAATTTAGCCCGGGCAAACATCACATGGTATGTGGAATTTGTAGCGAATCTAAGTAATTAAAAACACTAGCTCTTTTAAAATAAAAATGACCACCAGAGTAATTGAATCAGAGGTATCACCGACGTCACATCAATATCGATTCGATACCGCAAAAGAATTCTCCGCGAACTTAAAAACGCTTTCCGAACAATACCGTGCAAAAATAAAAAAATACCGTCGTAAAATAACCGCCATCGACGCGGTCGTGTACTCGGTGTCGGGTATAGTAGCTGGCACCGGTGTTATTTTATCCACGGTGACCACGATAGCCCCGATCGCTGTTCCAATCGCTGTCTCCGCGATGACAACAGTTGCTGAAGTCGCCAACGCAATCACTAGAAAGATATCATCGTGTTTTCAGAAAAAACTCAACGAGTATACAGTAAAACATCAAATAGTATCCGACGCATACTCGAAATTATCCGGGTTGATCTCATTATCGATTGATAATGTGTTCGTATCCGATGTTGAATTCTCCACGATGGTCCAGTTGTATAGCTCCGCGATGTCAAAAATCGAGGATTTTTAACTGGAAGCCGGAACCACCTGGTTGCTGAAATTAGACACTAAAGACAACGAATAATAATAATGTCGCTGAACCCCGAAGGGTTTCAGTTGCTTCAACGGATCGCGGAGAACACCACTCCGGTACAAACAAATATGATATCGATAACGTCAACGAAACCCGAATTCAGTGTGAACTTCCCGTCGCCGGTTCCAGTGAAGGAAATAGCGCTGGCAAAATTGCGAGTATATCACAGTTGGCCTAATATCCGAGCGGACGCATTTAACGGACAACAACCTAATAACTCGCTGGTTTTTGCACAGACAAATAAACCCGATGGGACCCCAGACTGGAGGGAGGTTACAATACCAACTGGGTCATACCAAATAGAGTAAATCAATAAAGAATTTCAACGCAGGATAAAATCGATCACAGGAAAGGAATCAAAAATCGCTATTACGGTTCATGAACCGACTTTATCGTCGACGATTGAAATAAGCACACCGGGGTATATGGTTGATATTTATAACAGTTCAATAAGAACCATACTAGGATGGCCTAAGAATCCACCCGCGGACGCCCCCCCATCAACTATCCTCAGACACGATAACGGAGATGGTGGTAGGCATATTGCTCCATACAACGTAAATATTGCATCGGTGATAGCAATCAATCTGGTGTGTGATGTTATCGAAGGGAGTTACCAGGTGGATACCAAGCAATCAAATCAAGCTCAACAGGGATATATCCTTTATTCATTCTCACCAACAGCCCCCCCGGGATTTTTAATCGTTGAGAGTCCGATTAATCCGGTCTATATGCGATGCCATAATCGGCTTTTAACGAGAATTAATTTCAGACTTACCGATCAGTCAAATAACCTAATTGATCTGCAAGAGGAGGAGTTAGTGGTTACTCTGTTTGTAAGATCATAGCAGCAGGGGGAGCGATGACATCGACGCGGTCGTCGCTGTGCTTACCGGACGCTGACGACGCTGGGATCGGCGCGCAGAAGGTATTAATTAAACCAAATGACGTCCGGACAATTGTCGATTTGGCCCCTCGACGATGACAACGACGACGACGTCGTTTTTTTTTTACCAGGCGCTGACGACACCGGATCCGCTGAGTGCAGAAAGTACTAATTAAGCCAAATGACGTTTGGACAAAATGTCGGATTCGCCCCCCCTGCTGCTTTTGCAGTGATTCATTATACTATATTCTTTTATTTAAATACTTGTTTTAATTATATGGAGGAGGAGGTCAAGAAACTAGCAGTAATTAAGCCCTGGAAAAATATTAAGTTCAATCTCGATAGAGCCCTCAAGGACGCACCAAAAGCGTTAATAAACGATATAACCCTGTTGAATAAAATACGCGATTGTATCAATGAATTCAAGCGTGATGGTGCATCTCATAGTTGGTCAACATTTCGAATTGATGGTGTTGTTGATGCTACCATGAACGACAAACGCGCGGCAACGATAATATCACAACTTGACGGTAAAAAGTATTTCTTCAGAGTAAAATTCATTGTCCGGGTGGAATCAGGTAATTGGATCATACGTGATAAATTTGAACCGGTTCTCAGCGACAAGAAATCAGTCATTGTTAGCCGCGACTCCAAGCCAGGGCTGTTAACCGGAATTGACAGACCATACTATGAACGAGCGTATGCTGAAACAGCAGTTGTCTATGGAATATACCCGTTAAATAAGAAACCTGATATCGGAAAACTAGCGCCGATGAAACAGTCAACGGGGATAAATTGTGTAGCAGAACGAGTAATAGAGCATTTTACAAATGCGTGTCGAGGAAATAAACTGACTGATTTATGAAGTAGCAAAATAAACCAATGGGAGGAGACAGTGCGCGAGCGAGGAGCAACCATCAGCGACATAGCAAGATTAGAAACGTCGTTGAGATTTCCAATAACCGTTACAACGATAACCGGTGAAGTGTTATACGAATCAAAGTATAGATCAAAGGGAGCCCCAATCAAAATTATTGATCATAACGAACACGCGTGGACGTCCGCGGTCACAATATTTCCACGGGATAGAACAGTAAAGTATATCCCGGGGGAATTCCTGGGAGAGGATGGTTTTCTCGCGGAGAGGAAACTATTTGATGCTATTGCCTGCTTGTGTAAAAACGACCCTGTATCAGTGTGGTTACTTCGCAGCGCTGAAAACGATGTGGATACCTTTGATCAGTTTGTAAGACCAAACGGTGAATTATATCGCACTGAAGCGTTTCACAACAAGATGAAAAAAACCGCCATGGAATTTGAAGAGCATGATGAACAACTGCTAACAAATTGTTTTACGATTCCATCGGTTGCGGCTCATGTTGCAGCAAGGAAAAATGCGTGGAGACCAACGCGCAAGGAATTTCTACCGGATGTACAATCCAGTTGTTTGGAATACTATCACGGTGGACTATGGAACACTGAATACAACCGCGACGCTATGATTTCCGTTGATATGGTTGCCTGTTATCCAGCGAGTTTTCTTGGGTATGGATCCGCCGCTGAGTACTTTAAACGATTTGGACACCCCAGACATGAAATGACTCGTGTTGCTATTAATGGACCACTGCCTGATTTTGATTTAACCGGATTCGCTCGCATAGTATCATTTGAATTTGCGGCAGGACTTCATCGCTGTTGTTATATTTGGATCGGTAGACACATGGCTGAAAAGAGATCCCTTCCAATAGCGCTGCTACGGTTTATGATTGATTGCAGCATGCTTGTATCGTTGATTGTCAGTGACGCGATTATATCATACCGGGCGCAGACTGAAGTCTGGTTACCAGAACCAGAGCGTCTAGATAGCATAATTGACGAATCCAGAAAACACATTGATGCCGACGAGGAATATATCATCGAATGGTCCAAAAAGATATTCAACCAACGAAACCGCGAGGCAAAAGATCTCGGTAGAAGAATAATCGGTAAGTTCACACAAGGTGGAAAAAACTGCGACTACAAACGATATTGCTCACGGCTGATTATAGATGACGCAGAATATGATTTCATAATCAAGGACGCAGTGGCAAAAAATAGATACGTGAACTGCAAAACAGCTTTCTTGTCCAATGGAACAAAGTTGGGTACAGTTGTTACCTACAGCGATGGAGACAGCCCGGCATATCCACATTTGAGGGCGTCTATGCTGGGTTACGCCGCTATCAATTTATTCTCGATGATAAATAGATTTCCCGACACCGCGGTTAGAGTTGCGATTGATTCATTTTACATAGACGTAAAGTATAAGGGAAACATAGCCGAGTTTACTAGTCAGGACGAGAGTTGGGGTATATGGAGAATTAAAAATGAAATACGACGCGATTATTCCCCGTCAGCAGATGTCACCGTTGAAAATAATTACTTACGCGGTGATAATCTATCAGAATGGTCTAATGCACCACCGTGTTCTGATCCAATTTGTAGATATAAAACAGTTTATTTAAGCGGCTGTGGCGGGTCAGGAAAAACGACTCGGGCAATTGAATTATTTCGAACGCGGGCAAGTATAATCGTGCTTACACCGACCCATAGACTAGCGCGAGAGATAAAACAACGAAATGTTGACGCCGTTACTTATCACAGCTTTTTTCGATACAGCAGCGGTGAGTGGACTCCTGATCGAATGGGGGAAAAATTTATTCCTGAGGTTATCATCTGGGATGAGATATGTACTGTTTCGTTAGATGTTTTACAAATGTTTCTTGAGTGGTTGCTGCGCGCGAATACAGCGGTGATAATGTTCGGAATCATGGCCAACCACCACCATTTGTCGGCGAGGTTCCACATGATTGGTTAAAGGGTTTTGTGGACTATTATGAAGAAACCGATACTGATTACCGAGCACTTGATGAACAACTGCGCGAGGTTAAAAAATTAATCAGATTACAGCCGGATAGAGTTCAATGTGAAATAATCCGCGAGGTGATTCCGGAAACGCCGTTAAATGAATTCTGGGAAACATGGAGACCAAACGATTTGATTGTAGTGAGTAGAAAGATAGTCAGAGACACACTTCAGCGGAAGTTGTTTGCGTTGCATAAGGAAAAGTTTCCAACGCGCCCAGTGCCGTTATGTTATAGACCCGCGGACACACGGCGGCAGAACATTGAAGTTGAAATCCCGGGCCCGACAGCGTCAGGGACAAAAAAAACAAATTATTGTGCTGAATGATATTGTGCTCGTTGATATCAGCGTCGTCGAGGACGCGCTACGTGCTGATAAATCCCCGTGGACGCTAGGATACGCAACGACAATACATTCCTCGCAGGGATTGACTATCACGGATACAATTGTTTGGATGGTTGATAATCGCATCGAATGGTCAAATCTAGTCTATCTTGCAGTGTCCCGAGTACGGAGGATAAATCAGCTTCGAAGAATTGTTATTGACGAAGCCAGTAACAACGATAACATTATTGATGCTAGCGTCATTGATAGAAAACTCTCGGGTTACCGCCAACAGGATAAAAAAAAAACAGCGGCGTTTTGATATTGATGCCGAATTAATAACTGCGTTACGACAACAACAGAATAATCACTGCGCGAGTTGCAATTGTGTAATGCGCTGGCGTTATTCGGATAAAGACGCTCGCCAATTTACCGTGGACAGGATCGATAACAGTCTCGGTCATGTCAAAAACAATGTGAGGTTGACCTGTCTTGAGTGCAATAGACGCAACAGCGCTAGTTAAGACCACGCGGGGGCAATTGAGTATCGTCAGGTATCACTTGTAGTTGCTCGCGAGTAAATCCGCGCTGTGGGGCAGTTGAATCCAGTCTATAGATCGGTGGTCTACCAGTTGATCGTGTTATCGTTGATATGTTATGTGTGGTAACACTCCAAATAGGATCAGTAGCTCTTTTTTTACCGCCTTCAAGCTCTCCTGGTTCATACAGATATCTAACAGTGACATCGCCGAGAATCGGCTTGGAAACGCTATCTATTTTTGATCTTCCGGGTATATACTTTTTTTAATCGCGTCGCTGGGCTTCATGTTGATTGCTCGGGTAATCTCGTTATTTAACGCTGCAATTACGCCTGGTAACCTTTTGACCCATTCACGAGATCGTTTTTCTTGGATGAATTCTTTCGCGTATTGATACCCAAATAACCGTTCAGCAAGAGTCCGATTGAATCGTTCAACAATTGCCTGATCACGATGTAGCGCAGTATGACCTCGTCGTATCGCGACGCTATGATGTTTCAGCGTTGATAAAACAGCGCCGCGAAATTCATTGCCAGGATCAACTTGTAATAGATTTGGCCAGCGCAGAGGACCCCTTCGGTAAAATCCGCTCAAACGCATCGGCTACTTCAGTTGCTGACTTTGTTTTTAACGGCTCAGCTTGTTTGTTTCGACTCGCAACATCAACTACGGTTAGCGCGTATTTGTAACCGTTGTCATGCGGCAGAAATAGTATATCAGCCTGATGAACTTCATTAGGTACGGTAACATCAAAGCGCGAGAAGTTGATTTGTTTAGGTGGCGGTAGATAGATTTGCCATATAGCCTGTTTGGATAACCAATTAGCCGCAGTGGCCTTTGTTACTTTTGCAGCCCTTGCGAGTTTACCAATTGCGGCCTTCCCCTTCCAGTATCCTCTCGGAGAATAATAGATGGATTCCATGTTGTTATTATAAACGCTAGCGTTTTCAATTACCAGCGCGAGAAGCTCCGCTTCCAATCAGTAATTTACCTTTCATAGCCGATTTTACCAACCATGAAGCCAACTTTTCTTTGAGGGATTTATCAGGAATGGTATTTAACGCGTGAATTAATTTTACATCCGCGATATGACGCTGTTGCAGATCGCTACTTTTGTAGTAAGCAACATCATGAGCATGACACGCCTTATCGATAGCGTTTATTGGATACTCACCGGGTTTGGGCTGATTTTGATCATCGAGTCTGATATCTAATCGTGTTCCGGGGCCACAGTAGCTATATCATGGGAGGTGCTTTTCTCCTGGATACTTTGCCCACGGTGTTCCGGGGAGTTTTGATAACTTGGCTGCAATATCACCTCCTCGCTTTTTTTTAAAACATCCCCGGGTTTAATAGAAATAAATCTAAATTTCTTTGTACCGCATTGTACACACTTACCAGTAAGTGCCGATCTGTTATTTCTTGTTGTAACGGTTGTCATATCATTTGTGCCAGTACGCACTCTACATTTCACACAATATAAATCCATAATTTATGTATAGAGATATGAATATAATTGATTTTTCGGCGACTAAAACGAGAGAACCAGTTAAGCATGTTGCAGCGTTACCAAACTCGATCCGGATGATTATCATCGGACCATCTGGATCCGGCAAGACGCAATTGTTACTCAATTTAATAATGAGATGGATGAAGTGGGATAAGTTGTATTTAATCGCCCCTAGCGTGGATGATCAACGATGCTACGAGGTGTTGAAAGATTTTAACGAGAATGCATCAGCGATCGCTGAAAAAAATGTTATTGAGTTTATTACAGATATCAATGATGCACCAGGTATTGATGATATTGATGGCGACGTTAACAATCTAGTCGTGTACGATGATGTTATGTTAGACAATCAAAAAAACCCAGCTAGGATATTTTCCAGAGGCAGGCATAAAAACACCGACGTGATATATGTCACTCAACGATACACTCAGATTCCAAAAGTAATCAGAGACAACTGTAATATTCTTGCTGTATTCAACGGCGTTGATAAGAAATATTTGGCAGACATGGTGCGGCGGTGACATGGACTTTAATGGTTTTCGAAACTTTTTTAGTCATGCTCAGTCGAACTCACATGGATTTGTAACGATAAATTTACATGATCCTCGGACACGATATCGTATCGGACTTGACCAAATATTCGGTTAGTTGTAAATAATTTTCATTGTAAATAACTTCTTAGCAGCGGGGGGGGGGGTAATGACATCGACGCGGTCGTCGCGCTTTTTTACCGGACGCTGACGACGCTGGGATCGGCGCGCAGAAAGTATTAATTAAACCAAATGACGATTGGACGACCCCCCCCCCCCCCGACGACGACGTCGTTTTTTTTTACCGGGCGCTGACGACACCGGATCCGCTGAGTGCAGAAAGTATTAATTAAACCAAATGACGATTGGACAAAATGTCCGATTCGCCCCCCCCCCCCCGCTGCTATATTAGTTCATACCTAACAACTGTACCTCATCCCACTGCTGAACAACACCAACTTTTTCTGTATTCAGTGCTTGATAAGTATGCCCCTACAACATCAACTCATCTCTCAGTGATGATATGCGATCCGTGGTACATCAGAAGCATAACCGACAAAACGCATGCCACCGGAAGAGAATGCAGTAAGGCCAAGAGACAGGTCTGATCGTACATATCAGGTTTGTACAGCTTACAAAAGGAAACTTACAAATATAGTTCATGCAGCACAATTCACCTCTTCACTACATAACTCACTAAGAGTATCAAACAGATATTCTGCATCATAGTCACATTATTGCTGAGGAAGAAATCTACACCACTTCCAACCAATGCCTCCCCAGACAGACTACAAGATCGGTTTTCTAATTTCTTCCTTGACAAAATGAAAACTTGACAGCTATAATACAGACTTCCAGCAACTCTCAGTGGCAAAAGTTATTCTGAATATATGGATTTTCTACAACTATTCATCATATGCTCTCAAGTCATTTGAGCGTGATTCAATTCCTACACCACTGCTATTTTATGAGCATTATGATGTTATACTGCCTGTTCTGTCAGATATCTTAAATACCACTACGTCTCTTTCAACAGGTGTTTTTCCATCACTTTCTAAACTGCTATTGCAGAGCCCCATACAAAAAAGTAAACCCTTGCCCATAATGATTTGATAAATTCTTGTCCTGTCTCTAACCTTGCAGTCATTTCAAAATCTTAGAAAAGGTTATTTTATCTCAAATATCCTATCACTTAAATTTGCATAACCTCTACAGTAATTTCCAGTTGGTTTATCATCATCCATATCAGTGCACTGAAACTTCCTCCTAAGAGTTGCTAATGACCATCTCACTGCTTTGGATGATGATAAAATCTCAGCAGTTAGACCACTTGACTTATCCACAAGACTTTGACACAATTGACCGTGATATCAGACTTCATTGTCTGCAGCATGTTGTATGCATCCACAGTACTGCTTTATCATGGTGTAAATTGTACCCAACTGAAATAAAAATTGTTTCCGTACATGATAAACATTCCCCAGTCCAGATAAATTTTGTAACGTCCAACAGGGTTCTGTTCTAGGGCCTATCCTTTATTCTTTACACCTGGCCAATATCACATGTCATAAATTGTCATTATGTGTAGTACCATCTGCATACTAAAAACACTCATCTGTACAATTCTAGGCGTCCAAATAAATTGACTCCACAATCTAAAGCATAGAGAAGTTCATATCTGATGTTATGGTTGAGGTGCAATAAGCTGCAAGTGAGCAATGATAAAACTGAAGCTATGCTTGTTGCCTCACACATCATTTCTAAAGCCCAACATTTACCAGAATATGTTAATGTCAGTGCCACACCATTAAATTTAGACAGTCACTTTGAAATTTAGGTGGTACTTTTGATAACTCTCACTCACTACAGTAGCATGTATTAAACACTTCTAAAGCATCATACTTGGAATATAGACTCATCAGCATTTGTTGCAGTCGTCTCACAGTTGATGCCACATAAACACTTGTGTGTTCATTTGTATTCCCTAGATTTGGTTATTGTAACACCCTTCTTTCTGATCTACCAATATGTCTTCTGTAGAAATTTCACAAGGTCCAAAACACTGCAGCTAGGAACATTCCTACAGCACCAAGAATAGACCATACCGTCCAGCTTCTTAATGAATGCCACTGGCTACGTGTTTGCAGTAGAATCAGACACAACATCTTTCGGTTACATTTCATTGACTTCCCTATGGTATGAAATACTTTTCTGACCACACACACGTGCAGGCTCAAGCTCTTGAGACACAGTTTATCCACCAGCCACAGCAAAAATAATTTTGATGTTCATCCATTGTCATTTTTTTATATTGAAACAGTGTATTGTAAACTCATTGTGTGTGCTTAGGTTATTTTTATGAACTCATTTATTTGTTTCATGTGTATATGTTATGTAATAATGTGTTTGTTTTTATTGTCGTTGAGAAACATTGTCATGTGTTTTTTGTCATCTGTATGCAAACTATATTATTTTCTTATCCACTTATGTATTAACCTGATGTTATGAAGTGCTTATTGCTTCTTAAAAAATTAAGTGTCCTATTAAGTCATCGTCATTATTATTATAATTATCATGGATGTCACCTGTGTACAAAAGCCAATTTTGCCTTTCCCCAAGGGTGGCTGCTATTGATAAGTTTGACTGTGGATTTATTTATAGGCACCACATGCTTTGAAGTAATTCGACATTATATAGCAACTGACATTTCCATATGTTCTTCTTTGTTGGATGTATCTGTTGTTCATGTTTTCAATAATATTTCAGGTGTTCATTGTATATTCATTTTGGTATAATCTTGTGTTATATGCAACATTATTGTGCCTTGAAGCACCGCTGTGAGAATGCCTATAGCAAACAGAACTAAAACAAAAACTGATTGAAAGACTTATTCTTAGGTTTTAATTGACACCATGTCAGAAAATTTCTTGTTAAACCTGGTTGACAAATTTGCTGGATCTAATTATAAGGATAAATGTTTGCATTTTTAAGTTAACAGATGTCTCTTTCAGATTGTAACAGTAAAGACACATGGTATATGGGCAACCAGACTGCTACATGAGTACAAGGAGAAGTTTGGTGTCAAGGCACCTGCTGGTCTGATGGACCTAGTCAGGAATTCCTTTAAGGATATATGTACGGTGAAGCAGTAAGTTGATCTATTCAGACAGTTAAAATCGCATCTTCCAATGTGTACAGAATTAGCCTATGTCTGATAATGGGCTGAGTCCTTCGTACAAACCATGGACTATATTATTTTTATTCTTTCCACAAATGCTGTGAATATTCCTATTATTTGCATATATACATGGGGTGGGGGTAAAAATATTGCCATTCAGTGAAACTGTCCAAACATATTTTACACATAACACTTTGTATGCAATGATATCAAGTGAATAACAACAATAGTAGTTACGTCTCCGGTGACCTAGTGGTTAGAGCGTCCGCCTCGGATGCGGGAGGTCGTGGGTTCGATCCCAGGCCGAACCATACCAGAGACTTAAAAAATGATACAATCAACTGCCTCGCTTGGCGTTCAGCATTAAGAGGTTAGTGTTAAGACTGGTCGGCCTGGTGTCAGGATAATGTGACTGAGTGGGACATCATGCTACATGTCTGCGGCATGATGCCCCAGTGCTAGACATCACTATAAACTGCCACATTGTAGACATCGTAGCGATATGACTGAAAAATTGTTAAAGCAATGTTAAAAATCAAAATCACATCACATCACAACACAATAGCAGTTGTTGGACTTGTCCATCTGGGGAAAGATTAATATATTTTCTCAATCCTGTTTATGTATGACAATGTTTTAGTATAGAAGACTAGTGGAGGATAACACTGTCCATCTCATATGTGACTATTATCCTGACTTGTGGACATTTATGACCTTCTGTCATCCTGATTTGTTGATATTTATGACCTTCTGTTTTCATGACTTGGGATATGTATGACCTTCTGTTATCTTGACTTGGGTGACATTTATGCTCTTCTGTTATTTAGACTTTTTTTACATTTATGACCTTTTCTCTTCCTGCCGTGTGGACATATATGATCTTCTGTTATCATCACCTGTAGACATTTATGACATTCTGTTATCCTGACATGGGGACATTTATGTTCTTCTGTTATCGTGACTTGGGGACATTATGACATGTTATCCTACTTTTGGAGATTTATGACCTTCTGAACATAAAGCACACAAAATAGCAAGCACTTCCCAGTTACGATAATCAATTATACATTCTATTGCAGTAATCCAGATAATCATAACTGCAAAATAATTATTTACATATTAAGATGATAAGTAGTTGACATTGTGTTCAACTGGACATATTTTTAATTCATAATCTCATTATTATTCCTGAAGGGTAAATCAATTTTGGGTGAAAGTCAATTTTAGGACCATTCCATGAATTATTTGTCTGTCTCAGTTAATTTTATGGAGAAGAATGAACTTCGTTGTTTTACCTGACAGTTTCTCATTTGTACGATTGTGCAAACTGCCTGCACTACGCAGTTTAGGTGCTGTGTATTGCCATTAGCACTGACATTTCAATGACCCTTGAATGTTAAAATGTGTTTCAATGTCATTTATTTTTCACACGATTTTCTCATTGTAAACCTATCTTTATCCACTATGTGGTAAGGTACGAAATTTTCACTAGATGTTATTTTGCTTGATGATTATCTATTAAATCATCTGATGGTTATCTATTGAATCATTTGATGGTTATATATTGAATCATCTAATGGTTATCTATTAAATTATATGGCTATCTATTGAATCATTTGATGGTTAGCTATTGAATCATTTGATGGTTATATATTGAATCATCTAACGGTTATCTATTAAATCATATGGCTATCTATTGAATCATTTGATGGTTATCTATTGAATCATCAGATGGTTTTCTGAAGTCAACAGTTGACTGTTTATACAATCAACAAATGGTTCTTTATTGAATCATCTGATGGTTGTCTATTGATTTTTAGACCAGGTGAAATATTTCTTAGTTTATGTTCAGACTTGAATTTTATAGCTTTTGGTGGCATACGATAACTATCCATGGCATCCAGAATATGTATGTGATATAGAAAATTACAAGAATGTTTGAAAATGTTGGGTCCAGAAAATGTAAGGCCGGGATATTTACCTTTTGTAATGGTAGTACAAAACCATGAAGGGGATAGCTATATCATATGTAGACTGCATAATTAGTAAACACAGCAGGCCCTTTTAATATTCATACACAGGTTCCATACAAATTGTAAAGTCTGTCATAATTGTGTTGTATTCTCTTCCAGTGTTAAACATTCAGAACGAGAAGTCATGTATCCTGTGTCGGAAGATCACAACAAATGCAAGGTATATAATGCATTCTGCAGGTATCTGCTAAAGGTTAAGATATTGAAGGGATTGCAAAGTAATTCTGATTTATAGATTGATGACATTTGTGGATTTGACTGTTCATTCATCTGTCGGCTTGGCATCAGCACCATGTTTAGAGTTTGCTTTTATGCCATCAGTCTCAGATGTTATTGTTCATATTCATGTGAAGGTTTGCACTTGTGTCATTATCACAAGCATTATTGCTACTGGTCATATTAGAGTTGGCATTTATGTCATCATCTCAGATATTATTGTTCATAGCCATTTTAGAGTTTATATTTATGTCATTATCTCAGACACTATTGCTCCTAGAATCACGGAAGTTGGTAATTCGGTGTGTCATGCGGAGAACTACATTTTTCAGTGCAAATTAGGCCGTTTTTTGCATGTATTGTACAGTATGCAGTTATGTCATGAGGGCTACTGCAGCCATCACTGAAAACAATGTTATTGTGATATACATATATTATGTTTAAATCTTTTGCTAAAGTTATACTTGTGCGAATTTTGATTAAGATTTTATTTTATGTTGACGTGTTTAAATGTAATCAATTTTGTGTCCAGTTTTGGCGTGGAGAGACTCGGAGGTTTCAGTCCTATATCCTTTCTATGTTACCAGATATATTTTGTGTTGCTCAGACTAGTGACAAACTGTATGGTTATGTTCTTGGATTGTATTGCTTGCAGAGTTGTGCTTGAGTTTGTGGAATCATGTAAGCAAACACAACAACATCCACAAAAAAATCAGCTTGATCTGTTTAATGACTATGAACTGTTGTTAAATGTTTACATTTATGTCAATGCATTGGATATTGTTTGCTGTAGTGTTCTGGGTTTGGAAGCACCTTGGTGATTACAATTCCATTTCACCAGAACTAGTCACAGGTTGGGAGTGGGATAAGTAGCACATGCTATAAATGAGATAGTCTTTTAGGGAGTTGTCTAGCAGCATGGCTCTGTCATTATAGTGCATTAACACAAAATAATAGCAATTGTATTTGAAACTACATGAGGTCTAGCATGCTTGGTAACTCTACAGTACATCCACTTCATAACACTGTTGATGGGAATGACATAAGTAGCTCATGTTATAAATGACATAGTCTTTCAGGGAGTTATGTAGTGACAAGGCTGTGTCATAATAGTGATTAAAACACATTAATAGTGTTGGGCAATTTAAAACTACATGAGGTCTAGTTTACATGGTAATTAAGCAATATCTTTAATTATATGAAATAAATGAAGAGTTAATTATGATAAAACAAGGAGAGTCAGTTCTATAGTGGGAGGCCTTATAATGAAACATCGATCACATGGCTGTTTGTAGGAAATATATTAATTTACAATGAACATGTGCTTCATTGCTTTTTAAAAACAATTCCAGGATTTGAGAATACTGCAACAGGAGCTGCTGCCTATTGGGTAAGTACACATGCCATTGTAATGTATGCAAGAATAAGTAGATAGGAAAAGTTAAAATATGTTAGGAACACTTTAAAAGGCTGCCAGAGATTTCAAACCCATCACATTCTGGTCTTATTTATGGCTACTTGGACATTAATTATGGTCATTGCAAACTATTGTATTCACATTTTCATCATTAGTTAATCACATGTTTCAAATACAATCATGGAAGGAGAGGTTACCGATGGCAGCTTGAACATTTCAAATTTAATGTATTGAAAAACTTTGCAGTAGCTTGCTCATCAGTAACTATTTCATTGAAAGTCATGTTTTTGGTATTTTTTTTACAAAAGACATAATGCTATCCTTGTTGATCATATATGTTGATAGAATCATACATACATTCTTCACTCAACAGTTTAGTTTTACATAACAATCATTCTGTTTGTTGATAGATTCATACATTCGTCCTTCGTTCCATGTTTTGTTCATCACGCCTTGTCTAGTTTTACATGACAGTCAGTTGTTCATGTAATATTGGCCTCAGGTTGTATATAGCAATACACCAAAATTAAGTCAGTGTGACCAATTGTATGTGTTCCAGGTTTTGTGATAGGGTCAGTTCCACATATGGTTTTGACTGAAGGGTCATTGCTTAGTTGTGTGTAAAGGTCAAATTCTAGTTTTGATTTCAGTATCATTAAGTTTTGTGTAAGGGTGAGTTTCCTATTTTGACTGCAAGGTTCTATGGCTGTGTGTTTATGCCTCCTAGTATGTAAAACCTTTCCACACAAATTAGGTCATTGTGGCTTATATTTCATACTTATATGACCTTTTGTTAAGTTCTACAACTTAGGAGATGGTGAGGCACTCCAGGTCTCGGAACACATTCCTGGTGTTCGATTAATGGGCGTAAATCATGCAAGAAAACAATGCAGTGAAATAACCTTTCAGAACATTTTTTTAATGTTTTTTATTATTGACATCTTTTCAGTGAGAAGATAACAGTCTACATAACATACATTTACAACTGTTGCAATTTCTTTGTACAAAAGGAAGATAGTTGTATAGACCAGATCACAGAAGAACTCCAAAAAGAATGTAAGGTAACAGAGCTTTAATGTTTCAATTTTACATTTCCTGGGAAAAGTAATTTTTAAATTAGGATTCAAAACTTGAATGCCTGGTTCAATTACTTTCCGAACTTGCATGTACATTTAATGTCATCTTTCGGCAAAAGGACTATATGTTTCTATACTTTTGATTGAATTGACCAAAGATTATTCTTTTTTCGTTTTTGGACATTCTATCTTATTAGATGCTCATAACAATATACTGCAGTAAAACTCAATATTACCTTAAAATCGACGATGACTGCGTATTATGTTAGCATGACTTCATCATAATGCGCTGGGGGGCAAGGGGGGGGGGGACAGGGCAGCACAAACATTTTTGTAATGTTTGTGTGCAGAATTTTCAAAATGTATTTGATAGATATTAACAAATTTAGATGTTTTCATAATGTTGCTAAACTTAGTATTGCTGTTTTACATGCTTCACAGATGTGTTGGCAGTGTATAACAAGAACCCTATCAATTATTGTCCTCAAGATATGAAATTCACGTTGGGTTTGGGGATTCAAAATAGACCTGATAAACAATCTTCCATGTGTAAAAAGTGATTTCACTTCCAATAGGTTTGTGGATGTAAACTTGACTTGATGCACTCTTCCCTTTGTATAAACTGACTTTAAGACAGGAGCTGTAGTGGCTGAACAATTAACATGCTGGACTTGAAACCGAATTCGTTTGGGTTTTAATCCTATCATCAAATCAGCCTGGATTTGAATCATACCATGAGATCATTCTAGGTCATTTGAATCCTACCATCAAATCAGTCTGGATTTGAATTCTCCCATCAGACCATCCTGGATTTGAATCCTACCATTAAATCAGCCTGGATTTGAATCATACCATGAGATCATTCTTGGTCATTTGAATCCTACCATCGGATCATCCTGGATTTGAATCCTACCATCAAATCAGCCTTGATTTGAATCCTACCATCATATCAGCCTTGATTTTGAATCCTACCATCAGATCAGCTCGATTTTGAATCATGTATCAGATCATTCTGTGTAATTTAAATCCTACCATCAAATCAGCCTGAATTTGAATCATACTAGTAAATCAGCCTGAGTTTGAATCATATCAGATCAACGTGGATTTGAATCATACCATCAAATTAGCCTGGATTTGAATCATACTATTAAATCAGCCTGGATTTGAATCATACCTTCAGATCATTATATGGTCTTAAACTATCAAGGATAATAAAAAAAAACAACAAATTATGCAAAAGTTAGCAAATAATTTACTTCCAAAAAATACAAAGTGAAAATATGAAAAGAAATACTAAAGGTATTGTGAACTAACTCTATAATAGTCCTAACAGTTATATCACAAGTCAAAAAGTATAGTGTTCCAAATGAATTATGTTGTGTTCCAAATAAAGTCCAATCATGAATGTGCTGATATACAAGCAGCTTTGAATGTGCTAATGTGACAACAGTCTCAAATTATGCTATATTCCAATCATGTTCTTGAATGAATTCACAGTAATTCCAAAATAGCAATTTAGTCCTAAAGTATAAATGAACACTTTGTAATTTAAATGAATAATTTAATAAATTAAATCCTGTCAAATGAAAACAACTAAAATTGAATCCACTAAGTGTGATATTATGATATAGAATAAGTAAGTCCGTGTATCACTGCCTATACATACAAAACTAATAAAC
Organism: Sinohyriopsis cumingii; assembly: GCA_028554795.2. Lineage (NCBI taxonomy): Eukaryota > Metazoa > Mollusca > Bivalvia > Unionida > Unionidae > Sinohyriopsis > Sinohyriopsis cumingii. Next base: position 2,398,002 of record JAPYKE020000055.1, read on the forward strand.
AGTATCAAGAGCAGTATGAGAGTCCAACGTTCGTTTCTAGAACATTCTAAGTTTTAAACAATGTCAGGTGACTTGCTAAAACTTTCATAAAAAACCATGTAAAACATCAGGTAGACATGGTTTTGCCCAAGGGGAGATACCGATTCCCTGAACTCAGATCCACATGTTTACCTCCAATTGATAATGATCTTAAAATATAATCTAAACTCATTGACAAAAAATAGCCATGTAGTACACTGTTTACAAAACAAAATATATTAGTCAAGTACACCCCAAATCCTACCCTCAGTTATGGACAGAGGTCAATCATATAATGCAAATGAAATATGTAAAACAATTATACCTGGGTATCTATTTATGCATTATGTGAAGACAGATGTGGGTTTCTCTTTGTATTCTTGCAGTTAAATGTGCATTATAATTGGTTCAGTATTGTATCTGGTTGAGCATTCTTTAATAGCAGATCAGGCTTCTTTTTATATTCTTCCAGTTACATGACCATTGTTACTGGATGTATATTTTATATGATTGAGCATTCTGTAATGCCAGGTCTGTGTCTCATTTTGCATGTCTTCAGTTAAATGTGCATTATTCCCTGGTGAAGATTGTATCTGGTTGAGCATTCTATAATGGCACGTCTGTGTCTTTTTCTGCATGCTTGGGGTTGAATTTACAATATATGTGGGAGAATATTATATATTTTAAGAATATACCATTGCTTGCAATATTTGGTGCCATAACATGGTACATACATTTCATTTTTCTGCAAAATTCACTCAAGATAATATAACTATTGTTCCTTTTCAGACAAAGTCAGCCCCTGACATAGAGCTACTGAAGATTGGACAGTCTTGTACTGGGCTTTTCAGTGTTGATAAATGCTGGACAAGGGCAAAGATCACTGATATTAAAGATTCAGAGGTAAACGGAAAGTCAGTTGATGGATGCATACGATTTGTGCAGGATATTGTGACAATGTGTTGACGTACAAGATGCTATTATAATGGGTGTTCCAGGGCTATGTATATATTATAAAGGGTGTTCCAGGGCTATGTATATATTATAAAGGGTGTTCCAGGGATATGTACATATTATAAAGGGTGTTCCAGGGCGATGTAAAAGGGTCTTCTAGAACTAAGGCTATGGAGGGTCATAATTTACTTAATTTAATAAAGCACAGATCATGGTGGTAATGCAGATGGCGTGTTTTACTGTGACATGTCCAATTTAAATTATATTGATGGTCATTGATTCTTTGAATGAATGGCTTTATATATCTCTCCCCTCCCCATTTAACTCTTGAATAGCTCTAATTGGTGATGTACTCCACTTTCATGATAGGCATTCCAATCATAAACATGTACAATAACGATTTAAGTGCCCAGGAGGCTGAAATATCACACTGACCATGAATCAGATAGAATTGAAATAAATGTCTTCACCCTTATCAATAATCAGAATTCAAAATAATAATTGCATTGTTTTTATTTTTGTATGCAAAAACAAACTAAACAAACACATGATTGTATTACCTACCACTTGACAGAATAAGTGGACGAGCAGAATTTTAAGTCCTGTTTCAAAGTGACTTTGTAATCTTCCACAATAATATTTGCATGTTGTACAGTACGATTATGCACAGTAATGTGGCCTTGTTTAGTGAAATACCTTACTTCTTCCAAGATTGATCAAAAGGGTTAGCCTAAGGATGGCATGATGTATTCATACAATGAAATATGGTATCTCTCCAATGATATAAACAAGGGACATTCTGATAATGGCATCATGTTTGTATATGGTGAAATATGGTATTTATCCTGGTATTTATCCCGTAATTAAAAAGTATATCAGTTATTTAACAATTTACATTCGTTACATGCCTAATGTTACACTCACGTCCAGTGTTAATTTAGATCAGAAGAAAATAAAAAGGTGACTTATTCTGGGTTTTAATTTGTCTTTTTTCCATTTTCAGCCCAAAATGGAATTACTTTTTGTGGACTATGGTGATGTTGAGAGAGTTTTAAGCAAAGATATCCGCTTTTTGTCAAAGAAAACTGCAGCGGCTCCAGCACAGTGTATTAAATGCAGTTTACATGGAATCCAACCACTAGAGGTAGTTGCAACAACAAGAGCAATAATTATCACAGCAACAGCAGTAATAGCAACAGTGTTTAGAACGACAATCAAAACAGCAAGAACAATGTAAAACAGCACTAATTTAAATATAATTCTAATAAAAATGTCATCATAACTTTATCACATTTACTTTGAGATTAATTGACTTTTGGATATGGTGATATTTTGGATGATCCATTAACCAAATATAAGTTTCAATAAAATATAGATATCTACCAAATATAAATATCAACCAAATATAAATGCAGAACATTTCTTATGAATTGAAATGCAGACTAGTATTTTCTTTTAATTGATTTTTTTTGCTTGTCTTCAAAATGAAATCTGGTCAATAATTATTTTTATATATGAAATGTTTGTATGGGTCTGTTGTGTAAAATGTACACTGGACTGGTTGTAATATCTAAATATATTTAATATTAGTTCATTGATGGATATATTATCAGTAAACTCCAGAACTTAATCTGAATGAAAGAAGGAATTAGTCTCATCATGAATTCGTTAACCGGTACTGTACAGATGAGACATTAAAATCAGGATTCCAGTTATATTAAAATAATTTTAATGGTGATAATATATACCTTGATAGCATACAAAATGTAATGCACAGTGGGGAACCTTACGTCGAATAACCACACATTCTTAATGTTTGTTTGATGGTTCTTAAAACAGCTGAATTTTAAGTAGATTTGCATCCTGTTAACAGTTATGTTATGCATCAATTCCACATGGATGTTTAATTTCTTTGATGCCATGTATAGCCTACAATGTGCTGAAAATAACGCAGGTAAACCCACTAAATCTTCTCAGTACTTTTGTGTCCCACAAACCATTTAGGTCAGTGTGGCCTCTTTTTTAAAATTCAGTAACTTTTATTATGGTGTCTTAAGATTAGTTTCAGATTTATTATAGGTTGTAGGCACTTTAAAATTTATTGATGCCTATAGGCAAGTGAAACAGGTTTTTCAAATAAGTTTATGATGCCATTTTTGTGCCTGTGACCAAATTTGTTTGCACTACTGTCGTTTAATAGTGGTTTCTTGAGCATTATGAGCCATAGAGGCATATAGTATTGCATATGGATTTAGTGGACTACAATACTCCCTTAAAAGGATTTCATAATGACATCGTGATGTATATTACATGTCCAGTTGACCCTAGTTCAAACTTTTCTCAGTCTTTGTGATCAGCTTTGTATGTTGATGTATCTTGGTGAGAAAAACACCGTACTACCAACGTAGATCACTTTGACTTGCATTCACTCTTTTGTGACATTGGAATAGTTCGCATTTATTTTAGTTCTGCATGCATAGGTCTTTTCGTGGTTATACAAAATGGGGCTGGTTTGGGCATTTGTGTTCCATAAGCATGTTTCTGTCTCAATCTACTTAAAATCAGATTTCCACTGTCCTACGTGAAGATCTGAGTGCAACCTCATAGGGGTCATATTCTGGTGACCTATATTATTACCATAATTGTTAATATTATAAGCCAATCAGATGAAGTCTTGTATCTTCACACTTGGGAAACTGATCAGTATAGCTGAAGAGCATCAGTTTGTGCCAAAATATTTGATTCACTTTAAAATTTCTGAAAGCTGCATTTCAATTGGCTAATTCAAAGGTCACCAGAACATGACTACTAAGCGGTCGCTATCTGAACTTCATATAGGATCTGATTTTAATCCGGTTCGGTTCTCTCTTCCGATTATTGTAATCATTTCAGTTTTTTTTACGTATTTTAATTTTTAAATATTAATTAATGTTTTAACAAATTATAATTTATTTTAATTTTTAGAATGATATAAGGTGGAGTAGCACCTCAGCTGAAGCTTTTGCAAACTTAGTGAAAGATCTGCCACTCATCGCTGTTGCAAGGACACATTATGGTGAGTGATAGAAACTAGATATAAAATCAAGCATTGATATATGTAGAGACTTGGGAAGGTAACGATTGATTAAAGTTTTGTGTTGAGGTCAAGATACTATGAAAATTTTAATATGATTTTATGCTACAGGCAAATAAATGTTGAACAGAGTATGAAATGATTTAATCAAGTGGTTAGACGAGAACTTGTTTCCAAAGGAAGATACATACATAGCTGAATCTTTAGGCCTTTTGAATTGTATCATGTACATGGGGAACATTATTTTTGTATCATGGTACATGGGTAACATTGTTTTTAGTTGTATCATGGTACCTTGGGAAGGTTGTTTTAGTTGTATCATAGTACATGGGGAATATTGTTTTTGTGTCATGGTACATGGGAAACATTTTTTAGTTGTATCATTATATATGGGTAACATTGTTTTGATGACGAAATATCTGCATCATACATGTTCAGCAATGTTTTTGATATTTTGAGAACCCAAATTTATGATTTTGAAAATCTTTTTCAAGTAATAATCATGTTCAGATGGAAGAAATTCAATTTATTAAAACAGAAACCTTTTGCTAATACTGATAATGAAAGTTTAGCAAGATTTTTGATTTTTTTGAGAACCTGAGTTGATGGTTTTGAAAATGTTTTTTCAAGTTTATCTAATGCTCAAATGAAAGTAATTAAAAATTGTTAAAATAAAAACCTTTGCTGATGCGGATAATCCCAGTAAAGTGAAAATATTACATAAACTGAAATTATGGTGTTCTAGTCCCATGTTTTTACCCTCAGTAAAATTGACACATAAAGCTTGAAATCTCTCAGCGCTGTTCCAGTAAAACATATATCCCCCCGGGGACGGCACTTCAAAAAAACTTCTGTAGGAGGATGTGTTTTGAATTATTTTGATTCTGACAGTGGAAGGTTGGTTAGGAAAATCACTTCTGTTGTGGGTTGTACTAACAAAATGAGAAATCGCTGGTGGGGTTGTCATAAAGAAGATAATAAAAAATTTATTTATTTAAAATCGCATCTACCCTCTCCTAGCGGTCTAACGTGAATAAAACATTGGGTCAGAAAATGATGCCAGTACACACGAGTGCACGTAATTTGTACGAATTTGCGTACTTTTAAAGCAGTGATACGTGTTCGGCAAATTACGTCAACGCCGCGATATAAAAGAAAATGTGTTTTGCGCAGTATACAGTTTTTATTAAACTTTAAAATTTAACTTTAAAAGTGCATTTCGCGACGAAATTCATGCTGCCGCAGCTGTTTCACATCGCTTGATGTGACATCCAGATATTTGGATACTTCGGTTCGACATGAATGGCTGTTAAACTAAATTTGATTCGTTCTTTGGCCCTGGAACAATCATTTTATGGAGTTTTAGCCTTACTTTCATCGTGGAAGTTTTACAAATGTGTGTTTCCAATAAGGGCCAAACAGGAAACCAAAATGGTTGAATCACAACACGGTATGTCTTCAAACGAAGTTTTTGTCAGCAAATACTGGCTGGTGATAGCTATGATGGCAATGAATTTCATGTATATCGGTGTGTTGGACATTGAAAAAATGTCACTGGAATGTGTGATTTGGAGCCTAAACTTGACGTTGAGTGCGAGTCCAATGTACGTGTTGGATGGACAATATACCGGTTACATTTATTAAATATACCCATGTCTAAACAAGCAGACTATGGGAATGTTGGACTTAAAACCCTAATACAGCATTATGGAAGAGAAAAATCTGGCATAAGAGGCAGAAAAACACTGATTCAAGGAAGTGAATCTTTGGCAGGGTTCATGTTAGTGAAAACTGGCAGAGGTCTCGGAAACGCTTATAATCACGCGTATTTGGACGCCATTTTTTAATTTAGGTGGGTGATAAAAATTAAAAGACTTGCCAGTCCTGCTTCAGTTACCTGTATAGTGGGAAAATGTGTTGATCAGTTAGCTGTGATGATATTTGCAATGACAGAATTTAGTGGTTGAAAGCCCCCCCCCCCCGGTCATCACCATTATAAGAGTACATCAAAAGAACATCCTGCAATAGCTAAGCGGCGGGATCAAAGGCTTTGACTAGCAGCTGGGTGGAAAAATCTACTGAAATTAACAGTGCTTGAATTCAGAGGCAGAAATACCCAGAGATGTACATGTGGTCATTTATAACAGTACATCAAATAAACAAATCTACTGATATTAACAGTGCTTGAATTCAGAGGCAGAAATACCCAGAGATGTACATGTGGTCATTTATAACAGTACATCAAATAAACAAATTTAGCTTACATTCTTGTGTTCATTTCCGAGTGTAACGGAATAAGCAGTGCACGTGACTTCGGAATCATGACATGTTGAGACATAGACTTCAGTGGGTATTTTGGGGTTCAAGGGCAAACTGACGAAGATTGTGAGATTCAGGAGAGGACTAAAGTTGCTAGAACTGATAGTTTGAAAGGGACATTAGCCAAGTGTATGAAAGTGTGTGATGCCTAGCTTAATGCTTTGAATAAAACCTTCCTTGGATCGAAAAAATTCAGACTCACTCTGATGGACAAGCAAGAGCTATGTCAGCGTTTTAAAGAATGTAGAAATTAAACTCTAAACCAAAATGGGAGCCATGGATTCCTAGTTTTAAAATCCTAACGAGACCTCTGGTTCAAAACTTTTTGGGACAGAGGTATCCAAGAGAGAATACCCATGGGACCATACGTGTGAGATGTTGAAAATTGCACAATCATAAAGAACAGTAACTTGTTCAAGCTAGTTATAATGAATATGCGTTTCAGACAGGCGATGAAAGTTCACAGCACATAATAATATTTGTACACCGAAGAGGAGGATCATATTAAATTCAGAAACAACAGATTTATGCTCGTAGGGAACATCAGATAATCCCCATACAACATAATTAAGTTTGTGTAGATCTCAAGTTGGCAGAACCACTGAGCAAACAAAGAAGAGAAAGACAAACTTTTGTATCATGCAGATGTAGGACCAAATGATGTACATGCTCTCTATGTGCACAAATTAAATGACATTAAACATAAGAGACTGACTGATCTGTGTAAACTCGAAGCAAGATGGATAAAAATTTGTCCTGTTTGTGTTCGGTTCTTCCTATGTATATTTTGATCATGGTGGTATTTTCTGCAGACCTTTTGGCTCTTAGTTCCAAGCCATCATTTGGTATTTGTATTGCAAAATGGATAACTAAAACTGTATATTATCTAGTACATTTTTAAGCAGTATCATTAACTGATGATGAAATTGATGAATAAATAATTGATGTCCTTTACTACACTACTAACCTGTTCATCCTGATTATTTTTCTTTTACCATCTTCTTTAGTCTTACTGGTGCCAGTGCTTTTAATAAAATTGTAACTTCTATTTTCTTGCAATCTAAACATTTGTAATGATGTGCTATTGTCAAAAGGTAAAATGTGCTTAGTGTTGTAAAAATCTAAAACTTAATTAGCAAGGGACTGAAGTAAAAAGTGGACAGAAATTACTGCCATATTACAAGGGGCCCCGAGTGGCCGAGTGGTCTAAAGCGCTCTTCGTTACGGATCACTGCCATCTCACCTCTGTCTGCGGCGGTTCGAGTCTAGGATTCAGCCAATGTGGGCATGTGAGAAAGCTTGCCAGTAGCTTCTCGTGGGTCGGTGGTTCTTTCCGGCGTTTTCCCGGGTTCTTCCTCCACCATTAATACTGGCTGCCATGTATAGCCTTTCGCGTGCTGAAAAATGGCGTTAAACCCCACAACAACAACAACAACAACAACTGCCATATTACAATGCTGTATGAAACAACAGGATAGTTGTAAAAGATGTATTTTCCACAAAGCTGTAGAACTAGCGCTCGTATTGTCACCACATATTCTACTTAAATAATTACATCGTTATTTCTGTATATTCCTATCAGTATTTTCCCAGTGGTAGTAATTTTCTGATCTGATGTTCATTTCTTGTGCAATTTTTACACATCAAGAATTCTCACCGTATCATTAAAAAACAATGTAATCTGCACCAAATTGAGTTGTTTGAGAAGAAATTAATTGTGTAACCCAAAAATCACTGAAGCTATGAGTTCGTGCATTAAAGTCTCACATTAAATAGCATTTGAAGTAGCCACGATAGTAGTTTAGGATGCAACTGTACCAATTTCACCTTTGGTATATCCAAAACTTAAATGTGATGGAGGAACATTATGAGCTCGAAAATAAATACATCAATTTTAGAACCTGTTCATTGACTATGAATCAAGTATCCGAGTCCAACTGAATTGCTAGAAATGTTTGAATTCTTTTGACAACATCATAATTAGCTGTCAAATATGGAGTAAGCCTATAGTCTTTATGCCATCACAACCAAGACCCCACCACAGCCACGTGACCATGCCCAATGACATCACAGTAATAATCGCTATACAACTAGAGATGACATCTCTTCGAGAAATTTGATTTCAGTACAGCTGTAACAGTGGAACAGTAGGAAAGAGTGACATATATTTAAGTGTTAGGGAGATATTTAACAATGGCTATTCCCACCACCACCACTTCCTCATTGGAGATCACACACACACAAAACTTAGAGTACATCCTGAAATCCTGTCAGCATCCCTGCAGAGGAGATAACTTGACTATTCAATTTTATTGGTCTCTGGTTATCCGATGGTATTTCTGTTACTTGAACATTATCTTACAGTGTGTCCATTCAGCATGGTCGAAAAAGGTTAACAACCATTGAGAGTTGTTCAAAGACTCACATCACTACAGATGTGAAAGGACGAGAACCATACTAAGAATCAGTGAAGATATAATAGAGTATATATGTGTTTGACTGTCCCTGATTGGTTGATAATGAAAGTAAGTTTTAGTAAAAGCAATCTTTTGAGAGATTGTCCTACTTGTAACTGAAAAAGTGAGGGACATTGTTTTATTAACATAATTTCCATCCCTTTACAGACACGAGTTTGGACGACTCATTACTGAAATCAGAAGCTGACTCTTTAGTCCAGTATTGAAAGCACACATTTAAAATTTGTATAGATCCAGAAAATGGTGGGGCTGTTATGTTTTTTTTTTCTTCTTCACAAAAGCTGTCGTCATAGATGTATCTATACTGATATAAATGTGATCATGAGCACTCAAAATTTAAAGTTACTGAATTTTAATATCGTGGTGTTTGCACAAATTTACATTGGGAACTGAATTAGTGCAGAGTCCTGAACTCTTGAGTTTTGTGCAGAAATATGGAATCCAAGCAGAATACACCCAGAAATGTAGAGGTTTTCAATCTTGGATTTAGTCTTCCCATTGTGTTTCACACTGATATGAATATTTACAGAACATTTGTATAGTGATTAGTAGGAAAAGTGAGAAATTTAGATACACATCATAAACAAGACAAACAGTGTGTGTGTGTGTGGGGGGGGGGGGAGAATATCATAAGAACAGGCTGGAATGGAGAAGTATAAAAAAAAACAATAATGAGTAGAAGTGTACCTCTTTTTTATGTGTATAACATTATTTTCTTGGCTTCAGTAAGAAATTTCATCTAAAGGAAGACAATAAAGGGTGTACAGTTAACTAAACCAATATGAATTTAGCTACTTAAAAGCTGTATCAAATTGATTTTAACCTTCTGGTCTGTTTCTGTCCATTCTGGTGATATGTCCACTGAATTAGTATGGTTGGAAAAAAATATTTGGCAAATTTAAAAAATTAAAAAAACTTTTGGCAGATTATGATTATGCCCTACTTCTGCCTGAGAGAGTGTGAATAATTTTATTTCTTGGTTTGTTGATTGTGGTTGTTGCTCAATTCAAATTCATCGTTGAAAAACATTGATGCATTCTCATACTTTACTACAAATATTTATTACAGATGCATAGCATCAGATATTGGTGAATATAGCTTGAATAAGTTATAACAGTTCTAGTTGGAACAAAGAACATTGTTAAGAGAAACTCTAAGTGAGCTAAATGTAAACCTTTCGGCAGTGTGTGATGTAGGATTGCTCAAGACTTTTCCATCTCGTATGCTCACCATGAAAAATCCATTTGCACTACTGATAATGACTTTTAGGTAACTGTCAGAAAGACATAATTGACGATATTCGACGATAGTCTAAGGTCTGCAAAAATTACTTTAGTCAAAAGTTATAAACTCGTACAGCTGTGGCAAAAATGACTGACTAGTACCTTTGCTGCTGTGGACACAGTTGATTAGTTGGTTGATTCAGTGTGGTTTGATTTTGGTTTTTTGGTGATTTTATTTACATTATATTAGGTGGAGGAAGAACCCCGAAAGACCAACAAACCTAAATTGGTTGATCTGTGACACAAACTCAATCTGTGAGATGTTTAAGTGATGTAAAAGCAAGCACCTTACTACACTTGGGCACATGGAGCCTCTGTTGATTTGATGTTTATCTCCTACAGCTGAAGTCATTTAGACATGAGATCTCCGGGGTTTCATTAGATCATTATGGCCTTTACACCATTTTTAGATGAAGAGAATCTATATATGGCAGCCAGTTTTACTGCTGAAGAAAATCCAAGTCCTTTTGAGACACCAAACACCACTTATGTAGAACCACTGACCTTCCACAAGTAACTGACAACATTCTCATTTACTTATTGGAGGCCAGTAATCACATGACAAGCATCTTGTACCACTGACATAGAAGCCCCTCTGATCTGTATCACAAGATAATTGTCTTACACCTCTCTGCCGTGAAAGCCCCTCAGACCATAGGCATAAGTCTCATACGAAAGACTAGAACTGGGAGATAGAACATATAACAACCGGACTGAAAGTGCAGAATCAGTGGCTATCAGTGATGATCATGATGCTGTTGACAATACAGTTAACTGCAATGACATTGATTTTATGAGTGCTCTGGGAAAATGTATTCTTTGACTTTCATCCATTTTATTAAATCTATGATATACTAATGTTTGACTTGCTATATTTTTTAATAACTTTATATTAGTCTTGCAACAAGACGTAAAAATAAGACATCGGTAACTGAAAAAGATGTTCTTACAAGAAATGATATAGTGTAAAAGTAGACAAATGGTGCAACATCACTTCCACAGGCATCATTGTTTTTTTCTTCTGACAAATCAAAACATTTATTGGAAAAAATAATAACAACAAATCATAGAATCTGACCACACATTTAAAGCAATACAAGATTTAACTATTACTCTAATCAAAAGCAGCATGCCTGAGAACAAAGAAAAATAGCAAGACCTATTAATCACTTTAGGAAACACAGGAGTTTAGTAAGGATACAAATTCATGATTTCTGTATTAGAATGGAAATATCTATTATAAAATCAGTATTCATGGATGTTAAATTAGTAGGTATTAAGGGACTGATCAATGACATCTACAAATAATAAGCCACCATGAAAATCTGTGATTTCACAGTATCAGAGACATACTTGGCTGACAGACAAACAAGCAAAAGGACAAAATACTGATTATAATGAATGAATACAAATAAAAATATGCAGTAGATTATATGATGTATATGAATTCAGTAGATTACCTCCAGCCAGCTGTCATTTAAATCACTTCTGTCCCCAACCCAATATTAAATTCACTTCTACCGCCCTCTAACCCATAGCCAGAAATTATGTTAAAAAATATACTTCTGTAGGGGGCAGTGTTTCTCGATTAAAACACATCTGACGGTGGATCATAATATTTTTAAATTGCTTCTGTTGTGGGTTGGTTGAATTTGAAAGTGCCTTCCCCCCGGGGGTATATGTTTTACTGAACAGCCCTCAACACTAAACTTTTAATTTGGTCAAAAGCATTAATTTTTTTTGTTGTGTTACTCCCATTAATTAATATTATTATGTAGACTCACAAATATCTATCTATCTATCTGTCTATATATCTGTATATCTCTCTGTCTGTATGTTGCTATGTCACCTAGTACCTACCTACTGTATCAAAAGAACAGATTTGGCTTTGGTGTGCAGTTGACTCACAACTCCAATTATCAAGCAAATATTGTTTCCAATATTTAACAGAAAAGTCATAGATCAAATATTTTATTGTAGATGAGATGTATGATTAGGACGTTCTGATTCATATATTGATGTGCTACGGATTACATCGAACTGACCTGTACATTTCAGATGAAACTTGTAATATAGACCTGTGCTTAGTGTCAGACCCATTCACCAGTATCAGTCACACATTAATCCAGCAGGGAGTAGTACGCAGTCTATTCCCAGTAAAGACCTATCTGGAAGAGAAGGAGGAGGAGGAGGAGGTGGAAGAGGAGGAGGTAGATGCCTCTTGTCCAGGTTTATACTCTCTCATCTTATAAATTTGACTTGAAACCTGCCTATATAACATATATACATGAAACTGTATTAAAGCTACACATAACTAGGGTCAGTTATTGATGTGACAAGTATGACAAGTCTTTGTATGGGGCATATCATTGTGAGCAGTCTATGGAGGAAGCCAGGTTAAAGAGATTGAAGTTTCACTGTCATAGGGATGGCACAATGGCTGTAATGCTTTGTGAAAAAAGAAAATTCTGACTTAAATTGGAAACTAAGCAAAGTAGAATTCAACTAAGGGCTGCAATAATGACACAGATTGACAATATGTATTGTGATACAACACTTGGTATTACGTGATTCTACACATAATAGGCTTAAGCTCTTGCAGAGTTCAATACATTGTGTTATTGGGCTGTGAAATAGAATTCTCCCCTGTTAAAATGCTGTAGTTGGGGTCTATATGGGGTGTGTTATGTATTGAACCACATCACATTGAGAACCATGATATGTATTGAACTGTGATACATTGAGAAGAGCTTCATATTCCAACCTGAGTTACAGTGAGCACTATCAAATGATTTTTAAATACTGTTGTTTTAAAAAGGAAATGAAGATGTAATACTAAGTTTCAGCTTGCTTAATTTCAACACATTGTTTTACATTGGTGTGATTTTAGTCATCTGGTCCATAGTAGTCCCCTTCTTACATAGCTTATCCTTCTGCATCAGGAAAGTGGCTGTAGAACATTGAATGTCTTTACATAGGGGGACTGTAGTTTTAATAAGTATAAGTATGTAGTAAGAAAGGTACATCATATACATTTCATGGTGTTAATATCTTCATTTAAAAGTAACATTACTTATTAAGAGATTCATTTGTCTTGAGAATAGACTTGTTTCAAGTGAACATACGTTAATAGTTATTATTCTTAAGCGCTAAATGTGAGTTTGGCACTGGTGGCATGTGCATCAGAAAATGCCGTTATCACCAGAGCTGCAGTATCACCTTTGGAACTTCTTATTTTTTCCATTAGGAAGATCTGGGATATCTCTTGCGAGTTTTTTATTGTAGTTTTTAAACCCAAAATAATGCCATTTTTCATACATTTCAGCATTCTTTCAATCAAACTAAAGTTTGGAATGAAGGAAATGATTTGTTAAAGAAAACCTTTCTGACATGTTCTTTGTAATAATCAAGATGATAGTTTAAACAACATTCAGATAGGTGCCACCTCTTAATTCAGCCATTTTGAGTTGCTCATAATTCTGTTTTTTATCGGGAAAGCTTCAAAAGCTGCGATGACCTACATTCAACAAATTCAGGTAGTAACTAATCTAATAATGTATGTACATTGGCAAAAAAAAAATTGATTCAAGAGAGAATTATTAGAGGTAGGCCTGCTTTTTAAGTGGATCTGACAAGAAAACTATGCATACGATGAAAATAAGACTTGGGGGAATATTTGTGGGTGCTGGAATACTTTGAGGGGGGTAAACTTATGCTGAAGACAAACCCAGCTGTTGAGGATTTCCTTATTATTTGTTAAGCATACGATAAGGTGTTTGTGATAAGTAATGTTCGTCAGTTATGCCATTAAAGACAAAATAATTGTAAATGCTAGGCCAAGTACTGCATCATATGAAATACCATGTTTACAACGATGTGTCATCAAATATTGTGTTCCAGCTTTCAATTGAAATTGGCTGACCGACGAATGTTGCTGATCAACATTGGATTAATTGGCTGTATTTCTCAGTTGGAGGAATACATTACATGGCTCATAATGTGATGAACCATCGATATTATCTAGCACCCAATGATGTTTAGGACCATAACCTTTCAAGACTGTGTTATTCAGATGATTTGGCATATATGACTGTTTGTATGTAACAGCAGCATTGAGGCTTTAGTATACCTTTTTGAAACTTGGTACATATTATGGTGAGCATCAGGCGCTATACATATTGACAGATCATTGTACTCACACTATTTTCAAAATGTAATGTGCTTTTGGTTAATATAGAGTCATCTTCATTGTGGGGTATGGGTGCGATTTAGGCAGCCTTGGGATATGGCTGGGATGTGGACAAGGTTGGGTTATGGATACGATGTGGACAGAGTTGTGGTATGGAAGGGATATGGGAAAGGTGCGGATATATTTGTATGAGAAAGGTGCTTATCATTTCTCTAGATTTCATCTAATTGTTATGGCCCCTACTACAACAGTATGGTATGTATTTGTCACACTGTTGGTTTTCCTATTTGTCAAACCTTGCTTTAGGTTTATGTTGAATGCTATATTTTTAGCTTTATTCTGCAAAGTAAATAAGGACCTATTGTCCTACAGTCTACCCATATAAAAAGCATACACATATGTTCAGCCTCACTGCATCTAATTCATTCTTGATTCCTACATCCTATGCAAAAGCTTGGAGTGGAGTTCCAAATGCCTGCCCCTGGAGGTCAAGAGCCTACGGTTGGTGGAGGGTAATTTGTGTTATTTGAGTTGTTTTCATTGTGTTATTTGTTTAAACGTTGTTAAATGTTTGCATTTATTTCAGTTTTTTTAGCACATTTATATAAAATGTTATACCTGGAATCATGAAACTTGGTCAATGGGATGCATCTTGACATTATAACTAAAATGTCGTCACAAGGTAGGTGACTTTGACCCACATTTGACATTTCAATGACTTCTATTAAATTGTGTATATTAAATTTATTTGTCAAACTCTGTTCATGCTAGAACTGGTCAACGTGATGGTCATATTCATTTCTGTCTGTACCATAACCTTACAAGAAAAGGTCATTGTAGCCTACATTTACAATCTTAATGCTTTAGGTGAAGCTTTTATGTTTGGCCCCCGACCACATGGAATCATGAAACTTTGTGAGATGGTGCATCTTGATAACTGTTGCACCCGTACATAAAAAAAGTCACTGACTCAATTTCACACATCACTGATTGGTTAAATTTGCTGTTTTAATTGTTCATGCTAAAATCATTAAACTATATGATTTTCAAGATAAAGGTCATTAAGACTTATATTATCATTTGACAGTCCAGATTAAGTGTCGGAGTTTAGATGACAGTCAGCAAGCTATGCTTCTTTCTGACAACTCTTCACTAAACTTAATTGAAATTTAAAGGAAAAGTATATGCTTTGAGACCTTATAGTTTTCAACATAATATGCCATATAGTTCTGGCCTAATGGAAGCAGGATATTACCCCCCCCCATCAATTATCTCCTGCCATTACCTCCCCCCATCATTTACCCCCTCATTTTATTACACTGCGGTTTATTACCCCCCCTGCCATTA
Organism: Sinohyriopsis cumingii; assembly: GCA_028554795.2. Lineage (NCBI taxonomy): Eukaryota > Metazoa > Mollusca > Bivalvia > Unionida > Unionidae > Sinohyriopsis > Sinohyriopsis cumingii. The sequence goes on from JAPYKE020000055.1 coordinate 2,413,662, forward strand.
CCATCATTCACAAATACAGATACAAAATCGAACTAAAGCAAATACAGCGATGACGATGAGTGACGGCGAATTTACTTGCTAACTGATATTGTGTTGGCTTTACCGCAATAAGATTATATTCTGTCAAAATAAAAATTTATAATAAATTGTTTTCAATTTTTAAAAAAATGTATTATTTCTTTTGGGGGTGTAACACTTATATATTAAATAGAAATATACCGGGGAGTAACACAACGGGGTAATAAACAGCGGGGTAATATATTGAGGGGGTAAATGATGTGGAGGTAATGACAGGGAGGTAATTAACAGGGCTGTAATGTCCTAGACTCGGTCTAAGTCATTCAACATTTTGCAGCATCTTAAGAAAATCTTTTTTTCAGACCCCATAACTTTGCCAGACGATAAGACCTGGGATGTCCATATCACTTTCATAAATGACAGTACAAACTCTGTCATGATGAGGTTTGTGGGAGAATCATACAGTGTAAGTTTTCTCACAAAGACATACTTCTTTCATCATGCATCTGTCTATTGTTTATGTATTCAACTACTTTATTTGGCCTCAAAGGCTGTCTTGTTTGACGGATGCTAATAAGTATACCTATTTTGTGGATTTATTTTCTTTGATTCATTTTTCAGTGATATAGTAATGTCATCTGATCATTTTGCAAGACTTTATTAACTGTCACGTTCAAGCTTACCATATCATCAGTAGATACAATGTTCCTTTTGCAATCTTCTGTTCATTTAAGTATTAATCTTGGAATGATGCCAGTCACTCCATATTATTCATGGCAGGATTAAATTCAATTCTGCTTGTACAGGCAATTATCTATCAAATTGCTGCTGTTAACTGCTTTGCAGTGATTGGGGCTGTGAAATATGATTGTCCGAGTCAGATGGTTTCATGTAATATAAATTATACCTTTTTGAACTTATTATCACTTTCAAAAGTTATCAAACTTCAGTTACATACATTTGGAGCTGTTTAATACTGAGCTCCACGTAAGATGGCTTCATGTAATGTAAATTACAGCTAATCATGAACTATTCACGACTCTTTTGAAATGATATTTTTATCGTTCAAATAGATAATCGATATAAAGATGACTAATTCAATATTTAGTATCAGATTATAGCTCGTACAATCTTTTTGCAAAACGTTGGTCATATATTTCTGTAATGATTGCAGTTTGGTTATATTTAGAAAGCCATGTGTTGTGATTTGGTAAATGAATGTGCTTAAATGTCTTTAGATTGGATTATCACAAATCTGTTGTCTTAAACAATGTAACAAAAAATAGTGGGGAAAAAAAGTTTTGTAGAAATCAAGAAAAAAGTTTTTAGCTAGAAAAAGTGAAAATGTAAAATATAACACAGGATTGTGAATTTAATCCCAAATAATTATATAATGTGTAACACAAGTTTTAATGATTACAGTTCTGAATTAATTTTAGTAGTATTCCCAAATTAATCCAATGATGGACGTGTTGATGTGCCTGTATGATAATGTTTCAGCGGACTTTCTTTTAAATCAAAATAATGCAATCCAAGAATATATCCATATTTGAATTTCACTATATATACAAGTCTATATTGCAAAAAGTGTTATTTTATAGCACTTTGTAATTCCAAAGAAGAATAACCTGAATCTGATAATTTGAATAAATTAATACATTCTAACCCAAATGAAATACTGGACAAATAATTCAACTGATTCTGCTCAGATACTACAAACATAATTAACAATTTCTAGATAAACAATATTGTATAGTCCTATACTTGACCTCAGGTCACAATTAGCATTTTCTGTAACGACACAATTATTACCTAATGGAAAATTCATTTTGCAAGGTTCCAAATGTCGTCAGTTATAATTAGAAGGTCATTTACTAAAAATACAATATTAAATGTTGTAAACAACAAGTATACCTGGCATCTCGTGGTAATTTTATTGTTCTGGACTCTGATTGAGAAAATCATGTTGATTACAAAAACCAAACTCAACGATTCAGGTTAGGTAGAAAATGAACTTGATTTTGAAGAAGGTTAAGTACAAAATACAATTATCCATAGCATATAACGAATAATGAAAGCTAACAAACAATGCAGATTAAATGCACATAACAGGACGTGAAATGCCTAACAACTTAATATTTCCATTTGTAGTATATAGCATTATATCATTAAGTAGATTTGTCAAAACTGAGACAGTCTCCGGATATGCAAATTTCTATTTTGATTAAAATGTAAATACTCTGCATTGTTTGCTTACCTTCAGGGCCAACTTGATCAGTTTGAAAACCTGCTAGAGCAGGAGTTCAATAAGCAGAAATCAGAACCTGTTACTGCGGGAATGATCTGTGTGGCACATGACGACGAACTTTACCATCGTGTACATATCACATCGATAGAGGATAGCAAGGTATCAGATTACTGAAGAGATAACGGTGTGAATATGTTACATGGGGAGTGGTGTGTGTGGCATATGTTAATGGCGGTCACAGAGGTTTGTAGATGGAAGATCAAACCTGTTACATGCACTCAATTATCGCTTTGCAAATAATACAAAATTTTTACTACGAGAGAGTACTATAATGCTAAATTAACACTGTGAATTCATTTGAATTTGCATTGTCTTCCAGAATTTTCTGTGACAGAGTTATGACCCTTGTTTTACCTTCGCACTGCAATTTCCCAAACTTTCGAAAGACTTCATGGATTGAAACTAAATTTGGCATGAAACAGTTCAAACTTGACATGAAAAATCTCTATCAAAGGATTGATTTTCATCATTTTTCACCAAATTTGATATAAGTCTTAACATGACAAAGATCTAGTAAAGGTTTGATTTTCATCATTTTTCATTAAATTTGATTAAAGCCTTAACGTATCAAAGATCTAGTTACGGTGGGATTTTCATCATTTAAGTATAACATATAATATTATGGTCATATAATATTATGGTTATATAATATTATGGTCATATAATATTATGGTCCCTGTGTGGCTTTTGCCTTTACCCTTTGAAGGTGAGCACACAAGTCTTATAGACACTTTTTTCTTTCGAAAGAAAAGAAAAGAATTATACCATTTTTTGTCATTTATTTGACAGGTGACATGCTTCTTTGTGGACCATGGTGATACAAATACTCTGACTATGGAACAAAGATGACCACTAGAAGCAGCAATTAACAAGAAACTCCCTTATCAAGTATGTACCAGATATCGTTATATCCCACACTGCAGTGATGTGTGGGGGTTTCATACAGTTGTAGTGCATTTTTGAATTGACTAGTTGGGCCTGCATGAAAATGGTGCTGCATAGAACAAAACAGAACTTACCAGAACATAAAGTATTTTCAGAACTTTAGTCATTCAGCCCATAGTACATGACATAATAAAACATAATATAATATAATATAGTGCGCCATAGACATTATAGTAAAATACATCTGTGTAGCTGCTGATTTTGATACTTTTTAATATCTAATTTCTTAATTTCAAAGCAAAATAAAAAAATGTTGAAATATTTATGATAAGCCATTCTGATTGGGATTTAACTTTATAAATTTATATACAGAAAGGTTGATATAATAAATCTCATCAAGATATTTCAATCTTAAATTGATATAAGATTGGTGCATACAAAAATATTCTCGTCCTCTGCACCGTTTATATTTTCTTTTTTCTTTAAATTAATCATAATGTGCAAACTCTTTTATATCTTTACAAATTTAGTGTGTATTCCTCTTTCGGTCATTAAATCCTGTTTGGAACATTGAAAATATGCAAATGCTTTTTCTGAAAGAAACATGATATTTAACATGGACTTGTGACTAGGAAACCTGTTTGTGTCAATTGAAGATCTCGAATTGCAGAACATGCACTGTAACATAATCCTGGACATAATGTGCAAATGTTATGGACACTGAAACCAAATTTAGGAGAATTATTAACAAAAAATAAAAATGTAATTTTCAACATCTGTCAGCTAAATGCTTTAAAATATAACTATTTGGACATCACCATTATGTGTCTTTACTTTTTTCTGTAGTAAGCCACTTTTATACTAACGTAATGTCAGGTAACTTGCTGTTGCACAACCAGAATTACTTATGTATCTAATAAGCCACAATTATAATCGGTCCCTGTCAACATAATCGCTGTACCCTCAGCTCACCGAGCACACTAAAGGCCAGCTTGTTGTTGATAACTGTTTGTGACAGCAACATATCACTGGAAAAGTAATGATTACATTCAGGATGCACTTGAATGCCACATTATAACCATATATTTGACCTTTTTCTAGTTTAAAACCCTCCACCGCCCGCTTGGTTTATACCGTGATCACCGGTTATGAACCTTGACTAACACGTTATAACAACCATTTCAATTGGCTAAAGATGTATACATAAAAGTGCCTCAGAACCATCCTCATATGACACCCAAACTTTAGAAGGATATCAGTATTTATATTTGTAAAGTTCATTTTGCAGGACAGTAGATTTTCTGTATGAAAATGTAATTTGCTGCAATCTGTATCACACACTACATAGCTTCAATGCACATGGCAGTGTGTAACCTGCTGGAATGTGTATGACTGTGTAACTAAGGGCAGTGTGTATGACACGAAGGAATTAGCTGCATTGTGTATGGTTGTGTAGCTAGCTGCAATGTGTATGACTGTGTAACTAACGGCAATGTGTATGACACTGTGGAATTAGCTGCAATGTGTGTGAAAGTATATCTAGCTGCAATGTGTATGAATCTGTAACTAGCTGCAATATGTTGTTGCTGTTGTTGTGGGGTTTAACGCCATTTTTCAGCACAAGATAGGCTATGCATGGCGGCCAGTATTATTGTTGGAGGATGAACCCGGGAAAACCCCGGGAAGAACCACAGACCCACGAGCTGCAATATGTATGTCTGTGTACCAGAATATTTGCAGTGTGTATGACAGCATGCAACTAGTTGCAATGTGTACGAGATTATGTAGACAGCTGGAGTCTGCATGACAGTGTGTAATTAGCTGCAAAATAAATGATGCACATACTTAATCAATGAATATTTGTTTTCCAGGCTGTACAAGTGTCTCTGTACGGACTTGAGGATGTAGCTGAAAATACGATAGTCCTTTCCAAGGTGGGTGAGCTCGCTCTTGGAAAGACCTGTGTTGCTGAACCAGTAAATAGGTAATGGGTGATATGTATCATATATATATTAATTTGCAATTTGAGTCCAGATGCAAACTGCATCGATCCAGATCTGCCATTGCATGTACTGGCAAGTCGGGATCTGTCCCGTTTGCCTGGAATGATCAGTAGAAAACAACGTATACCCTGATTTACCTCAGCATTATACAGAATCAGATCAGGGTCGATGTTGTTTGTTTTTGAATCCCTCAAATAAGCAAGTGTATGCAGAATGTATTAGTTGAAATGCTGTGGTAGTAAAGGTGGAACTAAGTAAATAAAGAAGTACATGCACTATGTATTATCTGGAATGCTGTAGTGTGAAAGAAGGAATTAATTTGAAGAGTATATAGAAGTATCTGCACAATTGATTATTTGGAATGCTGTAGTAGTACAGATGGAACTGTCTGAAGGATTTTAGAGTTAATGCACTTTGTATTTTTTGGAATGCTGGAATAGTAAAGATATAACTAACTGAAGGGTGTATAGAGGTGTATGCACTATACATTTTCGGTATATATAAGTAGATGCAGAAATCCTTGAGTAATACTGTTGAATGTTAACGAACTGTATATTAGCATCATGACGTGCATTGCATCACTGTATGATGTTACAGATTGTATTAATATTGATAATACTCAGATCTAATCTTTAGGTTGTGGAAAAGTTCTTTATTAGAGAATTTGGAAAGTTACAGGTGAATGCTTCAGTAGAAAGCTACTTTGCTATTATATAACATACATTTGTTGTTTTTTTTTTTTTTTTGTTTTTTTTATTATAGGGGTGATTTCATCTCAGTCATTCTCTTCGACACAACAGGAGATTATTATATCAACATAAACGAGGAGATACTAAAGGTGGTAGGAAAGGAAGAAGGATATGCAACATCAGCCATTGGTGATTCAAGTTTACTGGTTATTGGTGCAGAGCCTGCTTCTGAAACCCTTGTGAATGAGCAACAGAATTCCTTGTCTGAAGAAAAAGCTAACAAAGAACTTGGATATGAAGTTCCAAAAGCTGGTTCCAAACAAATGAAACAAATGAATGTGTCATGCAAGAAATAGCAAGTACTGCTGAAACGTTATTGGCATCAGGAAATACAGAATCAGTAGGAAAAGATGGTTCCCAAATTACAAATATTAATACACATTCATTGGGCGCAGATAATCTTGTGCAAAATACTTCATATTCTTCTACAAACAGTCCCTAACAGTTAACATCTTTAGGAATAGAACATATAATAATGGAAACAGTATTGTCCTTAAGGATCCTATTAAAGCAGACGTTTTCTCCCTAGATTGTATTAGTTTATGCCATTTTGGTACATTAAAATATGAAGTAAAACTAAACAAATAAAAAGGTGTTTTTATCATTATTATTAGCACCTCTTAAATTATACTGATATAAATTTGAGAATATTATTAAAAAGGTGACTGCTGTGTGAGTATAACATAAAAGTACTTTTCTTGTTTGCTATTATAGTTACTGTAACCCATTTCCAAGAAAATAAATCTTTCCTTTGCTTCACGGATTCATTTTATTGATTCACTTGGGAAGTTGTGAACTAGTATATTCTTATAGAGAACATGGTGACATATGTTAAGTGAAAATCTGTATGATGTGAGTTGTAAATGACAGAAAATGTTCGAGTAGATAGATTTTTCAAACTGCAAAACATGTCAGATCAGAAAAAAACGACAAATCAACACCGCTTTACAAACTTGAAAAGAAGTATACGAGAATAATGCAACAATATTAGCAAATGACTTAATTGCAAATTCACACAGTTAATGATCATTTGGTGCAGTTTACATGTGTAGAATAGTTAATGAGTGCTGAATATAAATCATTTTTCTATATATTTTCTGTTTGTATTCTGGTTCTAATTCATATTGATTTTGGCCTTTGTGACAACAATTTTGACCAACTGTAGACTCCGGTTGATAGTAAAACGTATCATATTAATATATGCTGTAATTCAGGCATGTAATATAGAGATTACAATTTTAAGCCACAATACAGTAATACTATTAATTATGAATGAAAATATCAGCACTAATAATAAACTTTACTTGTCAACAATTTAATTTTGTTGTATAGTGTTACTTCTGGATTTGTTAGGTTAGCTTATTTAAATGTTAAAGTGTACGTGTTGATATATCTATTCAGTGTATTAATTAGCATAAAGAATGGGAACTATTTCATTATCAATAATGTCCTGTCATTTAAACTGGCCATTGGTTACGGAGCCATCCCATACCAACCATACGAAGTTTGATGAAGAAAAGGACATGAATTTCAATTAATTAGAATATAAAATAGTAACAGATATAAAATGATACACATAAAAACTGCATGCTTGCATAGTTAATGTTCAGCATTTAAGTATTTCACAGTCACATCCTTTCCACATCAGTTTCTGCGTTATGTTAAAAAACTCTGATGTCTTTGTAGGTCTATAGTTTATGTTATTTGCTAGGGGTTCCTGTCCTGACTGTCTCAATTAGTTAAGCATCATAGTAAAAATATTGAATTAAAATATTTTGAGTTACTTTATCATTTACACCAATGATTGCACTTTAATTGAACTTTAGGAGTTTATTACATTGGGTGTAAAATTTATATTTTTGTTTCCCTTATGTGCTTAATCAGACTCTAGGTTCATCCTAGTAAGCAATGGTAAAGTTGTATGATCAAGTTGTGGCCAATATCCATACAGTACTGAGGAAAGTAGAATGACAGTACCAGCCACCCTATGGGATTTTTGAGCCTCAGAAATTTGTTTTTGTTGGCAATGTTGGAGGGTACAATTGTTTGATATCACCACACACACACACGCGCACGTCTACTGAACAATCACAGTATGTTTAGATCACTTGACCAAATTTTAACACCTTCTTATAATGATCTTTCCAATGAACTTTTTATTGTATGGAATTTAACCCCCTCCTTCTCCCAAATTTCTGTCTTTAAAATTGATTGGAAAGTGGATTTCTTTCCTAAATAGGTTGAGATGCTGACGTTGTCAATAGTTTATTGATGGGTTTGAAGTTGACACAAGTGTTATTTGTGTTTATATAGGTGTCATTAGTGATGATACAATTGTTAGTGTTCATCACATAATGCTTTCCTTGCTACTGCACTTCACAAAGTCAGACTGTGCCAACCAAGAGTGTTGAAATTGAGTTTTACTAGTCTCTGACCTATCTGCAGACAGCCTGTCTTTCCGTCAGTGCTAGTTGGGTTTTGTCACTTTCCAGTAGAAAGTAAATTACAGTTTCATTACAACAAAGCAATCTTGTTTTGCATTGTATAAATGGAATATAATCTGACTCCCAAGAAACATTGAAACATTGTCACAGATCATGAACTAGTCATTAAACTTTAATAAAGATGTGTTAAGCATTCTTACTAATGACAATTAAGTGTAACAGCTTTTGTTAGGATAATGAAATGCAATAACTTGTGTTGTTGAAATAATGTGTGATACCTTTTGGTTTGGTAGTGAAGTGTAAAACACATCTTAACACAACATTGACATAGCTGTTATCAGTCATTTACGTAATGTGTGCATAAGTGGTCATTTATCTCAGACCGCCAGTATTTTTCAATCCCGTACTAAATTTTCGATATGGACTGGATATGGAATCCATGCGCACTTTTACAGAAATATCCATATGGATATTTGTATTGTATAGCTGAACCACTCTTATGAATTTCAGTGTATCCGTATGGAAATGTTATGGATTCCCTACGTCCTCCTTATGGAAAATCCCATGGAATATGCAAATTAGTCCATGAGATCTGTGGATTAGCCATATGGAATAAAAATAAGCTTCCATATATAATTTGGCAATAATCCATATGGAATTTTTTAATAATCCATATGGAATTTGGCAATAGTATATATGGAATTTGTGAATAGTCCATTTGGAATTGGGAAATATACCATATGGAATTTGTAAATGGTCCCTATGGAATTTGTAAATAGTTTATATGGCATTCGGGAATAGTCCTTCCTGTATGAAATTTTCCAGGCGTACTTAAGGCAGATTTCAGATGGGGTTTTTAACCGCTTTCTGTCTAAACCATATAAACTTTGATTTAGATTTCTATTAAACTGCTAATGATTCTTGGACATTATTGGAAATCAATGATAAATATTCACAATAATATTTAAAATGGATCATACATTTTATTTTGACAGATATTATCAAATAAAATTTAGGTTTATTTTTGTCCTCATTTTCTTTCTTGCATACAAATATACCTAATCCATGATGGCATCACTTAATATCTTTTTCATTTCATTTTATCAAAATTTTCATTGAAATTGTTGTGTGATCTCATTAAAATTTTACTGAAATATTTGTGAGACTTCACAAAAATAATTGACTAAATCTTTCGTGAGATTTCACATAAATTTTGATCATTATATATACTTTACTGATGTTTCAGTAGTTTTTCAGAATTTTCAGAAGGTTTCAAATAGCAAAATGGATATGAATTAAACAGGACTTTATTAACCAAGGTGATATATAAGTGTGCATGACAACAAATATACAGATGTTGTAATTACATGACATCCAAGTAAAGAGATATGGAAGTTAATAATGATAATAATAATAAAGGCTTTATTTAGAGAAGGTAACTCAGTTACAGAAATAATCTCCCTTGAGGCCTTCTAGCTGTTATGGACATTATATACAGTATATACAACATGATGTGAAGATTCTGGCTTGACACTAAATAATTAAGTGAGTTTAAAAATAAAAATATCAAACCTGGAACCTTTTTTCATGCACAGGCATTTGTGAACACATGAACATATATAATACATAAAATATTAATCTGCATTGAAAAATTCAGCTGTGAAATTGATACATAATTACAGAGAAGCATCCATTTGAGACATTGATTATGAAACGAAGAAATGCTAGGAGCCTTCCTTATGTCACTGTTGTACTGCAGACTTGATTTTTTATTAATGTACAAACAATGATGATGTTGTGGTCTCTTGAATTAGTCATTGTTCGATAAGCAGCCATCACACACGTTTATCAGGATATAAATATTCTTATTTTACACTGAATTCTAACACACCTAGAATATTTTGATAATATACACAATAATATCTCACGATAATGAAAGATGATTCTACTTGTGGGCCAAGAAACCTGAGCTCAGATATGATTATCTTTGATATACGTGGGTATATGGCAACAATTTCCACCATTGATCTTTACGTTATCCTTCCTTAACTGGAAGTTAATCAGTTTGGAGTTATATGACTTCGTAATCATCCTGGTTCAATTCCTTGTCATATTTAATATGTTAGCCACTACTGTAAAGCTCTTTATGGCACAAAAAGCAAAATGCTAGTCCTGACGTTCAGTTTTCATACAGTTTGAACAATTCCGTTCCCATCGATCAATCTATTCTCATTGCCGCACATTTTTCAAATGGTTATTCAACCTCGTATCCTGCTCGAAAATTCGAATCGCCATGTTTAGCAAGTATGATCATTCCAATCAGTTTCCGTTACGCTATGATTCATTGGGCAAGTACAAAATGTTGACCAATCAGAAAGCTTTTTACAACCATCATCTATTAAATTATATGCGGAACAAATACATTTTTTTTAGAAAGCTTGTTGCGGAATGGGACTGGATAGCGCATTAATATAAAATAAAGTTTCGGAGACGACATTAAAAAGAGGGTCCATATCGAGGTAATTCATATTCAGTTCAGGATAAAAGCAAAAGTCAGTTTTAAAACAGAAAACAAGAATTGAAGTTCAACAAAAATACAAGACAAATTTGAAAAAGAAATATAACAAGGAAAGATATGGAAAGAAGTTATTGTGCCCAAAATAAACAACACAATTACAGCTATCAGAAAAATGAAACATAAATGTTGCTGAAAATCATTCAAATTGTACAAGAAATAAGAAATACACTTTATTGCGTATTATTGATATATTTTATTGAAATGTCAGTGATATTACAATTATAAAATATCACTATAGTTTCAGAATGTTTTACAAACTCTGAAATTTCAGTCACAAATTCTCACTGATATTTTCAGAAATGTTGTCAAAATCAATGAAATTACATCACAAATTTACACCAATATTTTCAGAAATTTTGGTAAAATCTAAAACACCATAATTTTAGTTAAAAAGGGACATTTGAGTGAATGTCCAAAAAATGGTCACAGTGATTTTACTGACGTTTCAGTCACATTTTCACTAGCGTATGATTTGTGTATAGCATATTTTAATAGGATGCTAAAACAATTATTTTTCAGAGTAAACATCAGATCAAGTCCAAAATCAACCTTGCACCAAATTGTCTAAGTCCAAGGCTTCATCTATGCTTGTACTACCAGATATTAATATTATGATCATGTTTACATCTTCTCTACTTGTTTGGTCATGTCTTTGCCTGTTTTAAACATCTGTGGAAATAAACTAAACAAAACTGACATGCATGTGTTGTCTTCAAATTTATATGTTTATATATTCACCCTTCCACATCAACTACACTGACATATATATGTACTATAACATCCACCAATGTTTATTTTTTAATCAGATAGTTTCGGTTATTAATTCTTCAGAGAGTATTTGCCATGACACTATAACATGATTGATTCTGCTTTCCATATGGAAAAAAGTGCTTATGGCATAAAGTTGCAACCTTATTCCATATGGAATTTTCACTTACTGTGAAAAAAATTATGGAATTGATATGGAATAAATTGTCTCATTCCATAATTTTTTCAGTCCATACCTCTTCCATACGGATGCAACTTTAGCGGGTGAGTAGTCAACAAGAATTAATGAACATAAATCATAAACAAACAAAGATGTGGATATATAACCGTGGACAATCAATGTCTAGACATTAATGCAAACTGAAACAATATTGCATGTACCACCAACAGGAGCAAAAAACAAAAGTGCAAAACTATGAATACATTATGATTATTCAACAAGTATTTAATTTGTACAAATATTTATAGTTTTTTGATTCACAAGTAGGACTTACACATTTAATAATATGTATATTTCAGTCACAAATTCTCACTGATATTTTCAGAAATGTTGTATATATATATATATATATATATATATATATATATATATATATATATATATATATATATATATATATATACATATATATATATATATATATATATATATATATATATATATATATATATATATATATATATATATATATATATATATACTGAATACATTTCCCGTAAAAGAACATAACACTATAATGAATATAAATTATCTTAGGTTGTACCACTGTCGGATGATCATGGGACGTACTTGCTGTCTGCCAAAGACAAAGGATCCCTATAAGAGTCCCCCTTATTTGATGCGGACCTGTTGGTTCCAATACTTTGATCCCTCAACACGTGATTGCCTCTGCCTTCCTCCAAGCCACCATCAGCAGCAACCACAGCAGCCAGGTTATACAACAACCTACTGAGTACTACTTGTCATCTAAACTATTAGCTCTATCGCTAGATTCACACCTCCCATATCAAGACACATTAAGACAGCCAGTACAGTTTTACAGCTGCAAAGCAGACATACTCTCCAAAAAGCCAATCAGGTCAACAGCTGAATAACTTGCTCCTGTGTGGTAGACAACTTTCCTGACACAATGTTCATGTTGCAACATTACTAGGTGAATTATTTATGTACCCTGTTTATGGTTTAGTCCAAAAGCTGAAGTGTGTTGTTTTCATTGCAGGAAGTTTGAACTGAAGCCAGCTTGGACATTTGAGTCACTTTGACCTACTTTCTTAATGGAGTAGTGCTCATCAAACGCATTTCCTTCCCAGGTTTAAAGATTTAAGTCATAGATGTGTGCATATAAGATTCAAAAGACCATGTGTTTTCACAAGTTATGGCAAATCCTTGACCTACATCAGGTCATTAATCTATTACTTTTAAAGTGTGATAATAACAAATGTGTATACAATCACCAAGTTTCATGCTTGTAGCATTGACAGAGATTAAGAAATAAACTTAATACACAAAATTCAGCTAAAGTTAGAGAAGGTTGACAGATCACAGTGACTTTCTAATGTTGCAAGGGTGTGGTACTGATAGGGATGGATAAAATCACTTGATAGGGTGATTCTACCATGAGTAGAGCTTGAGAAATAAATCAAATACAAAACTTAATAAAAGCCACTGAGCAATAAAAATATGTGTCACAGTGACCTACATCATACTGAGCTTTATATTTAGTAAAGATGCAACGTTTATTACAAATTTCTCAATACTGTTTGGTTTAGACAAAACAAAATGATTGCTTAATCAAAACAATTATACATTTTTCTTAACATATATCTTCAAGGGTTACTGGACAGTTGTCAACTATTATAGAGTGAATGCAATACCCTGCTCAATTTGTGATTCTTTCCTTTGCTGTTTATAATGTCTTTTACATCTTACTATGACATGATTCAGTTTGTGACATGTCTGACCACTGTATCTGAATTATTGTATAACATCCCTAAGACTGTAGTTATATTTTTCTTTATGTTACGGATAAAAGCGACTATGAAGCCAGACATATTGCCTGGACTTGCACATCTAATCATTTGTAAGTTACTACAAGGCTAATTAACTATGCAGTGAATTACAAACTTGAATTGGCTCTTCTGTAAACTTAAATGCTGTGAAGCAAGGATTATGCTGACAAGCATGTTGTTCAGAGCTAAATTTTCTAGTTAGAAATTTGTATTCGCATTATCAGTAACGTCTGACATATTGCTTTATTTCAAATGTAATTGTTCGCTGGGACAAGAATCAAATCTAGAAAGTAGATCAGCGTTGATGGTCATTAAAGAAGGACGATGGTCGAACCATAGTAGGGTGTGCATTATTCTCATATCACTTATAGTGGAATGAGGAGATAGTGCAAAGACACAACGATCCAACCAATGGACTGCATGGTGTGTCACTTAGATAAGTAAAATTTGTTTCGTGGTCTACCCATGGTTTTAAGCTCGATATCGTATAGACATAATCATCACAAAATAGGCGAACTTCATCTCTAAAGGAAGTGGATTTGAGCGTCTTAGCATTTCAATATCCAACTACATAAACATTTAGAGTATTGTCATTCTCTAAAGTACAATTGCCCAAATAATCTAGAATGTATTAGCCCGTCGCTGATGCTGATTTGTGTGCGATGTGTTATGTATAAATACAGTCCTGCATAGGTTATTGTTCCACAGAGAATTTGATACTTGAGCAACCGTGTTATGGCTTTCCAAATCCAGGGCTGCTGCTTTGTTGTCTTTTGAAAAAGCTATTATTTGTAATGCACTTGTGCTGAGATTTAATTCATCATCATTTGAATTACTATTATTATTCTTGGATTATGTTGGTTTACTAGTTAAAACAGTACAGGCATTGTTTACACTAATCCGAGTCCTTTTATTGCTTGAGTCCGTGATTTACATACCTTCGTGTCTTATTAAAGTTTCTTTCTGTTGAACTACTGGATTTTCTTCGTTGATATGCATGATTGCCTTATCAGCTCTGGATTTGTTTTTCTGTAGTTTCGATTTGCTGATGAATTCTAGAAGAGAAATATCGCTGATTTATGGAGTCATTCGCACTTATTGTATTCCTTATATATAACCTTTGGCATACGGGTTTACTTAATTTGCATAATTATTATTCATGGCTGTAATGTGTAAATAACATATCTATTTCAGCCTATCCTACGTGGTGTAAATATTTTATGACATAGGATTTATAAATAGATGTTTACGTACCTGTTGACAAATAGTCAAAATAATTGTAACAATAGGACGTAAAATGGCATAGTTTTTTCAGCGACTGATGGGATATGGAAGTTTCGAGTACAGTTACGTGGTTTTCCATTGGTTGAGCGAGTTCACATAAATGTGCTTAGTTCATGAAAATCAATAGTGCTTGCTGTCACTTTGGGTCTGTTGCACACAGTTGCAATATACGGTGTAAATAGGGACAAGGTCAAAAAGTCTGATTTTTGGAGTCATTCACATGTATTGTGTTCCTCTTGTTAATCTGCAGACGTATACTATGTTTAACACATATATTTTTCGATGGAAAATCATGTGTTTGGACTGTTCGGTGGAAATAGAAGTACTCATTGCTTGGACTATAATATAATTAAGGAACTGTTACAAATTATTCAGAGGAAATTCTGACAACTCCATCTTGACAAAGCTACGGTTCTTGTAGGACCACTCCATTTCCGGTATTGAAATGTATAAGGAACTTTTCATGAACTTAGGACTTTCATATACATTGATAGGGGCTAGTTTGGATTTCTTTCATAATACTTTAAGTTTTTCTCACATTTTTCAATGATAGTTTTGACAATTAAATTGTTTGTTGAGTGTATAAAACTTGTTGTCTTGCTTCATTTCTGTTATTATGGCAATGTTCGGAATTATCCGGCAGTAACCGAATAAGTTGACTTACTTCACCATGCTGTCTGAGGATATGAGACTCATCCATATTGCATGCAATGTGCCGCCGTGATAGTAAGAAAAGACCATTAATCTTGAAAGGTGTGTACGATACCAGTGTTATTGCCACTCGGGTCACAGGCAGGGTAGGAATTCAATGAATGAAATTAATAAGCTTGGTGTACTATTTATCACATTAAAGTTTTCTGTTATTGACACTAGGGTACGAACAAACGGGGAGATACATGTATATATATATATATATATATATATATATATATATATATATATATATATATATATATATATGCATATATATATATATATACGTTGACATAGTCACAATTGACTATTAAGCAATGTGTGTTGTGTGGTCAAAAATAAAGTAAAGACGGATATGATAGGACAGTCAGAAGAGTAATGATAGGAAGGGCAGAAATAGGTAAAAGAGTGTCAATTTATTTTTTCGTCCTTAATACTCAGATCAAGCCGGCTACCATAACGGATATGAGATAATGAACCTCAACCGGCATAACCCTGATAATCACTAGGTCTTACTTGTATCTGACTAGTTCATTAGCCTGTGATTTTGGAACACTCCTGCTTGTGTGATATCATGTCAGGATTCAAACTATACTATAGTAAACAAGTTTGTTTATCAACGAATCTCTCATGTAGAGTTCTTTATTTTCTGTTGGTGATATATTGTTTCATCAAGAGTGAGAACTGTACTAGTACGAAAGGGACCAAACATTTACTTTTCAAGCGTATCATGTACTGACACAGAGGCATTCCATGTTCCTTTCCTTGCCTATCTGCCTTTTTAAAAATGTTCCTTTTAAATTTATTTTTTTTATGGGGGGGGGGAATAAAAAAAAAACATGAAAAGCATAATATTCTTATTGTCCTATAATGTTCATTTTGCTCGGCGCCTCTCTCAACAATCAAGTTGAAAAGGAAATGGAGAGAGAGAGACTGAGAGATAACCACTTCTTCGTTGACCCAATCTTATGACATAAATGTAAACTGTTTCGACATCGGACTATACTAATCAAGACCTTCACACAGGCGCTCATACCGCTGATATAAATTTAACTGTAGGGCATACTATTAATTTAAACTATGTGTATAACTGAGAGTTAAATATAAGCAATGCCAAGAGGCCCTAAGCATCAACTTTATTGGTGGAACGGGAGAAAAGCAAAGTCTCACATATGATAACGAATGAAAGAACGAACATCTTTTTTGTATGAATATAATAAACAATTTTATAAAGAATCTATTTGTTTTGTGCAGTTTGATCAAGTACGTATTGATATCTTCGAGAGTTAGGTGCATTAATTATCCAAGTAATAAAATCCATGTAAATATTTAATCACGCGCCAGAAATACCGCACTATATAAGCTGCATCGGGCTTAATATATCGCACTTTCTGCTGGCATCACTAGTTTATCGTTGTTACTAAATTATTTCTTTTCAAAAATCGCAAATACTACTAGTGATTTTTTTAATAAGCCGTATTAATCAGTATAAGACATTTACAATGACACTGCATATAAGCAATGTTCTGATTGGATGAGCAATAGTCATAAAACACACGCATTCTGACTGGCTAAGCGTTTGCTCACCAAGCTATCGCCATAGTAAGACCGCAAATTATGTGTATTATACAAAACGGAGTGTAGCTGCCTGTCAGACATTACCGAATTTGTGAGGATATTGTTCTAAAAATCATTTCGAGGACTTGTATGAATCCTCACATTGTAGTCACGTCCTCGAGATGTTGGTGTGCATCCCAACTCAGGTATACCTAAACACACACACACACACACACACACACACACACACACACACAAGTATGCATGTTCTTCACTTTCTTGACTGTACCCTTGATAATATATTGTGTATATCGGACTTTTTCATATAATGCAACAAATACTTTATTTCCTTAGAACACAAAGTGAAAATATAAACTAAACGAACTTAGGTTTTGCGAATTAAATTCAAAATAATCTTAGAATTTTTAATGCAATTCCTAGTGTTTAAAGCTCTGAATAAGCTTTAATGGTATTCTAAAAAACAAACTGGAAGTGATGTGTCTTTGGTGACCTTTGTCAAATTTAATGCGAAATCAGTCTTTTTTGTTTTTGATTAAAATAATACAATCCAATTACATATCCTTATTTGAATTTCACTATAAAAGCAAGTTTATATTTACAAGAATGTTTTTTTCCTTGATCACTTTTGTATTTCCAGAGAGTAACAACTTGAATAAATAAAACCCAGTTCGAATGAAACACTGGACAAAATAACAATACAACTAATTTTTATCTTAGATTTCTTGATAAACAAGGTTAAATGGTCATCGTCTTGATTTTGGTCCCAAAATACCCACACTATTACCTAGTGAAAAATTGCATTCCAGATAGATTTGAAAGGTAATTTCGGCGCCATATACACGTTCACTCGTATGAACCACTCTAATGATGCAGTCTTCTATTGTACTCGTGGTGCTAAATATAGAGCTGAGTTATACAGTAAACAGTATAGACTTTTACAGTTCTATAAATGTTGACTTTTTTCTAACGATGCGAACACATAAAGTTATATAGGGAAGCGTAAAAACTAAGATATATATATATAATATATATATATATATATATATATATATATATATATATATATATATATATATATATATATGCTGAAGCATATTTACGCATGCTTGCTTACCTGAACACAGCGCATCATATCTATGTAGAAACGTTTGCCCTGATACTATTTGTTTTATCTAAATAATCCCGAAAATGTAAAATGTTGTAACATTTTTCTAACCACGCATCCCCTAACTGTACAGGAATAAGACGTTTACATTTTCTTTCAAGGGAAACAATACTCCTGTGGAATGCTAAAATAAAAGCAAAAATATATTGCAATCTTGAGAGCGGATGACAAAATGAGAATGAGATAATAACTGATACATTTATACTGAAGAAGATATGGTGCTGTATGCATAAACTATTCCGAATGAATAATATCAAAATACGTATGCACCATGCCATTCATATAATGACCTTATATCATGCATGCATTATACTTGTCGGCTGGGGGGCCCCGAGTGGCCGAGTTGTCTAAAGCGCTCTTCGTTACGGATCAGTGCAATCTCACCTCTGTCTGCCTGGCTTCGAATCTCGGAATCGGCCAATGTGGGTATGTGATAAAGCTTGCCAGTAGCTTCACGTGGGTCGGGGGTTCTTTCCGGGGTTTTCCCGGGTTCTTCCTCCACCATTAATACAGGCCGCCATATATTGCCTACAGTATGCTGAAAAATGGCGTTAAACCTTACTACAACAACAACAACAACAACAACTTAATTACATACATACATATATAGATACATACATACATACATACCATTAATACTGGCCTCCATGTATAGCCTATCGTGTGCTGAAAAATGGCGTTAAACCCCACAACAATAACAACAACAACTACTTATTGGTTGAGAGGATATTTGTATGTTCCATCCTATCCTGTGAAGAAAAAAAAAGCAATGTTCCTTGTTTCCAAGTTGCCATGCACATGCATGTACCTATTGGCAAATACAATGCCATCCAAGTTAAATGTTGAAATGGGTATCCAAACATCTAGGTCTCAGTAATCCCGCAGAAACAATTTTCTAAGCAATGTTTCCCTCAATGGAATATAAAAAAACTTGGGAACATAGGCTTTGACACAGATTTGGAAACGAAGGGTCTTCGGGAAGTTGATACAAAAGGAAATCTAAAGTGCATACTTCGAAAACATAAACAAACAAAAGCATGGTCAAATATCAGAGAACTTTAAACTTTATACTGTGTTGCATAAATGAATACAAAGTATATGAAAAGTTATTTAACATTACACTCGCAAACAAGTACTTCATATTTTGTTTATACTTATGTTGAAACTTCAATAACTGATTATTAGCTTCTACTTGCTAATTTACCACGTTTATGTTGCATTACGTAATGTATCAGATGTTACTTAATTCAGAGAAAACCACTGCCTTTTTAGACCTATTAATTGCTTATTTATAAATGGCTACCTTCCACCAATATAACATAGTTCAAAAACAAGAATGAAAGAAATCTTTAATAAACATTTAACTTCCTATATTTTTTCATAAGTTACAGGATTTTAACGAAAAGGTTGATTTAAAATAAAATCATATATTAACTTTAACTAAATTGAAGAATAAATTGTTATAACAATACAAAAAGTGTTTCCACTTGTAACTCTACCTTCAGTATGTATGTATGTATGTATGTATGTATGTATGTATGTATGTATGTATGTATGTATGTTTATGTATGTATGTATATGTATGCGTGTATGTATATATGTATGAATGTGTGTATGTATATATGTATGTATGTATGTATGTATGTATGTATGTATGTATGTATGTATGTATGCATGTATGTATGTATGTATGTTTGTTTGTTTGCATGTATGTACGTATGTATGTATGTATGTAGGTATGTATGTATGCATGTATGTATGTATGTATATATGTATGTATGTATGTATGTTTGTGTTTGTATGTATGCATGTATGTATGTGTGTGAGTATGTGTTTATGTACGTACGTGCGTGTGAGTGTAAGTATATATGTATGTATGTATGTATGTATGTGTATTTGTATGTATATATGTATGTATGTATGTATGTATGTATGTATGTATGTATGTATGTATGTATGTATGTATGTATGTATGTGTGTTTGTATGTATGCATGTATGTATATGTGTGTGTATGTGTGTATGTACGTACGTGTGAGTGTAAGTATATATGTATGTATGTATGTATGTATGTATGTATGTATGTATGTATGTGTGTTTGTATGTATGCATGTATGTATGTGTGTGTGTGTGTGTGTAAGTATGTGTGTATGTACGTACGTACGTGCGAGTGTGAGTATGTATTTATGTATGTATGTATGTATGTATGTATGTGTATTTGTATGTATGTATGTATGTATGTATGCATGTATGTATGTATGTATGTATGCATGTATGTATGTATGCATGCATGTATGTATGTATATATGTACGTACGTACGAGGGGCCCCGAGTGGCCGAGTGGTCTAAAGCGCTCACCGTTACGGATCATTGCCATCTCACCTCTGTCTGCGTCGGTTCGAGTCTCGGATTCGGCTAATGTGGTTATGTGAGAAAGCTTGCCAGTAGCTTATCGTGGGTCGGTGGTTCTTTCCGGAGTTTTCCGGGTTCTTCCTCCACCATTAATACTGGCCGCCATGTATAGCCTATCTTGTGCTGAAAAATGGCGTTAAACCCTACAACAACAACAACAACAACAACAACGTACGTACGAACGTACGCACGTACGTATGTATATATGTACGTATGTGTGTATGTATGTATGCATGTATGTATGTATTTATGTCTGCATGCATGTATGTATTGATGTATGCATGTATGCATGTATGTATGTACATGTGTAAGCATGCTCCATTAAAACTATGGAAGGAGAAACAACCAAGTAGTTTTAATGTTAATCATATATTATTTTCTTACTTGTCGATTGTCAAATATAAAAATGCCACTAAGCTAGAAACCTATTGATCGCCAGCATGGTTACAACGAAATCAATGAGCCATGCTTTTTAATTAATTTCTATACCTTGTTGCAAGTTCATTTCAGTATACTGGAGATATATTTTAAGGTTTCCGCGGAGTGCAGAAGACGTCTTATAATACATATATCATATATATTGTACATTGTCAAGGTCCCATGAAATATTTTGTATACAAGCAATGCGTTAGTAAAAGCTAATGTCAGAAACATATGTACAATAGGTTCAAATATTGTCAAGCGCTCCAAAGTTGATGGAATTAGTTTTTTCAACATTCTTCGTAATATGTAAGTAACAATGCATTTAGTGTGATTAAATTATACATTGTTGTGCCTCGAAACGAAATAAATCTTTGTAATCATATAAGGTTGTTGTAAAAAGTAACATCTTAATTCTGACAACTATTTACGAGGTCCAGCAGTGCATTGTGTTTATATGGAAGAGATCACCTTTAGGTGCTATTAACAACTTTGAATTATTTTCCTTCATGTTAGACTACGTACCTAAATTACTGTCAAACAGCAACAGTCATTACGATATATCATAATGAACAGGCAGTGAAAACATTCCTAGTAATTATGTACAAATAGGAAGGCAGCATTCACATTATTGCAGCTTGAATTTGGAATTTCCTTCCGTTTACAGACCTGAGTTTAAGAATCTCCTCACTGAAATTAGCATCTAACTCTTTGGTGCGTAAGTGGAAACATTTTTCAAACATAATAATTTCCGATGATTTGGATGCAAAATTCAAAATTTTGCACAGGCAACAATTTTAATACCTGAAATATTTGCGGAGCCACATTGGCCATCTTGAATGGAAATCTGATCATGAGCACGAGAATTCAGAAATTTAATAGTTGTATTTGTAATGTAATTTTATTTTCTTGGGTTTACCGCGGGTCTAAAAGTAACACAGCAACTTAGTTTCAAACAGGTTCCACAATTTAATTTAGATTCCATTGCAGATAATAAGACTGAATGTGCATCAAAAGATATGTAGTCCCGAAAAAATATGCTAACGGAAATTATGGCGTTATAATGTTGGTGAGTGAAATCAAATTGTGTTGCAGTTTAATGGAATCTAGTTGTTGCATGTACAGTTTTTCACCCACTACTTACTGCGTCAAAATGAGATGACCATTTCATTTTCCTCCACATAACTATTGATACAATACTTGTGCAAATCATTATCATGTACTGCTGTGCCCTCAGGATGTTGTTAGCTATTTAGATTAGGATGATATTAGCAGACTATATGCAAGCCTTTCACTTATATTCATTTTCTCCCAGGACTTTGTTCTTATTAAATATCAAATTTTGCAATTGCACTCAACCTTAAGTAAGGCTAAGTCACAGGTCGAGTACATACTGGTAGTCTTCTAACGTTTACATTTCCTTTAATGTTTTACGAAAAATGGCAGATT
The DNA here is from genome assembly GCA_028554795.2 of Sinohyriopsis cumingii. Taxonomy (NCBI): domain Eukaryota; kingdom Metazoa; phylum Mollusca; class Bivalvia; order Unionida; family Unionidae; genus Sinohyriopsis; species Sinohyriopsis cumingii. Next base: position 2,436,424 of record JAPYKE020000055.1, read on the forward strand.
CTATTTCAGTGGTTCGACAGACATTATTTATCAGTCCCTTCAAGATGATTAGTAAAATTTTGTATGGACATGAATTACACTAAGATATATTTCTACAACTTGTGCAATAACTTTAGAATGATAATTAAATTACATCTTTGCGTTGGTTTCCAAATGTGGTGAATAATGAAACGTTGTCCGGTGTGCATAGTGTTTAATATTGAGGTCTATTTCAATGCATGGTGCCTTTATGTGGACCACAATGAATGTATGGAATCTTGGCATTGAACTATACACTGCAACGTAAATACAAAGAGTACATACTCTAGATGTGTTAAATGCATTCGTTATCTGCAACGAACGACTTAGAACGTGGTCAATCGCAATGTCATAAACTAACGTTTTTTTTTTCTTTTGCTGAACGATTTCAGATTTTAAGAATATATATTTGCATTATGAGTTGCTCTCACATTGGTAAAAACGAGATCTGCAAGTAAACGTTAGCCAGAAGACAGATTATGTAAGTAGTTTAACTGCAGCAGCAGATGGGGTGAACAGACCACTTTTTGAGAGAGTCCAAATGCCGAAATAAGCCTTCGTAAAAATGATTAAACAATAACTTTATAACTTTCAAATTCAAAATATTGTAACTACATCGAGGCGTTTCTCCAGGAGTCTCTCTTGGGGGTTAGTTTATTTTTATTTTTTTCTTTGACTGAAAAGCGCGAATATATTACGAAATTGAACCAACTTGGGTCACACCTCCTCTGCTGCTATTGACCAACTATTTTATTTTATCAAGACCCACACGATATCTTGTTCTGTGATCATTTCAATGCATTGTTATAAATCCGGGTGGGGTTGACAGTGCTCGCAAAAAGAAGTTTTTAAATTTAATTATGTCCATGTTACCGCTACACCAACGCATGCGTATCAGCTCCATTAAACACAACTAAAATATTACAGTTATCTCTGATCAATTTTGGTATTTGTGTGTATCGCTGAGTAATATAGATCACATCAGTGTTTTTATATCTGCCTCGAGAAAATATTCTAGCTGGATTCGATTGTTTGTGCAGCATAACATCATCGTATACAACTAAATTATTAACAAATCCGTCTAAATCATCAACACTCGGTGCGTCATCAATATCGGTAATTAAAATTAATAATATCATCGCCATCTTTGTCCTACAATCTTGCGTTTTCGTTCAAATCTTCAAGTACATCGTAACATCTCTGATCATCAACTGACGGAGCTACTAAATACAACTTATCCCACTTGATCCATCTCATTATCAAATTAAGTAATAATTGCGTCTTACTCGATACAGATGAAACTATTATTATCATTCTGATATAATTTGGTAGCGCTGGATGGTGTTTAACCGCCCCTTGCTTTCGTGTCGTTGAGAAATCAATTACGTTCATGTCATATAAATATTATAAATATATATGGATTTATATTGTTTACGTTGTACAGTTAAAATCCCCACCACTGATGTATCCACTGTTACAACAAAAAATAAAAGAATAGCATACGGTGGAAGATGTGTAATATGTAACAGAAAGAAATTTTCGTTTTTACCTATAATTCAGCATTACGACGGTGGTGATATTGCTGCGTTAATGTCAAAGTTTCCAGGAACCCCATGGGCCAAATATTCAGGAGTAAAATATCATCCTGGATAAAGGTATTGTGGTCCTGGTACTCGACGTGTTATCAGGCTTGACAATCACGATCAACCAAAACCAGGTGAATATCCTATAAATGATATTGATAAAGCATGTCACGCTCATGATGTAGCATACAAAAGCAGAAACCTATAAGATATACATATTGCAGATGTGATAAAAAATAAACATTATCAGAGAATCAATAGCTAATTGGTTGGTAAGATCCACGATGAAAAGTAAACTAGCTGGTTATTAATTAATCAATTATTATACAGAATCGATTTATTATAGTCCAAGGGGATCCTGGAAAGGTAGAGCAGCTGTTAGTGAACTCGCTTAAGCAGCATGTGTCAAACGTCTGCCGCCGCAGCGTGGTTAGCACGACAGGCAATAGGGCAAATATATGTACCACCGCCTTAACGAATTTAGTACGCACATATCGATGTTCGCGTTCCTAATGAAGTTCTTCAGGCGGATAGTTTATTTTTACCACATGATACTATCAAAATTGGAAGAAGCCGATTAACGTACAAAAACACGTTAACTGTCGTTGATGTTTCAAGTAGATATACATAGGCAGAACCATTATCAACTAAAACAGCGACTGCAGTTGTATCTACTTTTGAACGAATGTATCAACTAGGACCATTACGATGGCCACAATTATTACAGGTTGATCCTGGCAAGGAATTTCTTGGTACAGTATCATCGTTGATGAAGCCACATAATGTCAAAATCAGACGAGGGCATGCTGCAATTCATCGTAATCAGGCAATTGTTGAACGATTTAATCGAACATTTGCTGAGCGTTTATTTGGATATCAATACGCGAAGGAAATGATTCAAGATACGAGATCTCGCGAATGGGTTACAAGATTGCCAAGTGTGATAGCTGCATCAAATAATGAAATTACTCGAACAACCAACATGAAACCTATTACTGCAATTACAACCAAAAAAAAGAAAACAACAACATATACCCGTACCACGACATGATTTTTCAGCGCAGACATTATTAGGTATTGATAATGTAAGATATTTACATGAACCCGGTGAACTTGAAGGTGGTAAAAGAAGAGCGACTGATCCTATTTGGAGTATTACAGCACATACAATTTCTAGCGTGGTAAGATCTACTGGTAGACCCGCAATCTACATATTAGATTCAACTGCTCCTCAGCGAGGATTTACACGTGAACAATTACAAGTGATTCCTGAAGATACACAATTACCACAGCGGTCACTTAACTATCACCCGTCCGCCGATTACACTCAAGACAGGTCAGTATCACATTTTCGCGTTTATGACCAAGACTGCTATCTTTTCTATCTACAGTAAAGTGTCTTGGATTATCACTCGAGTACTGCCACAACATTATACAATTACAGCTCGCACAATGATTATTCTGCTGCATTTTCAGCACTATGATAAATTCAACTTCAAGATCAAAGTCGCGTTTATTTTTTGGTCACACTGTTGATAACTAACTATTTTGTTCTTATTTTATCATAGTCAGTAACACCGCCAGTGGTTTCTGTAACGTCTATAATAACCCTCCGCAATTTAGATATTTTTCTAACTGAGACACTGCGAGATAAACTAAATTTGACCATTCGATACAATCATCGACGATCCAAACTCGCCTATCACAAATAGTTAACCCTTGAGATGAATGAATCGTCATCGCGTATCCTAACGTCCACGGAGATTTGTTCATTTTTGCGCATCCTCAACAATATTGACATCAACTAAAATAATATCATTTAATTCTAGAATATATTTCTCAGTCTGTCCTGCTATATAAAACGTCGATATTCTGCCGTCGCGTATCTGCTGGTCGACAACACATCAGCACTGGTAATTCTTCATGTAACATAGATAATTGTTGTTGAAGTGTATCACGAACTATCTTTCTACTTGTCACTATCAAATCATTTGGTCTCCACAAATTCCCAAAAATTGTTAATAGGGTTTACTGAAATTATTGTGCGCATTACTTCACATTGAATTTTGTTCAGTTGTAGTCTGATTAACTTTTTAAACTTTTTCATCAAGAGATCTATGATCATCAGTTATTTCTTCCTAATGATCAACAAAATTCTTTAGCCAATCATGTGGGGATAACGCAACAAAAGATGGTGGTTGACCATGATCGCCATTCATTATCACAACAGTATCTTTTGTTCATAACCAATCAAGAAATATTTTTAACGTTTCTAGCGACACTACATATTTCATCCCAAACGATAATCTTCGGAATGTATTTCTCTTCCATTTGATCAGGAGTCCATGCGTCACCTATGTAACGAAGAAAGCCATGATAAGTACATGATTGCACTCCTCGTTGTTTATTCCTTTTGCGATTATATGTGTAGGTCTTAAACCAACCATATCTGAATTCTGCCGAAATCATTCGATCGCTCGAGTCGTTTTACCAGAACTACCCGGTCCGTTTAGATAAACAGTCTTGTGTCTGGATACTGGATCATACACAGATGCCGCAGACAATAATTCTGATATCTCATCATTTTTATAATAAATATCCTTGATCTCAACATCTGCGGATTCGGAATAATTATATAGCATTTCTTGTTTTATTATCAATTTGCCCCATGATGCATCAGTACTTGTAAAACGAGTCAGCAGTTTTGAAATTTTTTTCGATATAAAACGAATTCGTTGCAACTCTGACTGCAGTGTCAGGGAATCTATTAACATCTATAATAAATTTACATAAACATAAGCGAGCATTGAAGATCTTAAATGACTAAACTGAGGCTACTCACCATCAAAATAACAAACAATTGTACCTTAGTTCCGTCAGATAAATAAGCGTTTTCTCGACTTACGAATACATCTCTCTTTGTTGCATCGGCGATTATAAAATCAAATTCAACATCGTCTATGATTAATAGTGCATGATGTCGTTTGTGATCATATGCTCCGTCTTTTGTGAATTTACCATTTATTCTTCTGCCGAGATCTCTTACGATTTTATCATTATCAGGTGGTGGTAACCAACTTCGGTCTGCTTCCGATATGATATAATTGCCTCACTTACAATCAACGATATTAATATTTTACAATCAAGCACTTATCGTAACAGCCCAACGTTGTTCTGAAAATTGTCTGCCAAACCAAACATAACAAATAGGATAAAGACCGTCAGCAAACTCGAATGATATAATACGAGCGAATATTGTTAGATCAAAACCGGGTAGTGGCCTATTTATCGATATTCGTATTATGTCGTTTGTGGAGTGTCCAAATCTTTTAAAATATCTAGAGCATCCTCCGTAGCTAAGAAAACTTCCCGGATAACACGCGACCACATCAACGGAAATAACGTCACTGTAATTATACTTGGTATTCCACAATCCACCGTGTCCGTATTCACAGCAAGTCAATTTTACGTCTTGAAGAAGTTCAAATCGAGTTGGCTTCTACGAATTGTTCTCTCTTGCAAAGTGAACTGCAACTGACGAAACTGCAAAACAATTATTTAGTAATTGCTCAATATTCTCTGTTGAAAATTTCTGTGCAAGATTTTCCATTTCTTCATGAAGAGATTCCTTACGATATATTTCGTTAGGTCGTACAAATTGATCATATTTTTCATCATCTTATCTTGACATAGCCATATTGACACAGAATCGTTTTTACTTATTTCGTGAATAAAATCAAATATGTCGCCGCGGTAAAATCTTACAGTTCGATCTCGTTGAAATGTTGTGACTGCTCTGGTTTAGGCGTGAGCATTATGATCAACGATATTTATTGGAGCTCCTTTCGATTTATATTTCGATTCGTACAATACTTCTTCTGTTATGTTTGTACTATCATTGGAAAATTTAGTGTTTTTTTCTAGCTTATCAACATTGTTTATTGTAGCTCCATTATCCTTAACTAATTCAGCCCATTTGCTTTTTTTGCACGTCGTAGATACGTTAACCCATTTCCACGAATCGCGTTTGTAAGATGTTATGTTACTCGTTCGGCTACACAATTTATTTTTGAAAATTTTATTGGTTTCAGATTATCAACGCTGGGTTTTACATTTATTGGATAGATTCCATAAATAACTGCTGTTACAGGATACGCTCGCTCATAATACGATTTGTCAATACGAGTCAACATTACTGTTTTGGAAATTTTACTCAGTATGGCAATTTTTTCATTATGAAGGATAGGATCGTATTTGTCACGGATAATCCAATTATCTGTATTTGATAGTACAACAAATTTTTTTCTGAAAAAAATATTTTCTATTGTCGAGATAATTAATGTTGCTGCTCATTTGTCGTTCATCGTAGCATATACAGCATCGGTGGTTTTGAGCGTTGACCATATGTGAGATGCACCATCTGTGCGAAATTCTTTCTTGGCGTCTTGAATTTATTTGATCAAACTTTTAATATTCGGATCAACCAGAGCTTTTATTGACAAGTCAGGAAATATTCTGTCAAAACTAATTTTATCTTTAGAAGGCTTTATCTTATATAATCTCTCGAATTCGTTCATATTATAATCAAGACAAACATTTAAATTGAAATATTATATATATACAATGACTCAAGCAAGAGATAAATGCCGATGGTTGATGATACGGTCTGCAAGTCATTGTAACAAATATTGCGTAAATGAATTCTGCGGACAACATTCGCAAAGTGTACAAAGAGGAACTCTTGGTCCAAAACCGTGCTTACGATATGGTGTTGGAGTTAGAGAGAAAACGCAGTTCTGTGCGTGTTATGGTGGTAAAAGATACAGAGAGCTTAAAAGATATTATAATAAAAAATAATGACAGTGACAGGGCTATAACAAGGGTAGAATATTATCTAACTAGATTTTCTAAGTAATCATTTGGACAAATCAAATTGTTATTTAAACAAATGATATTAATATATAAAATGGAATGAAATATCGGTAACCCCTCAAAAAAAAGAGTTTGTGACGCATCCTGTCATAACAAATTATGAGGCATCTCGTGATGGTGTCATCAGGAATTGTCGACTGAAAAAACCAGCCGGTTATGTTAATAATCGCGTTTATCTCCAATCTGCTGCTGATGGGAAGAAAAAGTATTACTGTCATCGATTTATATTTGAAAGTTTAAACGGATAAACCGAAATTGGTCTTGTGCTCTATCATATTGACTCAAATTCAAGAAACAATTCTTTATACATTCTGAGAGCTTTCACACAAAGTCAGAATTTTAAGTCGGCAATTCTGGTAAATATGAAAAAATCAATTGCAAAGAGGGCGGTTAAATCTACAAATACAGAGAATGGCGAAGAAATAATATTTCAATCAATGAATGATGATGATGACTTATTAACTATTTTATTTAATTTTTTTGTTTGTTTTTGTTCTCCAATTATGCAATTGTCAATTATTTCCCTATTACTCCAAGGGAGATAACTCCATTCTCCTTGAGAAAGAAATTCAACACTTATCTCCATTTCTTAAGTCAGTGACAGTTGTTATGTAATTCTGTGTAGAGTTATAAATTTTGCTCTGAAATATTTAATCCAACTTTTTCAAGGCAGAATATTACATATAGAACAGAAATAAATCCACACTGTACTGTAGCAAGTTTACTTTATAATAATTTCTAAAACGTGTGTCTGTCAGATGTTTCCGTAGCTCTTTGCTAGCGTGTATAAGTCTGACACTCATGGTCTGGCGATCGAGTCCGATGACTGACAACTGTCGGTGGTTGCGCATATTTCGAGGGCCCAGCCAAGACTCAAACCTCAAGAGGAAAATAACCCACACCTTCCCGCCATGTCATTACATGGTGGGTGCTCATTTTGCACACTCCCGGGGTTGATTATGGGGGAGGTGTGCAAAAATATGTTGAGTGTAGAGAATGGCTCCCATGTATGTTGTGCCGTCCTTGCTGTAAATACTGTAAATAATATATGTACTGTGCAGTCCTTACTGTAAATACTATAAGTACTGTGTCGTCTTTACTGTATCCTTCTGGACTTGCTAGGATGACATACGGTACCCTATAATTTCACATAAGGAAATAGTGCCGTAATTATTGTATCCTTTTGTACTTGCTAGAATTTGGTGGCGCCCTAGAAGTTCACATAAGGAAATTGTGCCGTCCTTGTATATACTCTATGTACTGTAATGTATCCTTCTGGACTTGCTAGGATGTCATATGGCACACTAGAACTTCACATAAGTAAATTGTGCCGTACTTGTATATATGTTGTGCTCTCTGGACTTTCTAGAATAGAAGTTCCCATGGGTGTTGTGTTGCGTAAAATATTTTTTATTATTTTAAATATATATTTAGTATATACTGAATTACGAAAATATTAATGCTATTATTTCTGCTATTAAAAAATATATGCATAAATATATCTGATGAATTAAATCCTGAAAAAAACTTATTTCTGATTTTGAAACATTGCAAGAACGTAGATATGAAGGTGGATCCACGCTACCATCCGAATAGAAGTTCGTAAAACGGATTCAGACGGCAATGTTTCAGACGCTAACTGCATTAAAAGAAAAAGAGGTAAGAGAATTCGTCCCACTCTATACCGCAGTAGAAAAATTAGATCAGAATTATCTCGTGAGTATGAAGCAAAAAATACCCAATTAATACTCGCATAAGACAATTAAGAAAAAATATGTCAGCAAGTAACTTTGTTACTGATGAAGCGGTACAAAATAATTTTGTTACTCGTGAAAGTGCAAATATTGACAATGAAAGTTATGGTTGTCGCTGAGCACGAGTAATCATTGATATTTCAGAAATATTTTATTATTAATGATTTTTATTTTATGAAACATTCTGAAATTTGGTTGTTTTTTTCATGAAATTTGGTCAATAATCATCGTTTTTTAACCTGATTAGTCGTTTTTGTCAAGGAAAATCTATCAGATTTCCACAAAATATTTATGGTGAAAAACCAAGCAGATCTCTTATTCATTTATCGATAAATCGATAAATTATTGCATAAAACACAGCAAAATTTATGTTTTTCATGTTACTTTTTGGCTGATTTTTGAGTACAAAAGAGAATTTATCGAAAATGGTCAAAACCAATTAGAGAATAGCTTGGGTTTTCACTCTCAAGAATGTCAAAATCTGATAAAAAAATAATTTTGTCAGGAGAATATATCACGCTGACATTGAATGAAATTTGGTCAATATTCATCGTTTTTATACCTGTTTTACTCGTTTTTATCACGAAAAATCCATCAGATTTTGTAATTCTTGAGGGTTAAACCCCAGCGATTCTCTAATTGATTTGTATTGTTGTGATTTTCGTCTTAATTTTGTTGAAAAATCCCAAATATTAATCATATTTTATTGTCTTTCAACCCAAAACCCCTAAAATCTATTAAAGAAATATGCGCGTGTTTTATTGCCCTCAACATTTAAGAAATCTAACGGATTTTCCTAGACAAGTTTACACCCAAAAAAAGAAATTATTTTGTCAAGAGAACATTTAACGCTGAGGTTGAAAATTGTTAAGATCCTAACAAAGTTAGAAATGTACTATTCTAACAAAGTTCGGGATCTACAATCTCACATACAGATATTCAATTGTCCATTTCTCAAATCAATTAAGTGTCCGGATTTGTCAGTAAGTTTGAAATTTATTCTTGATAGTATATTATTATGACACCGAAGATAAACAAGACTTATCTGTTCTTGTACAATCAAATATCCAGAACTTATTTGGGGAGTGAAAGTATATAAAATATATCCTTGTTGAGCCTGATTTGCTTTTTCAAGGTCTATTTGATAGTAGACATCAATTACATCACAAACAAGATTGACTGCGATCTTTGAAGTTATATTAACAATTCCTGATTAAATATCACGCCAGCCACCGAATGGATCATTGTCTTATTTGAGAATAACTAGAGGTGTATCTATTTTTCTCCATGACTCAAGAATTTTAGGAACGTTTTTATTGATAAGATCATTGAGTGATTTTTTTTAGTTCGTCGGATTCAAATCCTGGCAGTACAAAATTTAATAAATCTGCTTCAGTTGTTTTATAATGATCAATATATATTTGCCTGATGGTTCTTTTTCCAACTTTTGTTTTATGCGCACTATCATTTATTACCTTAACATTATCTCGATTGAGAAATTCAAGATCTGACCTAACTTGATTTAAATGTTTTATTGACTCAATATCTTTTTCTTTAGATCGTTATTAGGAGACTCAATACATAATCTTTAAATAATCACACTAATATCATTAATGTAGTTGCATATTCATTTCTAATTTCATCAGCAAATAGTTTGAACTCTACTTCATAAACATTAATATCGGACGTTTTATCATCATAATCAAATATTACAAAGTGTGTTATAAAAAATATATTATCAACAATAACAAAATATTCATCCCTTCCAGTCTATGGGGAAATACTTTTTTCTCTATATTTAGGAGTTATTATAAACTTTTTATCAGTTATTGTAAAATCATCTAACTTTTGTTCTGGTGGTCCATGAAATTCTGGTGCTACTTCAGGCTATCATAAAACAGCTATAATTGATGATTTATAATTATCAACGACATAATCTTGCGAATTTATTTCAATTGCAGAAGATAAAGTTGGTTCATGAATATTAATTGATATTTTCGATTCTCTTCCAGTTACTGATTTTATTCTGCACTGAAATTCATCATTAATTTGTTCGACTTGATACTTTCCCGTAGGTATTACAACAACATGTCAATCGGGGGTTCCATCATCTTTATTTCTCTTTGCAAATGTAAGTGAATTATTTGTTCGTAATCCACTTAATGATTTTGATCTGACGTTTGGCCAGCTGTAATACATCCGTAATTGTGCTAGTGCGATTTCTTTTCCTGGAATTGCAGTTGGAAAGTTGACGTTAAATTCAGGATTAGTAGAACTTGCTTATAACATCGTGGTTTTAAACGGAGCTGTGTTCGTTACAATGTGCTAAAGCAGTTCGCCTGACGATTATTATTATTATTATTATTATTATTATTATTATTATTATTATTACTATTATTATTATTATTACTATTATTATTATTATTATTATTATTATTATTACTATTATTATTATTATTATTATTATTATTATTATTATTATTATTATTATTATTTAAAGTGGACACATTTGTGCCTTTATTATCAGCGCCATCATGATAGAATTTAATCATTGCTGAAAACTCAAAATCAGAAATCATTCCATCATTAAGGCTCTCTGATGGTAATGCTCATAATTTGGAGTATGCTGTTTTCGCTGTGTGTAACTTTATCATATAATCATTCATTTGTGCATTTCTGCAAGTACATCTTTTTTTTTTGCGATGATATTGAGAACACCGGCAATTGTTGTTGTAGCTGAAATACAGATTGTTACAGCTATTGGCGCCATCATAGTTATCGTTGATAATAATAAGCCGGTTCCAACAACAACAGTAGTCACTGAATAAACAATTACATCAACAATAACTACACGTCTGCGATATTTCTTTATTTTTATTGTGTATTGTTCGACGGCATCTTTTAGTTGTGTTTTCCATTCACGTGTTTGATTGTACCTATAATGTTGCGATGCAGCATCACATTGAACGTCGATTGAGATACTCATTATATTTTGCTCAGTAACCAATAAGTGTGTTTCAGCTACAAATTCTAGACACCACCAGTAAGATGTTGCGGTTAATTTCTTATCAGCTGCTACCAGAATAAATATTTCTTCATCTCCGCTATTTAACACAATATACAAGTCTAGAAAACTTATCGGTTGAATGACCCCATGGATACGTTATAAATAGCTCGAATTTTGCAGCACTGAACACAGACAGTGTATATACACCAGTAACCTCTGCGGTATGTTTGAGAGTTTTATTTTGTTGTGACCATGTCGGGAATCCAGATGATACTGTGTATACTATGTTGGTAATTTACACGTGTGGGATTTTAATCAGATCAATTTTGTTAACGATCGTATGAATCCCACTTTCGACGTCTTCTTGTGATTTTTTAAAATCATGTCAGTGTTCGTCTTGATATCAGATTTTCATGTCACCGGTCAACGGAGTACCAAATAAATCATCTGCGGTTTCATTAAGTTTTCTAAAGTTTCTGCAGAGATTTGTAAACGCACTTACGTGAACATCGTACTCGGCCAGCAACGTGGACAATTCACCATTACGGTATTGTAATTAACGTTCTCACATTTTTTCGTCGCGGCATCTTCGTCGGATGATGGATCTCTTAAAACTACTATTTTATTTCCGTTCCTGCTGAGTTCACCCGTCATTGTGTCACCGGTATTCCGCAAACGATTAGCAACGCTTCTTGCAATACCATTTCTAATAGTTGCAAATGATATATTTGAGTCTCTGATTCTACCACCGTCGGTAAATACTGGAATGGTATCCGTGACCGCACCGAGTACTCGTCGAACTATATCATTCCATTTGATATTGTTCGTTTTTAAAACACCAAATTTATCCTGAACAGTAACAACTTCATCTCGGTCAACCCAGTAAGGGTCATGATATCGGCGAGTTCATCTTTATTCGTGTAATATGACAAACCTACGTCAGATTTTTTCTTACTCGCAATAATACCACCGCGGGATCTTCCGTAAATATCTACCATTATTTATTTTTTTCAAATCGTAGATTTCCAACGCTGACTTGAATAGTCAGATACAACTTTGTTAGGCGGCAACGATGATTTGTTACAGACTCGAGAACAGCAATTTCTTCACGGCCGCATATAAGCAGATCGGTTAATTTTTGTGTTGGTAGCGTTGAGTACCAAACTTTTGCGTGAAGTGGCGTGACGTACTTAATAAACTCACGCGATGGAGCTAACCCATACGAATCAAAATAAACGGTTCCACGTGGATCAATTGAGTAAGCCTCCCAGTGAGTACCAGGTCCTGAATTATCATCAAGATTAATAATACCTGTTTTAATGTTGTTTGGTCGTTGTGTTAATTGGTCACGCATAAAAACACCTCCAAAGTTTTTTATGTTTAATTTTTTTTAGCAGCATCAAGTAAAGCAAAATTTGACATCGGTAAAAAAGCTATCTAACGAAGTGTTCCTGGAAGCTTCTGACCTTTTCAGTACCGAAGAAGTGTTCCTGTTAATATTAGACCTTTCCCTCTAGTTTTAATCCTTTTCCTGTTACTTTCGTTAATGCCATTCCAGCAGCTGTTCCGTAGGTACCTAACGCGGCTGCTTTCGCTACGGCCGGAGCTCTAGTGGCTATTAACGCTTTCATTGCCGTGAGAAGTGGAAATATACCAACTGTTTTAATTGAGTCTTTATTCGCACCCGCAGAGAGATGAAGTTTAACACATGTTTTTGATTGTTTAGTGCTGTTGAAATGTTTAAGGTGACGTTCTGATAATGATAAGTTATTTTGACCACCTGTGATTTGATTTCGCTTTAGTGATATTTTGATTCCGCAGTTCTTTGCTGAATTTGATTGAAGTTTTTAGATCTGACCAGCAGTCAGACTGACACTAACCTGATGGTAAGATATATTACACAATACTCGTGTTTCTATATAACGTGGATTAAGGTAACACATAAAGATTTTCCACTGGTGCATTGACGACTCTCATTCGACCACTACCACCTTCAAGTAACATCGCTTTGTCAATGAGTATAACCGCGATTGCTCTGTAATTAACACCACCACCTGTATTCACGCTGGCTCTGAAGTGTATATCAACGACAGATTGTTGTGATAAATCAAGATGCTCCAGAAAAAAGTAATACATTGGAAACCGATTTTTAAAATCATGGTGTGCGATCTGTAAACCAGTATCTACGTTTTGATCACGTCGCATTAACGTCATTAACAGATCGAACACACGTGCAATACGATTTTGTTCATAATTCAGTATTATGTTTTCTGTTGGTTCTTGTTGTACGTTTATCAGTAAAGAAACCTTAGTAACACCCAATCTGTCAAATATCATATGGGAGTGAGTTTGTGAGTTTACTCGACTATAATTCTGAAAAGCAACCAATACGTGTCGCGGTGCAGAAACACTTTGCTGTGATGTTATGTGCCATGTAAATTGCCCGTTAATGTTAGATTGTGTACTATCTGAAGTTGTTGTCAACTATGACAACAGGTACTTACCACCTATATCCATGAAAGATACTAGTCGCTGTTCTTCTACTATCTTTGGAGTCATTACAGACATCCACATTGAAAGTTTTGTTAGTATTACTTTACCAGGATCACCAAGAGCTCTACATATAGCATCGTCATCGGTAGCTTTTCTCACACGAGCAACTGTATGCTTAGTTCCAAAGATAGCTTTTCTACCATTTCTGCAAAATCCAAAAAGATGTGATAGTAGAATCGCGCATGAAATATTTCTACGAGTCCCTTCCAACATTGCTCGGCGTGTTGCAAATCCCAAGTTGAAATTTTCATTAGCACCATGAACCACCGGTCAAACACCAGCGTCAGCGTTATTGGCATTTTTTTTTGGTCGTCTGTTTTCATACTGATTGTGGTCGGGGGAATCATTATTATCTTTCTAAAACATCATTGCAGGACCGGCTGATCTGGTATAATCATCAGAGTATCTTGCCAGTCTAATTATTGTTGTAGCAACGTCAACATCTTTCTGAATTTTCTCGATATTTTTCCATCAATCATATAGGTGGTGCTATCAAACATTGCCATGATGCCGTTGTTGACAAAACCAACTCGTACTTCATTTGCGTATACAGTAGTATCTGTTTTTACAATTTCACCTTCTACCTCAATAAAAGCCTGAGCGGGCGGAAAGTATCTACTTGTATCATGAACATGTAATTAAATTCTTCCACGTTGATCTGGTATTCGCGCGTCATAAGAATAAAACTGAGAATCACACACAGACTCAACTTTAAGGACAGGTGCTTCCATATCAAATGCTCTGTCGGATATGTGCTTAAACAGTTTTATTATTATTGTTTTCGTCTAACACGTTGATACCGCGCTCGGGGTACTCCGCTTCCTGATATTAAACTTGAAATAGTTTTCCATGCTTCCTTGATCTTCTAGCTATGCCAGTCTCTGATTTGCAGCTTGATTTATTATTTTACTAACACTTGCAGGCATGAGTTCAGTGTTTGATAATTTTACACGTTGTTGTGGTCGGACCGCTTCCTGCCTGTTTATTAATCGTGCTAGTCTTTCTTTAGCCGCTGTGAATGTTTTACCAGCAATGTTGACGATTGCACCAGGAGCTTTTTCACGAACAACGTCACTAGCTTTCATTGGTAATTGTTTTGCAACAGGTGCTACTTTTGGAGCTAACCTTCTGAATAATTCCTGAACAACATCAGCAAGTCCATCTCCGTAAATCGCTGTGTAGGCTGGTAATCGCGAGTATATTGCTCTGACCATTACATGTCCATAATGACTATTGTGTATGATCATCTTAATTTACTTACCATTTATCTAGTCACTGTGACAACTGGTCACTTAGTCAAGGTCGTCAACAAGTTCATCGATATGTTCCCGGTATATACTGATATCCATGATACCACCTTGATATAATCGCCGACAAATAACAACCGGATCATTAATTATTTCCGGGGAATTATTACCAGTTCCTTTTCCTCCTATCAGAATTTGTAGTCGTTCTATGTCGGTGAGAATATTGTTAGGACAAGCAACAAGACCACTTCCAGATAAACCACTTCCTATGGCTCCATGAGGATCATCAGGTGAAATTGGTCTTTCTAATCTCACTATTTCCTCTCTTCTTGTTGAAATTTTATTTTTTTCTTCTCTAATATCATCAATTATATCTGCATTTGTTTTGATACTCGTTTCGATTCAGGTAATTGATACAAATGATCTTGCTGTGGCAGAGGAGGTCTTTGTTTTTCATGTTCCATCTCTGCCAGCACCGGCTCCCTTTCTCTTTTAAACGCCTGAATTAACTCCTGCCTCAGTGAATGAAGTTGTCGTTTTTCTCTTTGTATAGGTGGAGGAAGTCGATATGGATCTTGCTGTGGTGGAAGAGGTCTTTGTCTTTCTGTTTTGCAGTAGAAAAGATTGTTGGTAATATATTTGTTCAGTGCCTCTTCATAAAGTTTTGTACTTCTTGAACAAGACCTCCGTATTCTAAATCATCATATCTGACTTGTCTTTTGCCCTTATATATGCGGTATATCCACTTGATAAGCGTATTATCACTTGCGCCTTGATAACCAGGCTTTAAAATTTCAGATTAATTGTATATACCAACTAATATTTTTTTAGGCAATTCTTCACTTTTAGTATGTTTAATATCCTCAACAAAACCTTCCTTATTTTTTTAAATAATATTATTTTTTCCCTTTTCTACTTTAGGTTTAGGTGCAATTTCTTTTACAAGTCGGTTATTTCAGTACGAACTTTACCAGTAACTTTAAATATTTATTGATCAACAGGTGCAACTTGAGATGCAGCTATTTCAGTTGGAAGATCTCGTAAAATCTTTTTTATTTTCTTAGTTCTCGCTGATATTTTTTCAGTTTGTTCAGCGGTCTGTTTTGATACTGGGAGAAGAGCCTCCTTAATAGCAATTACGACTTTTGCAGCAACTTTTGTGACGGGTTTAAATAACTATTCTGTGTCTTCTGCGTATGTAACTTGGACTTCTTCCAGTTTTTGTATTATTTCTTTTCTGACAGAATCTCTCACGGGGAGAAATTTTTTGATTGCTTCTGGTCGCTCTCGATTTAAGCGAGCTGTATATGATTCTGGATAAACCATTATTAATATAGCAATTAGTGGTTTTAATTAATAGCATCAGAGGAGGTGCTTCCTCAAGTTTGTTCAATTTCGTAATATATTCGCGCTTATCTTGATAAGTTTTCAGTCCGAGAACAAAAATACCCCAAATAAAATAAACCCCCAAGAGAGACTCTTGGAGAAAAGCCTCAGTATATTTAGAATATTTTGATTTTTAAAGTTATTTACGTCATTTAATCTTTTTTTACGGAGGCTTATTTCTGCATTTGGACCCTTCCAAAAAGTGGTCTGTTCACCCCTCTGCTGCTACTGCATATTAGCACATTAACAACATCCTGACCACTAAACGTTTAGGAATGCAGCACATGCGTAACAAAACAGCGATAAATGCAAAAAAGATTAAATTATTGATTAATCCCTTTCCCAAATATTAACCCCCTCCACCACCAACAAAAATGAACAACATGTACCAGGAGTTTGTGTTATACGAATATTCGTCCTCGTTTATATATTTGATATATGTTATACACCATTTGTTTGATTATCGGGACCTGAGTTACCGAAAATAGTTTTCAACTCTAGTAATGAACCATTGTGTTCCTACTGTCCTGGAACTTTATGATGTCATGGGTTGGTTTCATAAAAAGGCCACACAAACTAACCACTTTGCAAATCCAAAGACTTCTGTGCTAAATAATGAGAGGATAGACACCAAGTTAATGCAGTTTCATCCATTAGAATTTACGACAAAACTAGATGAATATTCTACAACCCCTACCCAGCAGGGATATATCAGAATTAAACATATGGAACCGGGACCGGTAGAAGTTTTCAAATCTCGAAGGTTCATAAATCCTCCCCGAGCTTTATCAAACGTTTAAACATAATGAATTACGTTAGAGTTTTCCTTTATCACTCTAAAGACAATCAATGCATGTGTGATTATTTATGAAAACCATTATATGCTTAAGACATTTAAACTCAATGTCATGGCTAGTTCTGGTAACTAAAAATAGTTAATGTAACAACAGAAATAAGCAACAAATTATTTTGATTAAGTTTGATAAGTGGGATTGTTTACTTAATCCGTTCAGCTTAAGTCTTCTTATACTGAAGGAACATATGTTTTTTAATATTAGGGCTCCATATAGTTATGTATTACGGGAAATGTTTTTGCAGATAGTATGGTTACTATTAGGTCAAATTAGGCAAGTTAAAAAAAAAACAAAAAAGCAAAATATTAACATGATACATTTGACTAAGATTGTTGAAACGAATCAGTACCTTACATTTAAAAAACTTTGGGTCGTGGAATATATATTTATGTTGTTGTTTTAACGCTATATTTCACCACACAATACGCTAAACGTGGCGGTGAGTATAACTGGCGGCATAAGAACCCAGGAAAACGCTGGTAAGATCAACCAGCCAGCGGGAGGTACTGGCAAGCCTCCTCACATAATCACATTAGCCGAACACAGGACTCGAAATCACGCATACAAAGGTGAGATGGGAGTGATTGGTCAACGTGAGCTCTTTAGACCATTCAGCCACCGACAGAAATTCAGAGTCTAACAAGTGTGTTCAATATAGAATTTAGTGGAAGTGAAATGTATACCTCATCCATTAGGTTATATCACAAAAAGATTGTATGGATCAGGTACAAGCTCTTTGTCAAAATCACACGTCTTTACATTAGAAAATGTATATCATACATACTACTGATACGATAGATAAACCATCAAACGTTATGGAAAAGCAAACACAATTTAGGTCAGGTCATCTATGATACACAAATCTGATTTCACATTGTACTAAACAACTTTCAATGTAAGGCATATGAATACTTTGTTGACTCAAACAATATTTGTTTGCAAAGAATTAGTTCTCCTCATACTGTATCACTGCCTCAGCATAAGTCCAAAATAATCCACATCAGAAATGCAGATTTTATAACCGCTCACTTGCTTTCACTTTATTCTTATGCGACGTAAATATTATTTTATCTTTAATAAAGACGGTTCACTGCGATCCAAAGCTGATGAGCAGATATCTCCTCCGAAGTTGTAATTCCAATAATTAAAATACTGCGTCTTGCGTATGATTGCGGAAGCTATGGAAAATATATATGGGCATATTTTATCACATGCACTCGGGATCAATATTTGTCAACACTCAGTCAATAACACACAAACACACACACACACACGCACGCACACACACACACACACACACAAATATATATATATATATATATATATATATATATATATATATATATATATATATATATATATATATATATATATATATATATATATATATATATATATATGCACATATAAATCCGTGCACATAGCAGCATTACAAGTACGGAGATATTTTAGTCTTAGAATACTGGGAAAGATTTACTTTTGCTACAGATCTGACGGTATATTTAAGTGTATCTGTAATGAAATTTTCACGTGTCAAAGCTAGTTTACAATCGCAATTAATCGATTAGGCACGTAACAGCTAAAATCATTTAACACAGTTGTACAAAGAGGACAGTTTCAAATAGCTAATTATTGTAGGTTCATGATTTTGTTCGCTTATATTGATATAGGAAAGTAGATGAAAGATGATATAAATGTATGAAGAATGCTAAAAAAAGGAATATCCGTTGGTGATAAGAATATTACAGCCACATTGATATTATATTAATCATGAATCGAGAGGCCGATTATGTACTGAGATGAGTACGGTATGGACCGAATTGGGAAAGTCGAGTTCGTTATGAGCTGAGAAAGTAAATGGGCTTAAACTGATATGGGCCTAGCAGTACCCGAATCATTACACGTTGTTACTAAAATATGAACCTATTGTTCACCTCGATTGTTTTTATTCATAAGCATGGACAACATAAGCAAACTAAATTAAACTAGTAAGCAAAAATAAACCTAAAATCTACCTTCTTGTATATATCATAGTTTCTCATTTTGTATAGTGCCAAGCACTGGCCCTCATGTTATTAATAACGTTGACTCTATGGAAATACAATAGCCAGCTTGTAATCATCACACTGATTGCAACGACACCGTATACGCGTCATGTCATCCTCACGTTGGCTGTCAGGGCCAAATATTAATCATCCTTCTATCGCGAAAATCCTCTTATCTCCTAACATACAATTAATATGTATGCATATGTGCTAAATAACGTTATGAATCTATGCAATAAAACTATCTTCGGTTTATTAGTAAGACTTTAGATGATGATGCTAAAACGCGATGTTTTAAAGACAGAAGAGGGTTGCTAAACTTAGTGAAACGTTTTATTAAAATGTTCCTCTATTTCTGTAAATACCCAGCTAAGCCAAAATAGTATAGTAATCTTCGTTAGGCTCACAATACATGTCCATAGTATATGAAGTAAATCCCCTAAATTCATAAAATGCATGACAAAGAATATATAATGCAACAACCATATTCATAACATTGAAAATACATTTCCAGTTTAAAGCATAAAATAATTCACGTTAAATATTTACTTGCATAAATGGATAAATAGTAATGTATTTTCCAAAGGAAACAGATTAGTTAATTGAGTAAATCTTCAATTTAAAGTGTACTTATATATATATATATATATATATATATATATATATATATATATATATAATTCGATCTGTAATTTATTTTCCACAGGAAACAGATTAGTTAATTGAGTAAATCTTCAATTTAAAGTGTACTTATATATATATATATATATATATATATATATATATATATATATATATATATATATATAATTCGATCTGTTTATAATTGAAAACCTTTCATGCTTGCATAACATGTGTGGAGCTAAAAGAGGAAGCTAGCATATGTTGATGTTCAGTTAAGTACTGACAGCAAGCCAAACATATCAAACACCTGTTTACATAAAACATGAAACGAAAACAAACTAAGCCAGACTCTTTTTTACATAAAGCAAGAAAAGAAGTCAAATTAAACCAAGCTCTTGTTTACATACAAAACCCTATATCAATTGATTAAAAAACTATAGTCATGAAAACTGTTATAAACTAATAGTACATTATGTATTGTCTAATGTTATTTCTAGGATAAATATCATGCAGATAGCTCACTACAATTCATAACTCAACGTTAACAGTTTTCAATATGTACACACACTTACTAATAACATGTTCTATATATTACTGTACTCTAACATGTTTAACAGTCTTATGTTATCCAATGTTAACTTTCCTGAACGTTCTTTCCTCGTTCAGTGGGCTCGTGTCTCTACATAAATCCGGTGTCGATATCAATAAGATTTCTAGTAATTGCCGATATATTGAGAATATAGCATGTACGTTCTAGAATCTTTAATAAAATCTCAAGTGAGGCTCATGCATCATGTAATTATACAATATAAGTGACGCTTTTTCCATAATACGTTTCTACGATGAAGTTAAATCAAAACCAAGGACATGAATACATAACCTTATTACCTATATCAGACATAGAAAGTTGTGTTATGTTCTTATTTATTTAATTCGGGTATCATATATTTATCGTACATTGAATTAAAACAGTTGCTTTCAAAAGAAAGACGCATTCACAATTTCATTTCATAATACTTGACAAACATATCAAGATATTTATATGCTGATTACACCGAAATATGGTCAGAAACTTAAAGAGAAGTATCGTATATCAGTTTTTTTCAAAACTTCAGACGAATCTAGTTAAAATGAGTTCAGGTCTGATGACAAAAACACCCACTTTTTAAGAAGTATATCATTTTCAGAAATAATCTCTGTGGATAAAGAATGTTATATCGTAGAAACAAACATTTGTATCCCCTAATTTCTAGGAGGAACCTCTATCTGAAACCACGTAAAACCCTTTCGTTACACAAACATCCATGCTACGCATCACTATGGACAGCGTGAATCCTTGACTAATTTAAGTGACTTCCAGGTTATGATCATGTCATCACAGGCATCATTACGTTTAAAGAGGGTATAGCGATTTCGCTTTGACGCAAGATATTGTTAAAATATCTTCTTCATACGTGCTGCACTAACCAAGTTACTGAAATAGATAACAAATACTATCATGATCAAGCTTGCCAGGTTAATATTTCTAAATTACGAAAATCCATAAATGTGATTGCCCTAACAGAATATATTTATTACAATATATATACTGTATATAAGTTAATTTTGTATCCCACACATACACACACATATGCAACTATTTATGATATATACTCCTCTCATTAAAAAGCGTATTTCAATATTTCAAAATTCAGTGTTCTTTATCTTATAGTCATTAATTAGTAATATAAACAATTGATGAAAACATATTCTCTAAATAATAAGTGTTTACGTTTTCAATTAAAGTAAACTTCATAATTATGAATTACCAGTAGCAGCAACTGTTGAATAAATATTCTCTTAAATAACAAGTTTCTACCTTTTCAATTAAATTAAACCTTTCATAAACTGCTTACTAGTGATGATCTCCATGGATAAAAACAGGCCTACTTAAACAGTTTATCCATGGAGACCATCACTAGTAAGCAACGAGCTTCTTAAAACTGAACGAATAATATATTTCCTTATAAAAGCAAATTATAAATGAGAAAAGGAACATAGGGATGTAACAATCAAATCCATAAATAATTCAAGAATAATCGAAGAATTAAAAAAGAAGCCCTATTAAATAAAATGTTCTATTGAATCTGAGTTAGAGTGCGGACGAAATGCAAAATGGAAGGCGATTACGTATAATATAGTCAGTGTAGTACTGATGTGTTTACAGTTCTTTGTTGAATTTCAGAAAATAATGTTCCAATGTTTAATCATGTAAATTTCGATTACTGTCTTTGTCCAAGATTTAATTTTCAGCACAAGCATTTTCAGGGAAAAATATCCTCTTACAATCCAAATAAGAATTCAATTAAAAAAGTAAACTCAAACTGATCTCAACAAAAAATACTTTGACGTCTATGTGTTTAAAACCCAACTGAAAATACTTCTCGAAACATCACTATTAAACCGGGCTACTGCGCAAAAGCTTCCGGTGAAACTAGAATTTCGAAATAATTGCTACATGATATTATAACTACGTAGAAGCTATTGACATGTCTAACGTCACGAATCCCCAGTATGGCCTCAAGTTCACTCAATGAATCCCATACTAAGATATAATACAAAAATACAAATGTTGTTTACTTTAAATCAGGAACTAGTTCAGGAACTAGATCAGCTTTAAATACAAATTTCTAATTTTATGTTTTCGAAAAACTGAACTGAATTTCTGGAAAATATGAGATCCATTAAATACAAATACATTACAATAGTACGTAATGGAAAAAATAAAAACAATTTAAAACTAAAAATAATCAATTAAATTAAATCAAATATAAATGAAATCAAATATGCATAACACTTCCCCCGTAAAGAAAAATAAAGATTTATATGATAATGCTTTCTTTTTAACATACATGAATTATACATGATGTGTATAAAACAAAAAATAATAAGAAGAAATCTTATGAAGTATACACTGTGTAGATTAAATAATACATTTCTATGCACGAGAAAGTGCATTTGCCATTTGCCATTAAACTATAATTCCTCTTGATGTGCCTGATGTCAGTATTATAGTTCATTAACAACAAACTCCACCTTGATAGTCTTTGATTTCCATTTTTCATCTTGCCGATGAAAGTAAGGTGGATGTGGTCAGGAAACACATTACTCGACGAAGGAACTGAACTAATGTAAACTTCAAAATGTTATAATGCCAATACCAAAGCCAAACATTCTTTTTCGATTGTTGAATAATTTATTTCGTGCGTATTTAATATGGGAGAAAAAAAAAACGTACTGGATGATCATCATCATTTTCGTGTTCTCGAATCAATACTGCTCCAACCCCAACAACACTTGCATCAACATACAGTTTAAATGATTGGCTGAAATGGAGATGTAAAACCTGGCGCGCTTTTAAGTATGGTTTTTTAACTTAAAAAAAGCCTCCTGACATTTTTCAGTCCAAATAAACTTGCTTTTCTTACTCAATAGTTTTGTCAGAGGTTCAGCAATTATGGAAAAATTATAACAAAATTTCCTATAGCATGCAGCTTTACCTAAAAATCACATCAGTTTTATTTTATTAACAGGCACATGGAATTCAGAGATAGCCTTGACCTTAGCATCTATAGGTTTAATTTGTCCATGTTCCATGATGTTCACCTTCCTATAATCAATGCACCTACAGAAAGTTTTATCTGGTTTCGGAACAAGCATAAATGGTGAACTCCAATCACTTTTGCTGGGCTCTATGAAATCTTTCTGTTTTAAGTATTCCTGTTGAGAGGGTTCATCCTGTACGGGTGTTCTTTCACAGGTTTGGAATTTACAGTTTCAACGTTATGTAAAATTGTGTTTGCTCTGCTAGAAACAATAATAACTGTTTACGTTCATGCAGATGTGACATATTCTGGTCCAAATCGTCGATAATGTCTGAACTCTGAAGATGTTTAACTTTAATATCAGTAGAATTCGATGACATTCTTTCACTTAAATATTCACTGAGTGGGACAGGTACAACTAAATTAATTGTATGTCTAGCCTGGCTATCTCCCTCAATATAGTAACTTATTTAGATCACAGGAGTAATATTAGTATAATGAAGCTCATTCGTTTTCTACTTAACACTGTGAGGGCCGTAATACCTAATCTGAGGACAATTATGAATAATGAACAAGAGAGACAGAACTATAATACTAGGCTGCAAACACCTTTCATTTGAGTTTGTATCATATATTAATTTAATTTTTGTCTGAGCATATTGCATATTCGCTCTTGCAACTTAACAAGCTTTTGACAACTTATACTTAAAACTGGAAACATAATCGAGAAGATTGATTTCAGTATCATCTTTAGAATGAAGTTTCTATTTCTACAATTTCAACGGTCCCGGCACAGTGTATCCAAAAAGAGAGTGAATCCTAAATATTATTGAACTAATTCTCTAATAGAAAACAATAGTGAATGAACGCGTTCATCCCAATCTTTACCCGTATTAGAACAAGATGATCCAATAATATTTGTTCAACGTCTGATGTAATCTTTCTTATGCCCCTGGGAGATAGGCCGAATATTGTAATTGCTGGATCCACAGTTAATACAGAACTCTCTGGAAAATTTTAGACATGAAATTTGAGCCTTGAACAAATGGGGCAGATTTGGGAAGGCCAAACGGAGTAGAAACAATCTTTATTAAAGCGTTTATTATTGGTTTAGATTTAATATTCTTCAAAGGAATTGCCTCCAGAAACATTGTTGAAACACACATTATGGTCAACAAGTGTTAGTTACCTGACTTAGGCAAGGGAGCATCATAATCTAACATAATTCTGCTAAATGGTTCGTAAAATGCAGAATAGGTTGCAGATGAGCCTTAGGTATATACCATTTTCTGACTGGGCTTTCCTACCATTTGACAAGTGTGACATGATCTAAATTATTTACAAACAACACATTTGAGTTTTTGCTGATAGAAGTGAGTCAAAATCTTGCGATAAATCAACATTAGTTCATAAATGATGACCAGCCAATAAAGTTGCATGAACAAGACTAAGCATTTCCTCTGTATGATTTTGGAACTACAATTTGACCACTAGTCACCAGCAGGTAGCTCGGGAGGTCTCCATTTGTAAGAATTCCATTTTTAGTGAAATAACAGACAGAGGAACTTGAGTAGTCCCAAGTTCACTAACGGCCCTTGAAACAAGCATTAGATCTCATGATCCGTTTCCTGTTCGACATGTAATTGTCATTGTCACCCTGATTAGAATAAAGAGAACGATTAGTTAAATGATCACTGTGCTCAATACCTTCTGATTGATCCAAACAAAGACAGGAAATTGACCTCATCCAAATCCTGACCAATACATGTGTTAGCTAAAGGAATATTTTCCTGATCAACGTCATTCTCTAGAGCTTTTGTTTGCCATAGCACTGGCACCTGCGCAAGCTGGATATAAATCAGGGAATTCTTTTCAATTGGATCAACTTTCTGATCCAATCAAGGCTTGTCAGTTACTTGTAGAATAAGCACAATCTTACCTCAAGCTAGGTCGTTGCCTAGTAATAAATGATTGCCCTAAAATATTTAAGCATGCACTAAGTCTGATGACAAATGTGCGCAATGGAGAGGAACATTAACAATGTCGCACTGTACTCTATGAGAACACATTGTTTAGAAAAAGACGCCTCAGAAAAAGATAATGTACCTTACAATAAAAGGCTCTGAGAAGCTCCTATGTCCCTTACAATTTTAATAGAGATTGTAATGGCCGAGTCACCGAAGAGTGATACAGAACCCTTCGGCGTAAATTGTTCATAATTCTGCATAATAAAATCTGACTGAAATTTATTAGACCCAACAAATGTATTGCTTTTAATACATGACCGTGATTTGACCTCTTAGACATAAGACCATTTGGAATATGTATGTCTTGATTCTGATGTTTATTTTTCAATTTGTAGCAATCAGAAATATCGTGTTCTTTTTTTTTATTTGGCACACATATACAGAGAAATGCATTTTTTTTATCAAACTTATAAGAAGCTTGAATATTATAAGTTGAGCCAGTTGGAAATTTAGAAGGGCTTGTATTAGGCTGAAATACCTTTCTGCCAGAAGACTGCTGAGTAGAAGTCTTATTTACAAAATGAACTTTATGAGAAAGAAATGCTCGACAGCGACTTGAGTAGCATTTGCCAAGGTTTCAATCATATGGTCATCAATATATATTAATGTTATTATGGATACAGTCCCTAAACTCTTCAAGTAATACAGTTTGTCTGATACTTTCATAACCTTAATCAACTTTATTGGTTAAGCATCATCTATCAAATGACTGCTCTTTTTCTCTTGCAAATTCAACATGTGTTTGTCAAGCTTAGTTTGTATAGTTTCTGAATTTGTGCCGATAAGACTCAGTGGCTAACTCATAACCCTTTAAGATGCTTTCATTAACCACACCATAGTCACTGCTCTGCCAGTAGATGTTAAATATCACTAGATTGAACAGTATGTACACATTGCGACAATAGTGTCCAATTTCCTATATTTGTCTACTTATTTTATTTAAAAGGGGGCATTAACCCCTAATAATCTTTGTAACATCAAAACTTGAATTTGTATCCAAAGTATGAGTGTGCTTTTCACTTGCCAGCTCCATTTATCTTATTCTACATTAATAGTCCCTCTCTTCCTTCTCAGATTGTAAATGCATGTGCTCTTTATGTAACTGTATTTGTTCCTTTTGTGACTGCATTTGTATTTCTCTCTCCTCTTACTCCAGTTGTAAATGCATTTAATCTTTCTATTTTCCGATTGTAAATGCCTTTGTTCTTTGTCTTTCTTCACTTTCAATTGTCTTTTCTCTGTCATCAATTGCGACTGTAGTTCCAGCTTGCATAACCATAATTCCATCTTGCATTTTAATTTTAATTCCGTTACTTTTATATTAGAGTCTGATACAGACATACTAATCGAAACCAAAGCACTTTTATCCAAAACATTGTTTTATACCAAATATTGGACCAAAAATTTAGACATACATTTTATGCTTGAAAATAATTAAATTATTCCGTCGCACATAATATATGCAGACACAAATGGACTAAATCAAATATAATTAGGCCTATTAATGCTGGGAAAGGGCATAGCAAACAAACAAAAATCAACCAAATTGTATAGTGCAGAAATACTTATTGTATTGTAAATGAAAAATCATTAGGTGTCACAAAATAGCAATAATAAAAAATAAAGAGAGGCGAAGCATGGTAATGTAATATGATGATGGGCACGGCGTAGGCGTTGACATCAGATTACCAATAAATCTTACAAATTAGGCAATGATTAACATTTTGGTAATTATATATTCGTATAAAACGTAACTTAAGCAGAAAGCAAGTAATACTAATAATGACAACTTGCAGTAAGACAAAAGGTAAATTAGTATTATTATATAGATTCGATAGCAAAAATATTTAATATCAAAATATACTATATGAAAATCATTCAAGTTTGTATTGTTCGTAATTGCAGTAAGTGTCACACATCACTGTACGCGTGGCTAAGGGAAGATAATTGTTATGCAACTGGACGTCTGTACAGTGCTTTTTTGCCCAATATATATTTTTAAAATTACCGTATTTTGTTTTATGTTATCAGACAGTGTGTAACACTCCGTTTGTTATGCCATCGTTTATTCCACTTCTCTTAACACTGTTATGATTTAGGGGAAAATTGCCATAATGAGATAATATGGTTATCTGATGATATTATGTCATTTATGGTATGGCGAACTCAGTGTTTGATGTTTCATTATACTTAGTCGTTTACATTATAGTTTTGTGAATGGGGACTTCGCCTGATTGTTAATATTGTCGGTGTCGGAATTTCAAAACTCCAAGCAGCCTTATCGGCAGAACAATGAGCAAAGTTGATATCTCGCTTATTTTGTTTAATTTTGATTTAGTATCGAGTATATAGTGTGTATCACATCTGTCACATTAATATTAATTGGAACTCGTGCCTGAACGACAAGATTTTCCTGCATAATTTATCCTCATATTGGGTATATCATAAACAATGCATGCTATGGAGTTTTAAACTTGTTTGGATTTGGTGATTTTCAGATTTTCGAGCATGGTATTGGCTAAATCATGAAACATATTCCATTTTGATATTATTGTCATCCATATTAATTGCCTAACGAAAACGGTGTATTTTATATTATTATCGTATTTAAAATATATTCATCAGATCTTATAGAAAAATCACGAAAATAAACATAGCCAAAAATTTAACAAAATGCAAACATGAAAAATCCGAAAAAAAGATTAAAATCTGTACAGATGCAAAACAATAAAAATAATATTTTAAGAAAAAAGAACATATTTTATTTAGCACAAATTAAACAATTTAAAAAAAAATCCCTGCACACAAAGTGACCTTGATACTCAATAGCATCTTGGAAAAATTAGATTCTATTTGAAACTGTACTTACATTTCACCCCGAAATGTTTTTATCTTGAATCGTCCTTGAATACTAAAATGAAAAAATAATTGTTCACATTAATAAATAACGCATATATATTACA
>JAPYKE020000055.1:2470000-2557500 GCA_028554795.2 Sinohyriopsis cumingii
GTCAAAGTAGCTGGAAACACGAAATCGGTACTAAATGTACTCACATTGCTTCCCGTTATTCGATGCGCATTTTTTCGGCGTCATGAGCTTTAGGAAACGCGGCAGTACCGCGTGGAGATTAGCTTCGGTATTGAAAAAGTATGGAAACTACCAATTTTTATATTTCTTTCATTCAAAACGTTGAACCACTAGGCCCACAAGGATGCCAAAATAATATTTCGTTGCCATGTTCTGAATAATATTTCGAATTAATCTGTTAATCTGTATCATGAGATATTGTAAGCAATTAAATCAGCTCCAAGTGTCGATAATATGGTTTAAGATGCATTCGGAAAAATCTCGAACAGTGTGGGGCCCTTTAAATATTTTCACATCCTCAGATACTCTTGGTATAATAAGCGCATGCTCTTTGGCGCACTGTTTGCACGCCCGATGTGGGGCACATAAATTAGAAACGAAATCCGATAATACTCACAATGGCATGAACATGTTTTTCATGATGAAACACGTAACTTATTTTCTATGTAGGAAATCGGGAACGTGTTAGGTGGAAACAAGACGTATTGGAGATTATGCAATTTAGGAATGTCACACGCGGTCTGTTATCATATGCGTTTCTTCGTTAACAAGTGTACTGCGTTGTTTCGTTGTTTGGCTCTGTACAATTGTCAAATGCTTTCCCGGGCTCATTTACATCATGCGATTTAGTTCTTGTCAGCATTAATTTTACCCACAACGATGACTCGCCCTAAACACATATGGTCCTGGGAGTTGTTAATTAGGACGATATTGTGTTTTGTGAATGTTGTCCACCAGTAACACTTTTATGCGTGGCCTGCTTTCTTTTCGAGGGTAAGCGCGGGTTATGCAAAGTGTGGCTTTTCCGTCGATTATGTGAATCGCTTCGTTGGATTGCTATACATATTGAACTGTGTCTATCACATTGGAGTTTGTTATTTATGCCGGGGTGATAAACTTGATCCAGGCGGGCGATGTCAAACTGTCGTGTTGAATGTGGAGTCTTAACCGATCGTCTTCTTTAGCTTGGAATTGTCACTTCAGTGTCTCTAAAATGGAATCCCAGAAACGAATAATTCAACATTCTATTGCACCATTTAGGACTTTATTTCTTTACATTTCACTGTACAGTTATAAACTGTCATTCTACATTATCCAGAAGTGCCTTTTTGCGACTCGTGAATGCGGAAATACCTTATAGCAACTATTGCATAACTTTCTTTTGTTGGTCTCCATTGGTTATGCGGTACACGGGGGTGCATGTCTTCGTCTGGATTTGAGGCAACACTTGATCACTTGTGTTTAGCGACACGGCACACTTTGTCTCTTACTGAGATCGTTTCAACTTGATTGACAAATTTGAAAACAGCTTACCATCATGGTCGATGATTTGAAGAACGCCATACGAATATAACCTTCAGATAACACGATAGACGACTCCTCATCCTCTAGAGATTCAAGGCAAGATACTGGACACACACACAGACAGACACACACACACACACACACACACACACACACACACACACGTACACAAACACACACACACTCTCTCACACATTGGACTTCAGAATCCCCATAACATCGAAACAATGGGACGACACGCAAAATATAAATGATATTGATGAAATTTCAATAAATGCCAAGCATACAAATATCTTACCGTTTAAAAAAATAATCGAAATTCCTTCTAGTATATTGGGAACAGTGCTTACATCTGCTTGTGCCACATTTAGTTACTTGGGCATCTCTTTCAGTGAAATTTCGTTTAGACCTCATAAGCATTTTTTTCAGATGTTAAAATTGTCACTTGATAAATCTATATGGGTACCTCATGTATAGATACTTACCTCCGACTGCAATGAAATAAATTATGTATATGAGTCGAGTATATCTTCAATATAGTTTACAAACCAGCTGATACTGCAATAAAAAAACAGCATCAATTACAGCAAAAGACAATGAGAATATGAGTTTAGCAATTAAACTGGAAGGTTTATGCCTTTATATACAGTAAATCTTTAGACCCTTCATTGTGCAAGTATTACCGATATATCTATCTATCTATCTATCTATCTATCTATCTATCTATCTATCTATCTATCTATCTATCTATCTATATATATATATATATATATATATATATAGAGAGAGAGAGAGAGAGAGAGAGAGAGAGAGAGGGAGAGCCATATCTGACACAATATTATCGCAACAATGCGGATAACATAACAAAGTCATCATAACCATTGCTCCTCATTTGTGCTAAAAGCTTTGGCGTTTTCCTGATTAATTCAGCTAATAATAATAGTAGGAATCAAACTTTGTCACAAAGACAGTAACATTTATGTAAGTATTTGAGTATTATATTTTGTATTCTCTGTATTCTCACAAAGAGAAGAATGCGACTGAATTGAGAATTAAGCCTAGAGCATCGACGTAATGTCATAATTAGGTTTCAATAGCACTTTATTTATTTAAGCTATGACAATGTAATCCTGCTAATATTCCTGATTGATAGTGCCTAAATAGTTTACTTTCAAGTAGTTATGTTTTCATATCTTATAATTTAATTTGTTCTTCTTCATTATAACTTTCTGTAATCTGATTGGTAAAATCTTTTTTAATTTCTTTTATAAATATCTGTATGAAAAAATATAACAAGTTAGATCCCGCTCACTGATGCTACTTTTTTCTGCAAAACGTAATGTGCAAATTAGACTCACGTAATGATGGGTTACATCAAAACCCAGAGCAAAATGATCGTATAATAATTTCTGTGATATGAATGACAAACAAACAAACCCAATCAACTTTTAGACATACAATACTGATTATGCCATTGTGTGATAACAAGATTGTTAGGCTACTGATTTAATATATATCTAGAGTGGACGTGGAATTCACATTATTTTTCTATTTCTAGCACAAATCTGAAGTTTGAAGGTAGATAACATGCGTCAAAAATCTCGCTACTCTTTCATCACTGATGACTGACTATATATGCTATGTACACGTAGATAATACTTTTCAGACCACACATGCGACATTTAAAAAAAATAGAAATGATATAACATGGATATAAATAAATGGCTTCGAGGGGAAGCAAGCACAATTACCTGGCACGATCGTCTGTAGCATTTCAATGAACCGATACTACATAATTAGGTTATCTGGGCAGCCATATATTACATTAGAATATACGTTTACTTACTTTATGCCACATCAATGGTTGGCCTCAACTTAAATTACTTACCATTCTCTACAAGAAAAACGTTGTTCAAATAAGTAAATAATTCATGCTTTTTTTGTTGCAATTATAGCTACCTTAAACGTAGCGGCAATTGGATATAAATTAATAGACTGATATCGTGACAATGCACTTCTCTGTTTTGTTGAGGCGGAGTATTCAAAAAGACTGATGTTTATCTCAAGCAAATAATTAGCTATATATCATTGCTTTGTCCTTTGATACGTTATTATATATCTGATTGAGGACAACTTAATTATTCAGTTACAATTTCGAGCATGGGCTGTAAATCTTGGTGATCAGTTTAAGTTCATGTTAACATGTTAATCAACTATTTGAATTTGTATACCTCAAACTGCCACAACGTTTGACCTTAGGTTCAGAAGCACTATATTCAGATAATTGAAACGGCCATTCATATTAGATTTTATATATGTATGAAATTACATATATAACGTGAAGAATGGATTTACTAGTTCTGATTCACTTGATATATTTCATATGAATACGAAATATCGCAAAGAGTATTGACACCATAACTACCCAGTTAAGACGATTGCATCATAATCTCGTGTCGCATTAAGATTCGTATATTGTTGTTGAGTATGAGTATCACATTTGAACTTAATTATTTTTTGTAATTAGTGTCAGTATAGAACTTTTACCTCGCTAAATATCTTTGTTTCGTTATATAATTAAGTGTTAAACTAGAGACATTTTGGATTTTAAAAAAATTCATACTTTTTAATTACTCTATTTTCACATATGTTTTATATTTTGACATGTGAAAATATAATTTTTCATCACGACATGTGTTGCTTGAGTGTGTGTTCCCACACCAATTGTAACTGCAGAAAAAAAAAAACAAAAAAAAAACGAAATCATTGTGAGCTAGGAGATATTAGTAGACTTGAAACTGCCTTTTAGATTACTGGCATATAAATTAATATCAAATAATGAAATTTGACCAGATAGTGTTTGTATCTATCTGTAGTTATCTTCCCTTACTTCATTGACATCATCCAGAAACCCGCTGTGATGTATTGATGAATCTGACATACATTGTTTTGAAATAGAGTGAAATATTTTACAAAATGACCAAAATGTAATTTACTGTGACAGATTAGGTCAATCATATTCTTCAACGTTTTTGGGGTACGTATACTTGGAATATTTGTTCAGTGAGGAATATAGTCATTATACATTGAACACGTATCCAAAATACTTGATTTCTTAGAAACAAACTGAGTAATAATCCATCATAATGCAGTTATTATCCAGATGAGTCACTCACACTGTTAATTAAATTTTAACAAATTGTATTAAATGTGCAGATATTATGTGTATGGTAAATATACAGAAGATGTCAATGTGAGTAAGGCTTTAATAGCAGATATAAAAAGCAAGTGCTTGTTGATTTCATTTAATGTGAGGTACTGTTTAATCTTGAAACAAATTATACATTATATATGTTTCCTTCTTATTAAGGTTGTTAACTATTTGTATCAATTAAGAAAGATCACCGAGGATGTTGTCATCGTGTGAAACGTGGAATAAAATCAAGTAAAAGGTTTTTATTCTCTCATATCAGGTTTATCTAAAGATTTATTTCATATAGATATATGTCAAGGTAACATAAATCTGCTGGTCTACGATATAATGTTAAGCATTGTAAATTTAGACATCAAAGTGTTCCAGGTCTGGATGAATTATTATTGTCTTGTGTAAACGAAACAAACACCTACACCATGTTTCCTTACTCAGATCATCAGTATAAAATTTGTGAAATCTATCATGCGGTTTAGTAGAAAATATGGTAATGGACGGCTGGAAGGGCTACAAATGGGACAGTACAGAGTTATATGTCATTCCGTTGATAATTAATATGTACCAACAATCCTTACAATGTTTGATCTGATCGGGCAACGATAACAACTCTTTAACAGCCTTACTTTTTATAGAATCTTGCATATCTTATATACAACGTTTCTTTGGGTGTTTCTAGATGTGTATCATCTAACTGTTAACACTGAGTAATACAACCAGTACGAGATTAAGTATTTGTAATACAACTACTACGAGATTAAGTATCAGTACAGTAAAGTCCAGTTGTTTATAAATATGTTCCAAATAGGTCATGTTCGATTTTTTGGGTGATCATTTTAATCAGTTCTAGTTTTTTAATTTCAAAGATGATCGTTTAGCTTGGAGCAATCCAAATAAATCTTGAACAAATACATAATTATTTGAGAAGAATGATAACCTATCTTCAGTAAAAATTAATAAATCTTCTATTTCATGCTTGACATTTGTCAGGAAAAACCAAGAAACATGCTTTTATGATATGCGTTGTTTAGAACGGAATGTTTCGACTACTACATTGTTTTTGGTATTAAGTATAGCCTAATATTTGATAACGTTCAAACGCAAGTTATTTTCTCAATGACGATTGAAAAAAAACATGTAGATACCAACACAACGTACAATTTGTATAAGTTCCTAATTAGATGAAAAAAGTATACTTTGATTAGATAACACTTACATTCCAATTGGTAAAATGCCTTACTTACACGTTCTCGATTTTCCTTTTCTGCCTGAAATGGTATATAAGCGACGTTTAATTGCATTCATAATCCTAGTTTCCTGGCTTTAATATGATATGCAAACATAAATATAGTCAGGTGGCATCTTGAAAAACGTACTAGAAACATGCTTTGCAATATTTCAATTTGATGACCTTTTTGATCTGAACATTTGATTTTTTGCTAATAATATGATATATTGCATTGCAATTTATCTATCTGGAATTCATAAAATATATAAACAGAATATACAAATATGTGACACCGACATAGGTAATCATAACACATATAAATATGTGATGTAAATTTGCTATTTTGCTATTGAACAAGAAGAACACGCAAACATACTGTATATATATATATATATATATATATATATATATATATATATATATATCATCTGGCTATACATAGTATATGATAACAGGCCTATTAGAGAATAAGTTAATATATCGGCGGCCCTTGCTTGATAGTCTTGGATCCTATTTTCTGATATGGAGTGGTCTGAGAAAAAAAAAAAAAAAAACTATATTCGGTGGCCCATGTCTTCATAAGACTGTGATCAAACTGGGCTAACAAATTGAGCTAAGTCAGACTTTTACTCTTTCCTATTAAAGAATTCGGACCTATATTCACTTTCTGGGACAAAAAATAGAGGAAAGACTACGCTAAAAGGAAAGAAAGAAAGATTATACTAACAAGTAAGAAAGGAAGACTATGCTAAGAAGAAGAAAAAGAACTCACACATATAAAGATAGACTAGTAGTAAAGACTCTACATCTCAGGGTTCAATTTCATTAACTCTGTTCTGTATGTTTTTATTGCTCCGTCGATAACAGCAATGTCGGGTTTGCGCTGAATATCGTGAGAGTTGAATGACACGAAATTGAAGGGAAGAACCCCTATGAGCTTTTTATTAATGATCCTGTATAGCTCAACCATTCCGTGGTCCCTCTAAAACAGACATAGTAAGTATCAGAGGAAGTAGAGCCAGAGATGATTTTTAATATTTCTTTGTCACTTCTGATCTGCCCTATGTTTACCCATTCCTCGTATTCCGGCCCGCCCTCCTCGTAATCGAGATACAAAACGATCATATCTATAGCAAGTGCATCTTTCTTATATCTTCCGAATTGGACATAGTAAATATCCTTGTCATAATGCAGTTTAAGATAAAGTTGAGAAATGGAACACTTCCTGAAAACGATATGTACCAGAAGACCATATTCTACCTATTCAAAGGAAAGTTCTAAGCCATAATACATTCGAGTAAGATAATGTTCTGGCATATTGGCATTACTCGGACGATAGGGACACAAGCTCCCGCATAACTACATTATCTTCAATGATGGTATATTCATTGAGGCTGTATCTGAAACCTGGTATGTCTTGGATGCATATATCATCTCCAACCATATCGATCTTCATGAACTGACTTTGTCCACAGCCTAGAATAACTTTCCCCTCAAGCAGCGTAGAGACGATCGACTGTCCTCTATGTGCTCTCATGTCTTTATATGATACAATAGTTAATTGCATGTTTATTCACAAATCAAAAGGGATTCAATCCTATAACTGATGTTATTTATGACCAACCTATGGTTGTCTCGAGAAGATTGCTTTATTGTTCACTGTGCTGTTTCATCTTATGACGACCTGTGAAGTCTAACGACCTTTGCTGTTTGCTAGTCGTATTCAACTGCAAAACTACTAGAGCAGCAGGGAGGGCAAATTCTACAAAATGTAGAAGGTTCCAAATGTCAAAATAAACCCTCAAAAAAAAGGGTTTCAACCATAAATAACGTCGACTACGTTTCAAGAGGAACTCTCGGAGAGACAAACCTCTTTGGGAGATCCACCTGAGTTAGTCCAAATATGGTTTCTGGTTGAAAAACTCAGTAATGGCGCTTCGATCAAAAAATGAACCAATTCGTTGTCGTCGTCCTCCCTGCTGCTATGAATTAAAATTTTATGTTATTGATAATTGCTAACATCGGAGAAGCATATTCCGCGGGACTAGCTCGAGAGAGATTAGAAGCAATCAAAACATTTCTTCCTGTGAGAGATTCTGTAAGATAAAAATTACAAGCTCGGCAACAGTCACAAGTTGAATATGCTACAGGCATGGAACAATTATTTAGACCCATTACAACAGCTACTGAAAAAGCCGCTGCGGTCACTGAAAGAGCTTTATTCGGGGATGCTAAGAACGATATTAAAGAGGAAGAGGAACGAAGAAAGGGTATTCTTCCAATATTAAAACAGACCGCTGAGCAGACTGAAAAAAATATCAGTGAGAACTAAAATAGACTAAAAAGATTTTACGAGCTCTTCCAACTGATAGAGCTGCAGCTCAACCTCAACCCGGTGAAGAAATTCTTAGAGGTATCAGCGAAATTGGTACTGAAGTCGCTGGCGTAAAAGAAAAACTCGCGCCTAAACCCAAACCGATAAGAGAA
Source organism: Sinohyriopsis cumingii (assembly GCA_028554795.2). NCBI lineage: Eukaryota > Metazoa > Mollusca > Bivalvia > Unionida > Unionidae > Sinohyriopsis > Sinohyriopsis cumingii. Next base: position 2,478,307 of record JAPYKE020000055.1, read on the forward strand.
AATGTTGAACTAATTGCAAAATTTAATGAAGTTGAGCTTAAGCGACTTAAAACAACGACTGAAGAGAATTTACCCGCCGTAATACTAGAAAATTTAAATCAAAAAGATAAAGTTTTAAAACCAGCATATACCAAAGTAGGTAATGAAAAATTTATAAACTGGATGTATCGCGTGTATCACAACAAGCCACAGGTCAAGAGTTATGAGTATAATACACTGATAAGGGATATGAAAGAACTTGATGATTCTGCATCACGATCGCCACCACCTCCTTATTCACCGTCTGAACAAACAGAACCCGAATCTCGCCCGGGGGGAATACCAGTAGAACCTAAAAAAATGTTTACTTCAGATACAATCGCTACTTTTACGAACCGAGAAGAAGTAATCGGTAGTGCAAGTGATTATGAATCTAGAGAAGCTTATTTAAAACCTCAATATGTTGAGGATGTAACGCCTCACAATTGGCCTCTTGCAGTATATTTTGCTGATGGCGATTCGCGTATTAATCGAAATGACCCGGGTTATATAAAATGTAAACGAGATGTCGAAGCATATAAACAGTCTCTAACAAAACCACCCGGCACTACTGACAGTGGTTTAGGAAGTGGTTTTATTGGCACTCCTAACAATATCATCAATGATGCGCAACGGTTAGAAGTTCTCATAAACGAGCTGGAAATAACTCACCAGAAATAAGAAATGAAGCAGCTCATATTTGTCAGCGATTACGTCAAGGTGGTATCATGGATATCGATATATACCGAGAACTTACTAATGAGCTCGTTGATGACTATATCAGTGACTAGTTGTTAGATAAATAAATAATTATATAGAATGATCATACACGAATCTCATCGTAGGTCAGTTAGGGTCAGGGTGGTAAATTCACGATTGCCAGTATACAAAATAACATACGGAGATGGATTTGGTGATGTTGTTCAAGGTTTATTTGCGGGAATGGCTCGTAAAGCAATACCGATCGCAAAACAATTATCAATGAAAGCTATTGACGTTATTGGTGATAAAGCTACTGGTGCTGTTGGTAACGTTGTCAGTAAAGCGTTCTTGGCAATCAAGGATAGACTAGCACGATTAATAAAACCACCGGTGAAATTACCAAGCACCGAAGTGATGCCTGCATATGTTAGTAAAGTTATAAATCAAGCTACAAATCAAAAACTAGCAGGGTTAATGAATCAAGGGGCTGAACAAATAAATACAAGTCTGGTGTCAGGAAGTGGTCTTCGTTTAGAAGATAACAAATTATAATAAAATGTTTAAACGTCAATCTGACCCAGCGTACGACATGGATGCACCAGTACTCAAGTACGAATCGGTGAGCGATTTTCAGTATTATTCTTATGACGCACGAGAACCAGATAAACGAGGGCGAATTGAATTGCAAGTTCAAGACACAAGTAGATATTTCTTGCCGCTGAGCGTTTATCGAAGTAGAAGGTGACATTTTAAAAAAAAACAGATGATACAGTAAATGGAAATGAGGTTAAAATCGGTTTTGTCAATAATGGATTCATGGCTCTGTTCGAAAGCGCTGCGTAACTCATTGACGGAACAAATTAAGTCTATTGAGAACAATGTTGATGTGGCAACAACAATAATAGGTTTAACAAGATATTCTGATGATTATGCAAGATCAGCTGGTCCATCGATGATGTTTGCCAATGACACTTCTAATTTTCCTAACAGTGATCAGTACAATATTAGACTACCAAGAAACCTTGCCAACAACGCTGACGCTGATGTGGCGCCGGTGGTTCACGATGCTAATACATAATTTAATTTAGGTTTTCATGCGCGTAGACAAATGTTAAACGCTGGTATTAGAAATGCATCCTGTGTCATTCCACTGTCGCATATTTTTGGATTTTGTAGAGATATCAAAAAGGTAATTTTTGGAGCAAAACATACGGTTGCGGGTTTTAGAAAAATGATGATAATGATGCTTTATGTCGACCCATAGGTGACGCTGGTAAAGTAGTGATGAAAACACTTTCGTTGTGGATGCCGGTAATGACTCCGACAATTGCTGAAGAACAGCGACTGCTTTCTTTTATGGATCAAGGTGGTAAATCGTTGTTATCATGGCTTGCAGTAACCACATATAGTGCTCAAAGTAATATTAATGGTTTATTTACATGGCATATAGCATCACAGCAGGGGGTTTCTGCGACATATTTTCATTGCTCTTCAAGATTTTCACGAATGAACTCACAATTACGGAGTCATGTGATATTTGACAAACTCGGTGTTACTGACGTTTCTTTAAGAATAAACGGGCATCAATAACCATCTGAAAGTATACAGTTAAATTTTGATAATTATCATGTTGCACGTGTATATCATCGTTTGATGAAATATCTAGCGCGTGATAAAAATATCGATACTGGTTTGCAGATATCACAATTGGATTTTATGTCATATTATCAAATCTATTACTTCTCATTAGAGCATTTTCATTTAACTTGACAGTCGGTCATTGATGTGCATTTCAGAGCTCAAGTGAATAGAAATGTGGCTGAAGTAGGTAAAAAATATTATCTGTGTTTGATGTATGTAAAAAATATTGTTTTTACTGTCAGTACAACGAGACTGATATTTGATTTTCAATTTCATTTCCACGTACCTGACTTCATTTCCCAGTAATCAAGGGATCTATCTCTCGATCTGATATATTTTTTCAACTGTCTTGCACGAGTATGAATTACATTCCTGGCTTCATATTTTTCAGATAATGCTGATTTAATTTTTTCGATTGCACGGCAGAGAGGGACAAATTCATCTAGTTGCTGTTCTTTTATTGTAGGTAGTGATTTATATAACTCTGTCTGTAATTTCTTTAGACATTTATACTGAACAGGAAAATATACCAACCTTCCAATTTAGCCTCATATTGTGCTTCAAAATCAGACATGCTTTATTTAGGATTTAATTCATCAGATATATTAATTTCGTCTTCTTCTAAGTTTTAATAGCAGAAATTACTTCATTGATATTATCGTAATTCATTATTTATATAATTATATATTTAAAAGAAACAAAATTTGTACACCATTTATGTGAACCTCTAACTTGCCTTATAACATCCTAGCAAGTGCACAAATGGTGTTCTTTTTTTAGAGTATTGCCCTGCCCCCTCCAAATTGTATTATAACATTTTGGCAGGTTTGATGGGTAATGTAAGGACAGCATAGACACATACGGGGTTATATTCTACGCTCAACAGGTTGCACACCCTCCCCGAATCAATCCCACAAGGTGCAAAATGTCACCGCGAGGGGTGATAACGCGGAAGGTGTGCAACTTTATTGGGTTTCGAAACCCCATTATATGATTCGCACGCTATAGTATATAAACTGACTGATACTTGTAAACTCAAAAATAGCTCACACTGTGGGCAAGGTTTTTCGTATTTCTTATCTTAAATATGATCGCAGAAAAAATGCAGATGAGCCAAGAAACCAAACGAAGTCAGTAAAACAAGTATATTGCTTGTGAATTTTTGTTAAAATAAACGATTACGCCTGCCAATCCTTGACTTTGTCAACCTTGACCTTGTCACCTTGACTTTGTCAAGGGAAGTAAGATAGCACGGATAAACGTTTACCAGTTTTAGTGTGTATAGACGATTCGTTACAATTAACTGTATATCGTTTGACTTTTGGTTGTTGCAAAACAATACTTGAAATTAGTTCTACTTTCAGGATTATTACCCGCAAAAGGTTATGACATCGAAATCTTTTGAAAGTCAAGGGGAGGGAATTAATTGCATGAGATATGCTTAACGGAGTTATCTCCCTTAACTAACACTAAAATTTATATAAAACCCCTCGGATTGAAGTACACAATCTAACAATAATGAATCCCAATCATTTGGTTATAGTCTTTAGACAGAGCGGATTTGGTTATATGTTCTACTACTCTCCGTACTGAAGCGCTGCAAATATCAAAATACTTGCTAGCTGCATACATCGAATGAAATATTTTTTTTTCGTTTGTCTCTAAATTTATGGATAAAGTTACCTTGGCGCTTTTATCGTGACGTCCAGCGTTTCCAAATTTACAATTCTGACTTTGTGTGAGAATTCTCAGATTGGATAAAGAATTATTAAGTATATTTGTATTTATATGATCGATCACAAGACCCTCCTCGGTCTCTCCGTGATAAACCTCAAATACGAAACGATGACAGTGACATTTTTCCAACACTAAACATTAGATAGTCATTATTAGTAACAAAACCAACTAGCCTTTTCAACCTGCAATTTTTAATTCACCATTAAGTGACGTTTCGTAATTATTGATGATAGGGTGTCGGAAAAATTCCTGCTTCATTTTATATAATATAGTTATTTGTCTAATTTATATTTGTCTGAGAACTTAGTTATATAATCGTGCACACATTTCAACGCATTATTATTTTTATTTTTTTTTGGTTATAATATGTTTTAAGTTCACGATATCTTTTCCCCCGCGACTTGCGCATAACTGTGTTTTACCCCTGACTCCAATACCACATTGCAGACACGGTATTGGTCCTAAACCCCCTTTCCGGATATTTTGTAAATGTTCTCTGCAGAATTCCTTTCTGCAGGATTTGTTACAAGGAGTTATAGATCCCAATTTAAACCACCTGCACTGATTGGTTTGAGCATTATATTTATATTTCTTATTTAAATGTTTATCTTAAATATAATATGGAGGAGTTTGACAGATTATCTGCAATCAAACCCCGGAAAGTTTCTAGATTTGATATTGTCAGACTAACCCCTGATTCGCGGAGGCAAGCCCTGACTGGCCTTTTTGATATCATCAGAGATGCAAAAGGAGAATTTCGTAATGAAGAAGCATCTCACGCGTGGTGTACATTTAAAATTATACACGACGATGATGTCAACGACGCTGCACTGAGTGATGCATGAGCAAAAACAATTATCAATTACCTCAATCAAAAATATCTTTTCAGAGTAAAGTTTATTATTAAGGCGGATTCCGATAGGTTGATTATCCGTGACAAACGTGACCCTGTCATTGCTAATGGAAAAACTGCTCTGTTAAGTAAAGATTCCAAACCAGAAGCGCTGACTGGGATTGATGAACCATATTACGCTCGAGCGTATCCTATAACCGCGGTCATTTCCGGAATTCATCCGATAAAAAAGCAACATTAATGATCTTACCTCAATGAAAATTTCAAAGCTGAATTGTGTAGCTGAACGAGTAACAGAACATTTTACAAATGCGATGCGCGGAAACGGTCTAAAGGCGTTACGACTTGAAAAAATAAACACATGGGCTGAATCGGTTAAGGATAGAGGAGCTACAATAAACGATGCTGCCGAGTTAGAAAAAGCATTAAGAGTTACCATAATCATAGCAACGATAACAGGGGAAGTATTATACAAATGAAAATATAATCGGAACGGAGCTCCAATAAATATCATTGATAATAACGCATACGCTTGGACCAGTGCACTCACAATATTTCCACGAAATCGAACTGTAAGATTTTACCCATCATCGGAAAATTCCGAGGGAAGGAACTCTGAGAGAGTCATGTTTGATTTTATTAAACAGATAGGTGAAAACGATCTCTTGTCAGTGTGGTTATTTTCGAGTTCAGATAATGAAATATATGATCAGTTTGTACGCGTTAACGGTGAAATATAACGTAAAGAAACTCTACATGTAGCAATGAGAAAACTTGTTCAGAGATATTCAAAAAATACTGACAGATTACTAACTAATTGTTTCACTGTTCCATCAGGTCTAGCCAACGCTGCCAGATAAAAAGATTCCTGGAAGCCAACCCGATGTGAGTTTCTCGAAGATGTACAATTAAGTTTTTGCGAATACTGACACGGCGGATTGTGGAATACCAAGTATAATTACAAGGAAATGATATCACTTTATATGGTTACGTGTTATCCAGGAAGCTTTCTCGGGATGGGGGAATGCTCTGGATACTTTAAAAGATTTGGACACCCAACAAACTCGATGACTCGGGTGGCAATTAATGGACCATTACCCGATTTCGACGTAACAGGATTCGCTCGTGTAGTGTCATTCGAAATGGCTATAGGTCATCATGTTATTTGTTATGTTTGGTTTGGTCGATATTTTAGTGAAAAGCGCTGCGCACCAATAGTGTTGTTACGATATATGCTTGATTGCAAAATAATGGTATCGTTGGATAAGGAGTCCAATCCAGCTAGGATATTTTCCAGAGGTAGACACAAAAACACAGATGAGACTTATGTAACCCAGCGGTATACACAAATACCAAAAGTGATCAGAGATAACTATAATATTCGTATTGTCTTTAACGGAGTTGATACTCACACGCTAGGAAATATTCATCAGACCTGGTGTAATGGTGATATGGACATGAATAAATTAAAACAAATTCTTTAGTCGTGCTAAAAAAAACCACATGGGTTTATAACAATAAACTTACACGATCGTAGAACACGGTATCGAGTTGATCTTGATAAAATATTTAATTCATGGCAGCAAGGAGGGCGACGACAACGAATTGGTTCATTTTTTTTTAAATCAAAACGCCATTAATGAGTTTTCTAACCAGAACCCATATTTGGACTAACTCAGTAGGACCTCCTAAGGAGGTTTCCCCTCCGAGAGTTCCTCTTGAAACGTAGTCGACGTTATATCCGGTTGAAACCCATTTTTTTGGAGGGTTTATTTTGACATTTGGGACCTTGTCACTTTTGTAGGATTCGCCGTCCCTGCTTCTACTAGATATAACTAGCTCTCTGTTTAACAAGTGGTATATCGGATACCCACACCTCATCCGCTATAGAGAATAGGGCATTGTAGGCTTTGATCGTATTTTCTCTGTGCTATCTGCAGGTGCTGTAACATACATCACATTCTCTCCAGCATTCATGTCGCTGAAGACCGTAGGAATGTGGACAGTTTGATCTTCTCGGATTATGAAGTGTCATTGAAATTAATCAAGGAAGTAAGACCAGATGTAACTTTGATAGGAAATCTCAGATATAATGACACTATCTCAGCGGTGAGTTCCATCAATTCCATACCATCGCTCGTCGGGTATACCAGGGATCTGAATCCTTATTCTTATAGGAAATATCTTGATCAGCTATATTTTATCAGGCCTTCTCTTTGCAAGAATGACCAACTCAACGTAGGAGAAAGAAAGAAGAAACAAAAAGCAACTCCGATCTCCTTTGCAGTCAGTGATCTCACACGTGGGATGTTTAAGATAATCATAAACCCCTACATGACATGAGTTGGCTGCAATACCATTTGTGTAAGACAAGTACCCGGGGAATTGTTTGGGCTACCAACTTTCATGGAGATCATGTACAAATATAATTCTCCAAGATACGTGCAGGTGATAACAGTAGGTACTAAAATCCTCATGATTGACTGTCACTAATAATATATAAGCACGTATTTAATGCACTGAATCATTTATCTGCTCTAATGATATCAGTTGATATAGGTAAACAATGTTTGACGTATCCCTACAATCATCTACTCTGAAGAAGCACCGTCATTGTTTGACTTTGTATTATTATCTTTTTTTTTTGATCTTGGAAGCTGCGTCTCGAAGAATATATTAATTTGTCTCTGAACTATGATCAGCTCACTATGATCGAGCTTGGGAAGCATCCGCATTATTTTACGAATGTGTGGATTAGATGGCTATTTTGTAATGATCGGCTGTCAGAGATCGTTTCTTGTGTTGAAGGGCTCTGGACATAATTGTTTTGTCTTGAGTCATATTCTTAGTCCATCTACGTTATAGGGCAGTCATCAGCGCTAACTCTGTTCCAGTCGATCACATATCTCTCGGAAAAAAGTCATACTGCATTAACTCGTGCTTGAACTGATGAAAGGTCTTATCCGTGTCTTCAAGATGCTGCTGACGAACGGCTGTGAACAATCCCATCAATACAGTCTGCTTATGAAGTCCAATTACGTCCAACATCTCAAGCTCTTTAATATCACTTTCTGTCTTCTTCATTGCACCCTGAATTGTTTCTTCCGGAGTCAACTTTAGTGTGTAGAATTCACTTGGACAAGCTGTAAAGATCAACATAAAATGAATTAAATTTCTTGTTCAGGATCAAATCCTTTGACGTCCTTCTTAATCTTGAACAATGTCCACTTGACGGTCACCTTTATACCTATCATAACTTTTCTCACAAGAGACTTCGGTATACATTCATTTTTTGGATACATGTAGTCAGGCCTCCTCATGGCATTTCTAGCCTCCTTGTTCCCTATCATCTTTCTCAGTCGAGATAACATCATCCCGATCGTGGTCGGATCATCATAATACTTAGCGACGATATACCCATTTGGGGTATGTGCGAATGATAGAGAAGGTATGCATTTTGATGTTTCAAGTGCCTAAACAAGCAAAGATCTGGGTTTTCAGACGTGGACAAGTTAATAAACCTTCTAGAGATATATTACCAATACATGATTGTGTTTAAAAATTATTAAAAGCTGACATAGTTGACGTGTCAGCGGATTAAGCACTATATAAGTCATAGGGACTTTAGAGATGATGGATGATTTTCTTGCGCTCAGTGCACGCATTGGTAGCTACTGCACAACAAGCTGTTGAAATATAAAAATAAACCCAAACTAAAATGTTCAATCAAGAAGACGAAGTTCAGTCCCATTTTGGGTTTGAGCGCATAATAGAGACGGTATACAGTTAGGTGTTTTGGGTGCCAAAACAAGCGGAGATTTGGGTTCTCATCAGTGCAAAAAGTTCATAAACCATCTAGAGATATATCATCGAAACATGATTGTGTTTAAATATTTATAAAAAGCCGACATAGTTGTTATGTCAGCGGATTAAGCACTCTAGAAGTCATATGGAGTCTAGGGATGATGGATGATTTTCTTGCGCTCAGTGCATGCATTGGTAGCTAATGCACAACAAAGTGTTGAAATATGCTATGAAAATAAATATTTGAGTCAAAGTGATATAACGTCAATATTTTAGATGGTGATTACTAGCAAGAAATTGATGTGATATAAATTTGTGAACAGTACAATTTCGCATATTTCATATTGATGTACCAAAGACGCGGATTTCTTTCTTCGATGATAATGTTTACGTCGCTCTAAATATGTCAATGTTAGCCATATCCTGTGTCATAACTTTACTGTCATTCACATTTTGGTTATGTACATTCTTTATCGATATAAAGTTTGTGCATGTGATTGTCATAGTAAAAATACTGCGCATATTTGTCACCATTAATCATTAGAAGATAAATACAATATTTGATAAACGATTTGTGCTACTAATTTTTTTACAATTCATATTACATAACCACTGGATATTTACCCATCTTTGATATCAGTAATTCGTTTAGTCTAATTGATGTCAACTGTTTGATTATATTCTTACGTGTGATATATAAAGACTATTGGGCGAAATAAATTTCATATTGTTTCATTCCTATATCTTCACATAGTCAAATATTTTTTCTCAACAACAAAAATGAAATTGACTGCGGCAGATGATACGTTACATATATTTGTATATGATCAGACTATGAAAGTGAGGTGGATTTAGGAAAGGTGAGTAGGGTTTATCGTCTTGTGCCAAAAGGTGAGTTTAATCTTCTAAACTTCGATTCTGGAGCAAGTTTGGTTTGGCACCAGTACAAATTTCGAAATCATCGCATATGGAGCTTGCAACTATTAAAATATATACAAGAGACACTTCTAAATATGCCACATGCTCTTACAATTATCACCAGATCACAAATCAATATTGAATTTCATCATCTTGCCTGTAATGCTACTTATTTATATATTGCCTTCATACGTATTAATCTGTTAATCAAAACATTGACAATTATTTTGAAATAGTTATATCACGTGTCTAAAAACAACAATATCATTGTATATAATATAGATCTGTGAACAGATAGTCAGCGTTAGTTAAAAGTGTACAATTTTTAAAAGACGTGATATACGGTGCCCTAAATTTGGCTGGTACAGTGATTTCAATGTTGTGTCCCTTCCATAATGAATGGTCTTTAAAATACCAAAGTCTACCGTAAACAAAAAGGCATTGATCATTTAGATATTTCAACATATCCATAAATCTAAATGTTTGCACTATTTGATTTATCTTCTTGCAAAATATATACACACCTTGATCTAGCATTTTAGAAGTGATAATATCAACACAAAGTTCCTGATTTACCAACCAGTAGTTCGGGGTAGATACAGTCAGAATGGGTGAGTGTATAATAATAATAAACATGCTTCTAAAAGTAAAGAGGGGGGATATTAAGGAAATGTGATGATAGTCATGCACTTTTTGCAGCTGATAGTCAAAGTAGAGCGCCTACATTTGCAGTCCTTACCAGATTGTTCGTGCTTTATCAAGGACAAACTTCGTTAAAGTCCGTAACATTTTAGGATGTCATATATGTGTTCAAAAAACATGTTATATTTGATTACTTGCTGGTTCTTCCATGGCTGGAGACTATTGCGTGAATTTCCAAAGCAGCTGATTGGTTTCCAAATTCAATGCATTAGACTGAAGCAAACCTTGTGGTTATAATTTCAGTCTCTAATGTTGGTAAAGTGTTTGTTAAATCAATGGTAAGCATTTAAATAAATCCAGGATTTGAAGGTACATGGATGCTTGTATCACTCAAAAACTATAGTGGCATTATATTACTTATTCATAATGTAGTATTTTGTCTATAAAATCAAACCATTTGTTCCTTATATCACACGCAATGTTTACAAAACTGATGACAGTTTCAATATGCAGACATGTAGTATTTACAACCTCATATGTAATGATTTGGAAAATATACTGACATAAAACAAAAGTTAAGTAAAATTAATAACTTTTGTGGCTCAGTATATAAAATAGCTTTTGAACAGTATCTAAGTTACCTTTCTATTATATTTTACCTTTTGAAATTCTCCGATATAAGTTTTTTCTAATGACAAAGAACTAATTGACTAGCATAGTCTCTTCTTGATAATCGTAGTCACCTAAATCATGAAATGTTAATTTTACGACAATATGTATACTTGCGTCTTACAGAGTCAAATAATCATCAATGGAAAAGTAATACTCTGCATGTTGTGCTTTTGTTCTACGGGAATGATCCTCCTTACTTTGATATTTAACACATGGAATGGTTTCAGACAAAATAGAATATGAGATAGTTTGTTATTTAAAATCAAATCATGCAATATATAATTTGCAAATATATTTTTATTGGGGGGGGGGGGCGATAAAGTTAATATTCAAAAACAGGAGTATGCGTTGCATGTAAAATATATTATTAGAGAAAGGAAATTCTGATTATTAATTACAGCATAACAATATTTTATACTAGCTTTCAACCATAAATGTTCTTCAACAAAGCAATATATTTATATTTGTCCTTTACTATCTACTATAAGCAAGAACTCATTGATTTCAATATCAACAATTTACTGTGTAAGTGCTAAATATTTTATGAAATTGTTCATAAATATTATGTTTTAATCTGGTAGGCATAATTGTGTGAAATGAAGAACTCATTGCAACTCCAATGCGGTTTTGCTTCATTTAATGAGCATAAATATGAAAACAAATATATTTTGATAAATGAGAAGTTCTTTTACAAAATTAACTAAACGTCGAATAAAAAATATGATTATAGAGTGGTAATGCCTTCAGCCAGTAAGATGCGAAATTATCTGACATTTGTAGATTTAATTTATTTCTCAATGAATGCCAAATGGCATACTTCATCATGTCCAGAAATATGACGCTCAGCTTGATAACAAGTTCCCAATAATCAGAATCTAGATTATTTTACACCATTTGTAGAACTTTTCCAAAAGTTTTGTCTAATAAGCCCAAAGTCTAACTTTAACCAGAAAATGTTCAGAAAAATATTTCAATATGTGTGAAACAGATGTAAGATCAGATCATTACTATGCACATATCTTTTTCTGGTCTGATATATAGAATATACGAACACATATTAGAATGTTAATCAGAGATATAATGCAACATGGAATACCGAGTTGGAGTACCAAATGTTGAGTGGCTGACGACAAACGCAAGGCACAGGGTCAAATGGTCTTTTTTCGAGGTAAAAAAAAATCAGGCACAACGTGAGCGCTCGAGCCATATTCGCGTCTTTATTTTCGAAACGAACGACAAAAAGTATCAATATACTATATAAAATTAAAGTTCACATGAATTTATAAAAGTAAAGAATGTCAAAAAATCCTAAATTAGACTTGACATATATATATATATATATATATATATCACTTACCCTTTCTGCAATTTTTGCCTACAATAAAATAAAACAGTATAAAGGAGACGTTCACTTGATATTAATTACCCATGTAACTTGGGATGAATAGGCTATACAACTATAAACACAAGCACCTATTCGAAAAACATCTAAATTTTAATCTATGACAAGGAAAACGTTATTAATATGTATTGTAAATATTCCTTTTTATGACTTTCTTCATAGATTTTAAGGTCATTACAATTATAATTTGGATTGCAAAGTAAATGTTCACATCTGTATTACATGAAACTATCAGCTGTAGCTCATTCAGAGGTAGCACTGTTGTTTTAAATAACCTGTGTACAACGCAAAAAGGAGCGAACTACCTTGATCTGTTTCAGAGTGACTTGTTTGTGTTAGCTTTTCGAACTACGGCAGATAATATCACGAAACACAAAGTAAATATAACCCAATTCATGCAGGGACAGGTCATCCTGTTTAGCATCGTTTTGTATGTGTTGCATTAAGGCTATATACCCTTCAACAAAATTGCAGAAAAATGGCAATAAGCAAGAAATCTTGCAAAAGTTAACACAACTTAATTTCCTTCGAACACAAATTGCAAATTTAATTTTCTTGGCAGCAGTGTGGATTAAATCCTTTACAGTCCGAAAATGTATATCACAGTAAAACAAAAATGTAGATTATCCAGAAATAGATTTCAGTGGGGTTAAGACTGAATTTAACCTTTAAATGCGCTGTTTTGCAAATAGTCACGAGTGTGTTAATGTGCCAATATAACATTGAAGTAATCAGAAATGTCCTTGAAAGAGTTCATAATGATCCCAAAATATTGATTTAGTCTAACATCAATTAATAAGCCCTTTCTAATTGCAGTGAGTAATTTAAATAAATCTTCTTAAATATCAATTGAAATACAAATACAATTGCAAATAACATACTTTTGTTAAACTAGAAATTAGTAATTATGTTTACTTCACTAAAAAAAACGAATCTTATAATAGGAGGATCAGGACGATGGTCAAAAATTCAGCCCTAGAACTTGTGCTCATGAAAACTAATGTCCGAGACTCAGATATAAGTATGTATGTTTGCCTCCAGTAACAATGAGTTTAGCATATAATCTTAAATCATAAATATTTAATGTAATATGTAGTTTGTAAAAGACCATTAACTAAAGCCAAATAATTAAGGCTAATCACACACTAGATATATACGAAACAGGCAACCATGGATAAAAGCAAACACGCAATATAAATAAAATATGCACATCACCTCACCCCATAAAGTATAATAGAGATTTATAAGATAAAGCTATATTTTTACTTATTAGTTTACATATATAAACTGTGTAATGAACACTATTTTTCTCCTTTTAAATCATTAGTCCATGAATGCAAAGATCACTTGCAACATTTTATAATTATTTAATGAAATTTGGGGCCGAACGATCCATATCACGACTATATAGCCCTAACCCAAATAACGTAAAAGATCAGACGAAACGCCCAAGTGTTGGAATAATAAGCATGTTCTTATATTAGAATGCAAAATGAAAATTTCAAAAACGAACTTCCACCATAATTCCCAAATATTTATTTTGAGCACTTTTTTATTCCAGTAAATAAATTAATAGGTCGACTCAATTAATAGATGTAACATTAGTAACATTAACGCCTAAAAAGACTGGTGTTAAAACTGGAATGAATAATGTTGTCTACGTGTCACTTAAATAGAACCATACGTCAAAATCTTGAGAACCAGGATGAGGGAAAAATAATTCTAAAATTATTATATATTGTCAACAAATTCTGGAATTTCCCACTAAAAGATGTCTCCTACTGAGTTACAAAAAAATAATAATCTTAATATATAATCTAAAACCAAAGATACAGATTGCTATGTAATATCAAGTTTATAACATAAAAAATAATTCCGCAAGGCCATTAACTCAAATTCTGACCAAAGAGAATAATTATCAAACATAACATCAAGCAGGAGAAAATTCAAATGAAATGTACTTAGCAACTGTGCCGTTGTAAATATGGAGTTTATCTTATAAAATGCCACAATGGTATGTCTGATTCGAAGAAAGAAGCTCTTACTGGTTTTGTTCTGAGGTTTCCAGGTATTCTTGTGGAAAATAACGTAACAGATGTATTCGTTTAAATTAGATGACCAGGTTTAATCATATTCTTTAAACACTGGACAGTTTTAGGAAAAGTTTTCATACCAAACGGCATTGCTGTTTATATCTCCATTTGGTATTACAAATGCAGAAAATTCCTTTGCACTCTCTGAGAGTTGAACTTGATTGACTTCTCACAAAAGATCAAAACGTGGTAATATATTATGCATTTCCAATTTCGTCATTGCAGCCCGCCATTTATCCATGGTATTATAAATTAATCTGTTTCGGTGACACTGTTCACATTTATTTACCTGTGCAAATGTGGAAAGAAATATCAGCACTAGAGTTGTGAATTCCAGTTAAGTATATTTGCTCTCTGAAACCCTTCAGGTAATTGGAATTGTCTGAGGTAATCATATTCTTGGTCAGCCTTCTTGCTGAGAACCACTTAAAAACTAATTGTTCTCTCTGAATGGAAAGTCGATATAGGTCTGTCCAGTATCGTTTGTACAGTTGCGAAACTTTGTCACCATGCCTTAGATACCTACTTATAGCTCTTCAAGACACGTTCCTTAAGTACATCATATTCATCAGGTTATTGTACTAACTTTGAATTATAAACTTTGCGAATAAGTACAATGCTCTCTTGGCCTTTTAAAATGTTCAACATTTTTCAAAGCGAGAAATATACGGACCTACTTCTTTGTCCTTAAGTTGGGGTTACTAATCCAATATTTCTGGTATGATAAAAACCTGAACTTGTATGCAAAAGAGGCAGTGTTTTCAAGACGCCAAATCTGTTTTGTTTTAATGCAATTTGTGTTTCCCTATGTTATTTTTGCATATGCAGGAATTAGTAGTTCTATTCACTTCTCGCTTATTTAAAAACAGGAGCCACTATATGAGGAACACAATCGTGGTCAAACGTTTATTCCAGACTTTTAAACACAGTTACAATTAAAGATATTTATCTCCAGTAATAATAAATAATCTAAAATCATGGCAAAATATTAACTAACAAATATGTTGCTGCAAACTAATAATATAATAATCAGAGAGTCATTAAAAATAATTACTTACAAACTACATAGATAAACATAACATACAGTCATGGAGAAAAGACAACATACACACTAAATCAAATATAATTTAAAGGCGTGCATGATACTTTGCTTAAAACAAATGTACAGTTTCTCGTGTGTCATGTTTATTTAGATCTATTTTTGTGTAAAAATATCATGAAGGGTTATTCCCAAATAAAAGACAAATGAACTAAAAATTTAGTTTTTCATCATTTGTTTGAAACAAATTATACCATAAAGTATTATTAATGAATCCGAACTAGTCTGTGTTCTGTATCACATCGCTTGAAATTTCAACTTTGTTTTGTTTGCAGGAAGTTTTGAATTTTTTTTTTTCTTCTTGGCAGCGAAACTACAATTACGCTTTTTAATTTTGTTGCTAAGGCAGTAAGTATGAATTACCGCTTGACCACTATATTAATTTAGTTCCAAGACTTGCAAACCAAATTTCATAGAAGGTCAACTATATATGTCTCTTCTATGAAGATGCAGGGTATTCTATGACTTAAGTAAATACAAGAAAAAAGAATGATTAAATATAATACATAAACTTGAGGAATAATTAGCAAGGTGTATTGAAATAATTATTTTCTTTGACTGAATTATCTTCTTGTCATACCCGAAGTTCTCTGCACAGGTGTAACCATGAAATGACATGGAAATTACACAGAGATTATCCAGTATATTGCTGGTTCATGCTACTAATCATATAATAAAAATGTCACATACGCAAAGGATTCTCAATGTAGAAAGTTTCACAAATATGGAATATTTTGGAGGTGATACAAATTATTTATACGAGCGATTAACGAATAATTATAATAGAATGTTTAAAAAAATACAATTCTTAAGATTATTCAAGCCACTAATGTAATAAGCTCTTCTGATAAATCATGTTTAGAAATTTTCTACTAAGTATAAGCTGACTATTTCATATGAATCAAACTGTTAAAGAAACATGAGTTAGCCGTAGTTTAACGATATACAACATTATTCATTGAGGATGAATGTAAAGTGATATGATAAGTTGTTCTTATAATATGATTTGGGGAAAAATGTTCGTAATAAGACCTTGATGTGTAACACAATTTTGAACAGATGGCGACCTCAGTTACTATTTAGTTAAACAGTAACAACAATAAGGTGAACGGAGATAACGAGATTCACTATAGGGTATTTAAAGTGAGTCACCAACTATAATATATTCAAGTAAATGACAGGTGCAATCAGGAGGAAAATAAACGATTCGGAAAGGCATAAATGATAATTAAGCAATGAAAATAATCTTGAGAGACAGAATATATCAAAGAAAACAGATTCTGCAGGATAATGCATCACATGCTAAATCTATAACTCGTAATGTGAACGATATAAACTAAACACACAGCTTTAACTGTTGTTGTTTTTAAATTGTTTTATGTAAATCCAAACTGTATTACATGAGAAGCAATGAATCAAAAATAATTGTTTGGTTCCGATTCCATTGACAGTAAAAAGGTTAACTTACACATTTCATCTGTCAAAAAAGTGGAGGATCACTTTATTAGCTGGAATAAATCACGTCTTGTCAGATGCATTGAGGATGTAGACCCATATTACAATGTTATTCAGATTCGTCATAAAACACTTCCTCAAGAATGTCAACAAGTATATGGAGACGGATTGATGATAAATGACGGACATAGGATCATACCATAATGCGTTTTGTCTTTGAGGCCAAGTAAGCTAATAAGTACAAGGTAGAAAACCGCAATGCAGCTATTATACCATAAATATTGTCCCCTCACTAGAAAGTTTAAATCGACGGTAAAAATTAAAAATCTCTAAGAAATAATAAAAAGAAAAAACGTATATTTCAAACTTACCCGATCTTCGAATCCTGACTGGAATAAAAAATAAAAGCACGAATAAAACGTCCAATATATATATATTTTTTACACAGCTTAGATTTTACTAATTTTTCAAGCATGAACAATGCATACATTAAAAAAGATATACATGTATATCATTACGTAAACCTATTACAAGCAAGAACTCGATGGGTCGTAAATTCAGGTCCAATATAAATAATCCCGATCTTATCGCAACAAGTTCTTGAGTGACTGCTTGTGAATGTACTGGTCGTTGTAACTGATGTTGGAAGTCTATCATTCCGATTCCCGATGACGTTGATCGTGCCTGTCAGCGCACCACCACCTCACGGAAGTACATCAGGGTTGCCGATATATACGATATTCCCAAACACACTAAATTAATATCAGGATCCATCGATACTTATGGTAAGAGGTGTCACACTGGCTGGCGCTGCCCTCATACCAAATAATGCTTGATTGTCCAGTGAACTCAGCGCTAAGGCAGTTGTTACTTCGGATGCACTTACCAACGTTGTTTATCAGGTGGCTCCAATTCTGATCCTGAGCTTGACTTTAGAACGATAACTGATTTCAACGACTGAATTAACAGTAGGTGAGCGGATAACGTAAGTCACTGATGGGTCACTTACAGGTATAACAGTATTTGAATAATCAAGAAATCTGACTGTAGCTCATATATTTCGCAGGATCCTAACCTACATCACTGCTGCCTGAAATCCAGACAATGACGCAACAACGGAACCTAGATACATGGTAAGTATTTGCTGGATTCATCTTTGTCACAGATGTATTCTTATCGTTGTATTTCGCAGTAAAACTAATAACTGCAAGGCTGACAGCTGCAGTTAATGTATCAACGTACTACCATGCAGATGGAATGCTCGTTATCGTGATTGGGCGTTTTCCTGTTTGTGCTTGTACTGAAAACCTGCATCTAATATTGAACCATTCAACCACCTATACAAAATATAATATCGGTCAGCATTATGTTAAGCGTGATGATGAGTATACTTGACACATTAACGGATGTTGAATAAGAGGCATTCTTTAAGTAAAATGCGACTGTCAATCTTGATCAGTTGAACACGGCCATGAGGACATGAACCTTACCGTCGAGAGAATTCAAGGTCGATTTCAACGTGCTATAATAAATGCGTCTCAACAACGTTTGTTAATGTTATCGTTGCAACTTCAGCAAGAACTTGCAGATGGTATTAAACAGCCATGCATATGTTCCATTACTAGATCAATGTCCAATAATGACCGGCCACATTACTTGCAACAGCGTGATCACGTAAACGTCTTGCTGCAGCGTCGCAGGGACATATCATCATCGTTATTTTTGTTGATCATGTATTACTCGTTCGACAGATCATTTTCGACCACAATGTTTGTTTGTATCTCATAGAAATGTACAAAAAGTGACCGTTAGGTGCATATCCATGGATGTATTCATCGATGGACCTGACAGTATATAATATTTATACAAACCCGTATGGACCCCCAGCGAGGGTCATTTCGGCCAATCAAATATAATAATATTTCAATTATCCAAAGTCACTGAATCGTATGATGGGATCCGCTCAATGTCAGTTAAGCTTTGCCTTTTGTTGTGCGGCGACCGCGCGTGTAATTCCGCTGAAACATATTCTCCCCGATAAATCAACATGTATCTACGGAGGAATATCTTCGATGCTGACGCCGTTGATCCAATATCAAGTCTATTACAGTGTGATGTCGTTCCTCAACGGAATGAACGTGAAGCTGTGATATCGGATACAGACATCGGTATGGTTCAAATGTATTTGGAAATTCAATTGCACCGCCTTTTTAGAGATCTGTAACAGATAAAATATTGATTCACTCATTAATTGGAGTTTTCCTTCAAAAATATTTTATGCAAGTATGGATTTTGCTATTTCATTGATCATTGAGTTGATCTACGACAATATATTCACAGACGTCAGTGTGATTTCGTAAATCACAGCATATATACGTGGGTGTTGTATATGTTATCTGCACAAACAACAGCTACACACAAAAATAGTAACGGCAATATTGTATCAGCGGTCGATTTAAATGATAAATCAGATGCACGTGAAACGTTCGTCGAGTATGTTCTACTCCTGTGATAGATTCATACAGACATTACAACATGAGTTTGCATGTGTCGTGTTCGACTGTCACTGAAGCTTGATTTGGTCATTAGTGAATCTTTGCCGTCAATGCCGAACCGGAGTTACATCGAATCGATCAACGATGTTATTGATCAGTCAGACCCTGCTGCACATCATATTGATCATCGTGTTGATGTTAAACAACACGTAAAGACGTTAAACAACCTGTTGTCGAGCCTGATAAACCGGTAGACGAGCCTGTGCCAAGTTCACCTGTGACATATACATTTTGATGTTCCTGTGAAGAAAAAAATCATGTTACTGAGGCTCCAATCCACAACACGTATCGATGCTGCAGCAATAATCTTCACTAAACAGTAACCTGATTAATTACACAAAGATAAATTGATGTTCTATCCGAACATATTCCTCTTAAAGAGTTTTGAAGAACCACAGTTATATCTGAGAAGATACGGAAACATTATTTAGTTGATTTTCAATGATAACTAATGAGTCGTTTCTTTTTGCACAACCAACTGCCTCAAATGCGATGACACCAAAGAAAAGACAGGCTCGACACGATAAAAAATGACTCTCACAAAACAATGTTGCCATGCAAACTAAAACATATTCCAACCTTCTGATACTGGTCGTTGTGTTAACATTTTTGTTGAATAATTTGGTTTGTACAGGACATATGTGAGTTCTGATTTTCCAGTTTGCTGTGTTATCAGATTCACCTGATGTTTTAGGACCACTATATACCTCTGATCGGATACCACCATGGCGTATATTTATGTTGAGAATGACCATTTTGTAATAGCAATGATGACAAGCGGTAAAAGTGTAGTTAGATTTATCATTATTGTGTTAAATTTGTGGGTATAACTAACACCAACTAATCACTTAACTGACAACAATTAATTGAGAGTCATTTAAATAAAACTGAACTTCAATGAGTGGATATACCATCATGCAACCAAGCACATCTCGGAAATCACCGCAATCGCAGCCAAACACACGGCTGAGCAGAACATTAAATATATTAAGGCAGAATAACAATGCTGAAAGGTGTCGTTTATTAGATTACACCATTAGCTGGAAGCTGAGCTGAGGACAGTAGCATCGTTGTCAATAGCATACGTAATCATCGCATTGTGTATTGCGATAGCAGCGGCATATGTGCTCACAATAATTGCATGTCGATTGTCTATCTATGCAACAAAGAAAATGCAGGGATACAATAGCTATTTTAGTATCACGGGTGACATCATCGGCGCGGAGCAAGTTTCTCTCTTTGGCGCTGTCAGACAACGAATTAGTTGTTGTAAACCTTTCAGAGATCTCACAGCATAATCAGGTCAATAACAAATCCACATATAATCTCAGCGCACAACTAGGTCTCCAAAAAGTCAGATATTAAGTGTCTCTCCTTTGTTGAATTAGCTAGCTTCATAATGCAATGTACATAAGGACAAATACCCAGAGAACATAGAGAATTTAGCATCGATTTTGTTAACACATCCATGTTTCTCTGGCGAATCTCGTTTATGCGAGCACTCCATTATAATGTCTCTCTTTGGACCTCGACTTGATTCTGACAGAATCCCTCACCGAATTAGTAAATCCAAGGGAACAAAGATGGCATTGCTCACTGTGAGATTTCCATATCTAGAACCGAGCAACTGTATTGTCCGTATATAAAAAAACGATATTAAATTTGAGGGCGTGGACGCTCAGTCGATCGACGATTACGACGCTACACCTCTGTATGAAAACCTGTGGAAGCAACACTGTATTAGGGAAGCGCCGCTGAAACCACCACATATATTATTCAACGTCATCTTGGCCCAGCGGGTTATATCGATAATTAAACATTGTTTGCGGATGTCACATATTTATTTGGAAACCGATTATGCAGAGTGCTTGAAAGTCAAATGCTCGCTAATCATATACCGTTCTATCAAAGTGGACTTTCAGACCGTCTCTGGCAAGAGATTACATTCAATACATACGTGAGGAAGATCCTGATCAAGAAAACGTACGTGAGATATTCGATCACCAATATCGCATTGGAATTTAAGACTCTGAATTCCCCTGATCTTTTCAGATCGATAATAGCAACACTGTCGAACACACACACACTTATTGCATGCATCGGTTCTTGAGACACCACAGAATGTTCTTGCATAAATCGGAACATGAACATGGGTGTCGTCTATAAGTCTCTTATCGCCCTTGTGATGTATTACGAGGATAAATTAGGGATTTCACGGGGTAAAACATCATTTAAAAAGATACAATCGTGTGATACATTCCAAAAATCAACAAATCAATGGCGACCATCGAATGACTACCTAATCAATTATATGCCTCAACCATCAACGTATCACCAGTTCTTTGTGGCTATACATGCATTTGCATTCGAGACAACCAAATAAACAAATTGTTTCAGTATGTCCATCGGAAGTTTGTATGCCAATCAATACGCGCTGGTCCTTGAGGATAACCAAAGATAAATCTTTGTATGTAAATGCCACTGACTTAACCGTGTAACTCATCTAAAAGACCGCTGAAACTGCAGTGGTTCTTACGTGCTATTTATACTGAGTATGGACGCAAAAGTAAAAATGTTTCACTGTCGCCTCCAAGCAATAATTATTAACACTCAGAGATAAACCTCCCATCAACATTATAATGTTTGTATCTCAAAATCACTGAGGTCCAACCTTCGAGATAGAATTCTCTAACTTCTCTGGGTTTTGTGGATTTTATTCATATTATTACCAGGCTGACAAATTAACAACATCTACAGAGCCCTTTCTGACTTGTTCCTTGTCTTTGTTAACTAACCAATAAAAGACCATCTTGCTGATGCAACTTGAATTATCACTGTGCCAAATGCATGTGTGGATTTACCTCCACATTGCGGAATAATTGTTTGTTGCATATAATCTGGCAAGACCGCTCTTATTTGCAACCTTGTCGAGCGATTATTCTTAGATTAACGAATATTTCATCATCAATCGAGCTTGGATACGTGACTGGATTCCAGACATCCCTGCGTATAATCCCGCTCGATCCTGAGTCCACGCTGACGTCCATGTCGTTGATACAACCACACGTCATCACGATGAAATTCCATCGGCGGTGGCACGAAAATACACAGCTGCCATCCACGACAGTGTGGCGACTCTGCTGTTCATCGATGACTGATACTCATGGTCAAGTCCGTAATGCCAGATCGGTGTTGAGCTCATTAGAGTTCACGTTGAAGCTCGGAAAAATATATGCTTGGCTGATCACGTGAAAATATAACGCTGCTTAAAACATATTCTTGAACAGAAATCATTAATTGTCATGTTTTTTCTATAAAGAATAAGATTCATTCGATACGGTGTTGAGAAGAAAATCATGTTCTTACCTCAGAACAACAAGATTCCCCCCGTGCACAGCTATGTTCACACCCTCATATCCCGTTAGCCCCCGAACTGCTCCTAAAATAAATCGCATTTGCGCTCTGTTGCTAATATGCTAAGAATTTAAAATAACAATCAGCGACAGATTCATTATTGTTTATCATCGTAATAAATTACACACCGATTACAGCGATGTTTTTGTTGTTTTATGTTAAAATATTGTTAGACGGAAGCATGATGTATAGATCAATTACTTAGTGATAAATCGTCCACAGATAAATAATCTGCAGGTAATTCAGAAAAATCTACGTAACATTGCTGTTCACGGAGCATCAAGAGAATATATTGGAGACAGGTTAACCCAGGTCAACATCGAGTAATTATCAGTCATGTTCTGTAGTTCTGGGATCTGCAGCAACAACTAAATCGATCGGAATAACAGTGTTAGATTTTATTCCAAACTGATATCGAGATTGGTCAAAATCGATGTTATTGATCAGTTATGTGCATATTTTGAATAAAATCATGTTGTTGATGTTGCAGTTGGTAATATTGTTGGCACTCAGTCTCAGTTAGGACTTATAATGGCACCTTTATGTTATACAGAGATCACCGTATCCCTTAGTGTACCTGGCGAACAACGAAGCTCGGGTGATTGACAATTCTTCGTAGATTCAACGTCCACAGGTACATATCATGTTCTTGTAAATTTATTAGTTCAGGGCAGACGAATATGACGAGGAAAATAAGCGACAGCATCAATATAATCCCCACAACAATCGACTCCACAGATATTCGCAAATTAAAATCGCAGATAAATCAATGGATGTTCATGAAACAGATCCATCAGCAAGTCAGTATGTGAAGGTATATGCAGCACCTAAAGCCGCACGATATCGTCCAACGGACCAGTAAACAAACAAAGAAAATCCAGACCATATTTAGGTTTTATCGTGATGATATCGTTAACTCCACAAGCATGCATCATCCTTTTAACATTTCTAGATCACATTCAGCTGATATCAGCTCCTGATAAAACGGAGGTTACCACGAACGACAACGGTATATCGCTGGCGGTCCATTAACTCCAATTAAGTAACTGCATCTATATAATGGAACTAATGTGTGCGTAGCAAGAGCAAACGATTTTGTTTCAGTTGTAGGTGAATGTTTCATATTATATCCGAATTAGTTCAAACTAATATTGATCACATCGGTAAATCCCCACACGATGGACCTCAAATGCGTTGTTAGCATATACCTGGTCATGTTACGTTACTGACATCAAAGGAATTTCTTGTCCCAGCTGATTAGTATCCACCACTCATTCCTAGCCCTGTTCGTGTACGAGTACCAACACGACAATGTGTTGTGCACCAAAAGAGAACGATCAAAGGTCTCTATGTGAGTCATCATCGATCTAAAATCAAGGTTCAGTATAATTTTCGTAATCCTTGCAATTGGTGCTATGGCGATCTGCACCGTAATTTGAACAGAAGCATGAATAACTCAGTCTATAACAGCGTCGATTAAACGTCTAGCTGAGCAACAACAACATCAACGATCCGCATTAGAGGCAGCAAAACCTCAATATCAATGACAACTTGACCAGTATAGCCATTATTAAATGACGCACTTGATGCTCTTACCAGTGACAGGGACACCACACAAGCACGAATTGACGTAAGATCAAAACCACAACACAGCGATTTGTACAATGCTCCGGTAGTGTGTCACATATCATTGAATTGTTGATTGCTGGCGCTGTAGTGATTGGTGGAGTAATTTTGATCGCCAAGGATAAATCACTCAGTGAAATAATCCGTCACAAATAAATATCATCAGTAAATATGAAAAAATCAAAATAGAATATGATATCAGATTGGAGTCGAATTCGATAAAATGTAAAGTAATCGTTTAATTGCATCAATGGTAGTCAACACGATAACGTCACCATATTCGAATTTATATATAACCACGTCAGTGTTTGGATGATCTCAAAAGCAAAACAATCCATAAAATCGCCAATTTGACAGCGATTCGGTCACTGATGTTATTTCTGTCTGATGCAGAACTGAAATCACGCACACTCATAGAGAATCAACATAACCATCTCTCGGCAATAGAATCAACACATAAATTAATACTCTACTAGAAATAATCACTGATGTTCCTGACTGTGCAAAAGCCCTTGAAACAACCAATTCTATTTTACACGGCGACATAGTTATATTTACAGTGCTGTTGGCACGTACAGGAGAAGTACGCAATTGGTTATGCATGAGTGAACCAGTGAAAAGATTGATCAACAGTCAGTACTGTTGTCAAGGAAGACCCTGAAGAATATAATATGTTATGTACCATCGTTGATATTGTTGGAATCGCATTGGCTGTTCGATTTAATTTCGTTAGACACCACGACAAAAACCTGAAATTCAAACTCAAGAAACCTTCCTACCAATATATATTTCATTGCATTTGCCGACGATCCATAGATCGCCACAGGATTGAAAGATCAATGCCGAATCAACTGTTTGTCGTGCCAGATCAACAGGTGCTGCAACGAATCAACCGCAAGAGAAATGGTGACATTAGCGCTGCGAAATAAATTTTGTTTAGAGAACCTGTGTCGATCAATACACGGTTATTCGTCGTCATCAGAGTAAACCAATTTTCACTTATATCACAGCTATCTATACTATGACATACACCGAGTTAGAGATGCTCCGATGTATTTGAAAATGAACGCGATCACGTAGTTGACTTCGATATCATGCACGTAGCAGGGACAAACAACATGTGCACCATTATGGATTCTTACGAGATCGCAGACATATTTATACAACATCAATGGCTCCGTGGTGATCCAAGAATTCCCGGTACGGACGTTGAAATATTAACTAATCAATGTTTTTGCAGCTGCCTCTAGATCACCGTGACGATACGTTACATAAAGAAAAATTATTTCCGAGATCTGGTCGTATTCAAATTCCTGGTATGGCTGCTAATTCATTTTTCTGATGACACTGCGGTTATATCTTTTTCAACAGATGTTTTGATTTGTATGATGTTGCTTAAATATGTTTGATTGATCGTGGGTCTGCTGGCATACAAGGGGCCGATCATAGCATTGTCATAGTCAGTGAATATTCGATCATGGTTAATTAAAGATGTCGTGCCAAACTCAGCGATTATCAATTCTCCGCTGATTTGCATGTACGAATAAATGGTGATGTCAGTGGGGATGCGATCATAATTTAGATTAAATGTCTTTGCATCGGGCAGAATGAATATTATATGAACAAAGTGGATCGATTCCGGACTTGGACATTGTCATTATCAACGTTGCAGTCACTCAAATGACCGTCATTTTAGTTATTAAAGCAGTCTAAGGCTCACCGGGATAGCAGCGTTCAAGATATTTAGTTAATTACGATAATCTATGGTCTGTCGTTTCAACATGAAATGGTAGTCAGCTTTTATCACATCCATGTGTTCTCGACGAAGGAAATATAACGTAGATGTGGTTGTCCAGCAGCGAGAATGCAGTAAATAAAAAAAAAAACAAACAAAAAGAAAACATTGGTGCTGCGAATCAACGTATATCATGGTTTTGTCGATTGAGAAAGATATGAGTTAGCCTGTGAGACTTCCGATTGTAAGAATAGGTGAGCCATTTGTGCCCTGTCGATTCAATGTAGGCACTAACAAGAGGCTCAACGTTCACATTGTGCATGTTGGTGCTAATTTTGGCTAATTTCGCCCTTAGACAGTGTCACATCCTCCATAAGCAAGGCCACTAATATATTTACTCGAGACATTTTAATGAAAATTAGCAAATATTTAAAAATCCAGGGCTAAATCAGAAGAAATCATAATACAGACCAGCTGAGTTTTGGATATAGCAATAGCATTTCATGTAGCGGGAAAGGGTGAATATAAAATACGATTGTCCCCTGATGAAATTAATTTACAAAAAACAGTGTCACAAAGTCATTTCTTCACTTATCTCTTTCAGAGAAGAAAAGGAATCAGTGAACAAGAACTAATGTGATTGAACTAAAGCAATAGGACTTATATATTTTATTTTGGTACTCCAATTTAATAGCAGATGACAATAAGTATGGATTCCTTAGATTTGCTCCTAGCTATTTAGAATTTGATAAAAGGTGAGCTTCCGTGATTTTAGTCTGATCAAATCAGAAGTGCGCTTTGCATAACTATGATTTATTGTATCTAAATCTATTCGCATATATTACCTGCTCGATCAGATTTTGGCAAGAAAACGACCGTCCTTATATGTCTGAGTGCATACTGATAATTGTAAGCAATGAAAATTATAATACACTAAGCTGGCAACCGATCTTACAAAACAGAACAACATTTTGCCGCACAAATATCCACAAATCTGCAATTATTATAATAAAATTCGCAAGCATATGACACACTTTTGTTCACCTACCTCTGCAATTAAATTATCACTGCCAGAAAAAACTGTATATTGATGTGATTACTTCACCTGTCATGACATTTTCCAAACCACTTATATGTTTCCTTGTTAATGTTTTAATGAAGTTTATGATAGAGAGGAAAGTCTAAGTTGTAGTGAAAAGGCCTAATAGCAAACTATGTATTCAGGTATCTGCTCAATCTGATGCAGCCTCTCGGTTTTTGATAGATAAAACTGCATGCATTATCGCCCATCAGATACAAAATAATGAGTTTAAATACACAACAACAAAAAACAAGTATTGAATAGTTGAGGTCAAAGCTAAGAAAATACAATAATTACGAAACGAACAACAGCAAGACAAATGCGCTAGATTCCGAGGACATGCCTCAAAGAGATTTCACATTGTTCAGATCATCATACGCACTGCATATATATATATATATATATATATATATATATATATATATATATATATATATATATATATATATATATATATATAGTGACAAAACTGTGATCAGTAAAGATCTGAAATATTAGTACACATCAATCTCGAAATGAAGAATGAACACAAATAATAGTCTTATATCAAACTGGTTATGAATGATGTTAATACCAATCTTACAAGTCCGAACAATATATGTATATATATATATATATATATATATATATATATATATATATATATATATATATATATATATATATATATATATATATATATATCTGTGTGTGTCTGTACGCATACTCTCTCAGAGTTGCAGTATCACGACGACTTTTCCTTGAGGTATACACAAAATTAGTTAACAAGCAGACAAATGAAAACAAAAGTACATTATTCAGAAGGAATATATAATCTATGTATCATTTGCAACAATGAAACAATTACAAACCTATCATTGTATTTTCAAGCATTTTTTAATATGTTGCATATATAGGGCGAACAATCAAAGCCAATCAATTCAGAAACAAGCTTATGAGAATTACTATGTAATATATACATGTTATTGAACAAAATAGTAAAATGTAAGAGAAATAATGTTAACTGACATTACAAGTGAAACAGATGCTTGCAAATCTAAAATATAGATATCTGCATACATATACTTGAATTTAGTTCCAGAGTACATACACAATATATATATATATATATATATATATATATATATATATATATATATATATATATATATATATATATATATATATATATATATATATATATATATATAATGTGTAATAAAATGAGTACTATCATAATACATTGCAATATAAATCAAGGTCAATTTACCAAGATCCGGTCAGCATTTAATTCAGTCAAAGTATGTTACGAGGCAGTCAAGTTGAGTTAATGTAAGCATTACTTAATCCTAGGTGGATATTTGTACTCTAGCGATGTCATGTTGGTTGCTTATATTAATGAAAAATATTGTTGACTTTGAAAGAATAATGAACAAGATCTGGAATTTGTTATGGCGATTCAAAATTTGTTTTGTTCTGTTGTTAGTGACTCTATATATGATTATAGAGACACAGCGCCTTATATTACAGTTATGCACCAGTATTCCAAGAGTTATTATAAGATTCATAATTATTTATAAATTGAGAGATGTAATTGCAGTGATATCGATGTTCTACTGGCGTTTGTGGTTAAAAACATTTACATAATCATTCATCCAAATTTAAAGTAAAAAGCCACACTAAATAATTTTAAAATAGATAGGCCCTTGCTGGATTTTAACGGGAGGCGGAAATAAATCCCACTAAGTCATGTAAGCAACGAATGGCACATTCGAATTTCACGATTACATTGTTATCGGCGCGGAAGTGAAATGCTTATTGTACGTAAATCCTGTGAGTTATCATAATAATTGTATTTTTAATTTCAGTAATTTAAGGCCTAGCATAAAATAAAGTGTTTTGTTGGTTGTACTCTCAAATTTTATGTTCAATAAAGTGTCGAAACAGGTATGTTAAATTTATATAATTCAAAATAAAGCAAGATGGAGCCCAGACATATCTACAAAACGCGGTCACGAGTCCCATTCTAGTTATCGGCAGTCATATATTGATTTAAGGTAATCTAGTGACAAACGATCAACACTAGCAATATTTCAGCACGTAGACATTTAAACAACCGTATTTATGATCAAATACAACGTTTGGATCAGTACTATTTTATAGATATTGATATAGACTCTGAGGTCTCATTTTTTGCGAACGATAAACTATGGACAAGGAGCTTAGATGAAAAGATCCTACTCCTATGAAATCCATGGACGATATTTTCCTGGCTTCCGGTAAATTATAATCGATTAAGGAATACTTTTATAAAACAATGAATGGACAGCCACACCTTGTTCAACAGATGTAAATATTTATTCTCCCTAAAAACTGGAGAAATTTGCCTTACCTCAATAAATTTGCCACCAGATGAAAAATTCATGGACCAGCTGGGACTACCTGGACGATAGTTTACCTGAAATAGTCAGCCAATGTTATAAAATTTCTAACACATATATTTTTTGTTTATTTTTGATCATATTCCATAAACGTATAAATCAGAGCTCTAAACGTGAACACGTTCTCAACTGATAAATGAATTATACTGATTTTAAGTACTACTAATCAGATGGTAAGATCCTATACACACTTGTTTAGACTAAAGGATCATTATGTATTCGTTCTGATCGTTAAATTTATCCAGGAAAGTTTGGCAAGTTACACTTATTCTCATTTATATCTTTTATTTGAATTTGGCCAAATGTGATAAAAATGTAAACCACGCCCCTCAAAAGCAAGAAATCTTTCCGATCAGAATATGTCCTACTGAGTTAGTGTTTTTCTGCATTTTGGGCCATTGTAATCAAATAATGTTCACCCGAATTACGTACTTTCCTCCATTACATTCAATTCCCATGAAAGAGTTACATGCGTGTAAGACGATTTTAGATGTCGTTTTTTCTCAGAACTTGTCTGTTAACAGTTGAATTGAGATGAATACATATTTCGGTCAAAAGATTAGTCCAATGTATCCCTCAGTTGATGACTAATCAAAATGGGATATGTCGATTTTGTTACTAATATATCTTAAGAGCACCTATTGATCAAATGTACATAGAATATTTTTTTTATACTTGGCAGCCAACATCTATTAAGGTACGAGTATAGCCTATGGGCTTCGATCCATCGCTTTAATCTGCCAGACTAAACGGCTTAAGTTTAAACTGCCTTCGCATAATTCGCAGTTTTGGCGTTAGAGTTATTGACAAAGCTAAGATTTTGTTACATTAGGAAAATTAATACATATGGGTGGCTTCACTGAATATGTCGAGGATGACAATGCCCCAACCACTGTAGCGGTTTATTTTGATATTCTGTGAGTGTATTACCTTACCGTGAAATAACCCCAGAAACTCTACGTACAATGTTGCTGCTGACTGAAGTTTACTTGCATAACATGAAAGTTTATATTCTGGAAATGAAGCCTATGTTTAGTAATCTCCATTTTGTGTCAGACCGGAATAGTATTTTTGTCTCTAGATTACTGAAGTGGCTAAGATTATTCTGTACCATCTATATAACAAGTAAAATGCAAATACTTGATCATACAATATCTGTATTATTTTACATACTCGTTGCTGAGATTTACAAAATAAAACATTCTGTTCCGAATGATGAATTAGCATGTTTATTGTATTGAGGGTTTTATCCAAGAGTCAATAATTTGTTACATTTTATATCCTATATGTATATTATACATTAACTGCTTGGTAACGTTTTCACATACATATAGGTATTAAGGTTTACGGTCATGATTTTTCAGGGGAAAAAGATCACGATGAATTGTGTCAATTTGGTTTGAATAACTCGTAAAGGTTCATAAAACCAAATGAAACAAATATCTTCCAATAAGTTTGCTTAATAAATGATATATAGCTCTCCATGAAATAACATTAGGCATTTATTTATTTAAAATCTTTCAGTGCCTGGGAACAAAACGTTTTCATATGAGTTACGCAAAATGTATCTATCTTAAATTAAGGAACATCAACAAATAATTTTGCAAAGTAAACATTTAAGGGACTGTTTAAAAAAAATTAAATCCAAAATAACTATACAAGTTTGATCACACGTCTAAAAGAATAGAGGAGTTCTAATTACGTGTAATAATGAAGAACAAACAGTCATGGTGCAACACAATGATATAATCCTAAATGGTCTAAGCATTTAGTCCCAGTTGTCAATTAACACTTTATAATACCAATGGATAATCATACAATAAACGATTCCTTTCAAATTATAGCTGAAAACAACAGCTAATGATTCCGGAGACTGAATTTAAAGACAGAATTTACTAATTATATTTATCAGAACCAATATAAAATTCTAAGACACACAAAAAGCATAGGGTTAACATTATATCCCATAGCATTCGCATTGTGTAAGAAAGACTACATCTTGAACACGTACATTATTAAACAAAATTATAAAAGTCAGGTACGATATGAATATTCTAATGTGTAATTTTGAACCTTAACGTAGATTTATAACATTTTCAGCCAAATCGCTATGATATTTACAGTGTTGAAGTTTATGTTGATGTCTAGCACTGGGCATCCTGCCACAGACATGTAGGATGATATCCCACCCAGTCGCAATATCCTGACGCCAGGACGACCAGTCCTAACACTAGCCTCTTAATGCTGAGCGCCAAGCGTGTCAGTTGCTATTACTATAAGTTTTTGGTATCACTCGGTCGGGGTTTAAACTCACGAGGTGGACACTCTAACAACTTAGACCACAGGAATGGTCCATATTCTACCATTAATCAAAGACAAAAGAAAAGCACATAAGATAAATACAATGTATTACATCCTCCCATAGAGTAAACGACAGGTTTATACAATAGGGTTCTTATCATTCGTCAAATATGCAAACGATATCATAACAATTACATACGTAGACAGCTTATGAATGCATTTGCCCACCACGGAGAAGAACAAAGGGTCACTTTGCAAGTCCCAGGGATACACACACACACACACACACACACACATATATATATATATATATATATATATATATATATATATATATATATATATATATATATACATCGAGGACAAAACAAGCCAATAAACTTTCACTAACAAGGTGAGGCAGAAAGATGTCAGCATGAATATTATATTATATGAAATAAATTTAAGATAATCAAAATGTTTTTTATAATTTTAAAACCACATACCCTGATATTATGATTAGCAAAGGTATCAAATTCAAACCGAATACCTGAACAAAATGCAAGCTAAAAGTCTGAGTATTCGTTAGTAGTCAAAGTAATTTCACTTTTAATTATCAGTTAATTCATGGAAGACATCCTTTCTTTCCGGGTGATGACGACGCATTACAAATGTGATGTAGCGGGTACATCTTTGATATTATCATGAGAACAAAATGTTACTCTCTCTCTCTCTCATTTTGACAATAAAGCACATACACATCTTTCAGTGCAAACGTAGTACCAACAGTGCAAACCGTAGTCAATTACTAGTTGACGAGCACAAAGAGTGCAAAATTTCATGTTTGTTTCAGTGGGTTATAAGTCAAACCGAAACCAGGTATCAAGTTATCATTCCCAGGACATATAGGCGGGAAATTCCTAGCAAATGAATATCTGTTGGCTGGACCTATAGGAGTCAGGAAGTCTTATCACAATACCTTAACTCATTTTTTTTATATAAGTAATGTTCTTAAATGCTATCAGAGTTATCCGAGTGTAGGAAATCCTAATACAAAGTTTTAAGAACATTCCTGAGTGATTTGTTTTCTTTGCATTTTTCATGTAAATAACATATTTTATTATGTCATTGATTAGTAATCTGTATTGATTGGATCATATATATATGCTCGTCGACGTGGACAAGTAAATCAACTAGTTTTATAAGGCTTTCCGAGGTTTAAGACCATTCAAACAGATCCAGACAGTCTTTGAAGCACATAACAGTTTATCAAGGCATACTACGACAACCAAATTCTAAAGTGGACGACACAGCTTTAACTATATTCAGCTATTAATCAATATTAATCTCGTTTTTACTCTTCTTATCCTTATGTACGCGTGTTTTTAGCGTCGTTTACACTGATGGTTTACAAATATAGACACATGAACATGAAAAACACAGGTATCATAACCTGTACCTGAGTATTAACATGGTCCAGGAACGTTGTGAAAGACCCATTTCATGGCACAGCATTGCGTTTCTAATGAATTAGTAGTAGTCGAGAATTGTATGTCCAGGACAGCAAGCGTTGAAACGTGAAAGAAAAAATTTCACACAGAAAGACGTCAGCATTTATATTATTATGTATTAAATTAAATT
This sequence comes from Sinohyriopsis cumingii, assembly GCA_028554795.2. Lineage (NCBI taxonomy): Eukaryota > Metazoa > Mollusca > Bivalvia > Unionida > Unionidae > Sinohyriopsis > Sinohyriopsis cumingii. Next base: position 2,512,095 of record JAPYKE020000055.1, read on the forward strand.
TAATATAAATCAATCTCTTTTAATCAATTATAAAAATATATTATGTTTTATTTGCATAACTGTTGCCAAACTAAAACCAAGTGTTTCAAAACTGCAATCTACAAGTTCTAGTAGTCATTCGTGTGACATATAATCAGTTATATGTAATCTTATAATCTAACGCTCTTTATCAATTTCAATACAACTGTTCGTCTAAACTAATGTAGCACTTACTGTTGATCATATATATATGTTTAACATCTCCCTTTTTCTTGGTGCAAAGTCAACGTTATAAAATCTGCCCATAATATACAATTCTCTAATCAAATCAATTTGAGCATTTTTGATCAATGATGAGAGTTTCTTGAGCTATATAGTTTTATTGAAAGATCCTGAAAATATCCGTTTTAAGCAAGCTTGATGTATAACGGAAATTTTAGTGTTGACTCGGTATTCCAATGACGGTAGATTTAAGCTGATAATCAAGAGAGAGAACGTCCTGTTTTAAAGATCCCATGACTACAGACTAAATTGTTTGTGTTATCTGTGTATGTATGTTTTTTGGAATTTTGACTTAGTTTTAAAAAATGTAGTCATATCACGTCGATTTATGCAGTGTGGCTATTTATTGTGATGTATAACACGGGGCTTAATAACGCAGACATATAACATGATGCCCCACCCAGTCATTATTCTGACACAAGGCCGAGCAGATCCAACACTCATCTTTTAATCCTGAGTGCCATACAAGGCAGCAACTGGTACCATTTTTATAAGTCTTTAGTATCACTATCCCAGTGTTCAAACCAACAACCTCTCGCATCCGATGTGGAAGCTCTAGTTACATATGTCGCCGGATTTCTGACGTGTTTGTTTTCCTACATAGCAATTAAACATATTTTACCAAACACCACATCATGTGTACTAGAGCAATTATTTTGGTTTTATTCTAAACGAACGGGAATAATAATGAATTACAGAGATATGCATGCACAGTCGCATACGAAAGGCAGAGAAACGCAGAGAGAAAAGTAACAACATAAATAAAAAAATTAATTCAAATAAAGGAAGTGTAAATCAAACCCCACTGACAGAGTGAAGAAAGAGAAATACAATACAAAATACATATTTTAAACTGGCGTACGAATCAAGTAGAGACACTTGGTGAGCACAACATTTCAAGAGAAAAGAAGCTAAAAAATAATGTTCGCTCTTAAAACATTTTGATGAGTACATAAAATGACCAAGAGATATTATTATTCCAAATACACATATTGGCAATGATTTTAAAGACTGCACCGCCAGAACAACACATTACTGATGATAATGTGGTTAAAGGCATTATTGTGATAGGTTAATATTAGATACCTGCGTCAAAGAGATAAATATTCAGGAATTGTTCTAAAGAAATTGGAAAACATTTTGTGAAATTTGCGTCGATAGATGATACTCAACGCTCATTCAAGAATGTTGAAAAAGATTACTATAATCCCCGAAAGCTCATATTAATTGTATAAATTAAGAATGCATAATCTTATTATGTCCATTCTATATTTCATCTAAGTCTCATAATAGTACATGCAAATCTCAATTTCGCACATTATGTAGAAATTATGAGTCTGATCTGAAGTCATATTTTCCTAAGTACAAGTATGTTGTAATGGAACTTCAATTATGTTTGCTATATGATGGCAATTAAGCAAACCAATAAAGACAGAGCCTTCACAATGAGGATATTACAACGTGGTTGAGGTTTTCGATTTAATGCAATTCATCTATTGGTGAAAACAAACCCGAGTCTGCTTCTCTTTTGTGAAATTATGAACCATTCATATCGAACAGTTCGATTCACTTATTACCTATTGCGATAACCTCACACATCCCACATTAAGTGAACATTTAATTATAGCATCCACAATTATGCCGTTATGCTACTTGATGAGCAAAGAGTCGAACATTGGAAGATAGTGTTCCCTCAGCTGTTGAATATTGCTTGCTTTGTCGGTACGTCCTGTTATCATACGTTTGTACGCTAGAAAATCATCTCAGCTGTATTAGGCTACTTCCAAATGTCAATTTGGTACACTTTTGGGAAATAAAACTTTTTAAAAGTCTGATCGGAAATTCTTACCTCTGTCTACATGCATTAATGGTGAAAAGAAAATCGTGTCATTTCTGGTCTATATAGGATGAAAAATAAACAGCATAATTAAGATTTTTTTAAAAAAATGTCTCTTCACAAAGATCAAGGTGACGGTCTTGTGCTGAGTGCAATTCAATTGAAAGGTCCAAAAATCACAGACCGATTCTAATTTAGGAAATGATGTCAAATTAATGTCGAATGTTCTATATCACCTCTTGGTACAGCAAAGCGTATCAAATTAAATATTAAGGGATATAACAGCTATTTTGTTATCGGGTACATTGCTTTTGTTGCTAAGACTTCTAGTGACAGTGTCCTTTTTCAGAGAGTAGAGTGAGCCTTTGATAATGTTCCTCTCCATTATGTCATTTTGGCATAGGATTTGGTCCAAGTGAGTGTAATGTCAGAGCGGTGCCATCGTTGTATATAGTAGGTAATTAATAGGCATCAATTAGCTTAAAATATATTATTCTTTAATCCACTGGCAACTGATAGGTGTTGATCATGTTGACACTCCGTTAATTGATTTGTATCCCGTTTAGCCATTTACCAGAGCTACATCAGAAAAAAGCTCTTCCTAATGGGTTTAATTGGTAAATCATTCCTTAATTTGCCAGTCTTTTGATGAGGTCAGGTATGCTTCTGGAATTGATCAATGAATATATATTGATCACGGTGACCGTGTTATTACTAATCAGTCTCAGAGTAACAAAAGACGAACAGGAATAACATAATGAGATATTTTGTTTTAGAAAAACGGAGGCCTATGCAAGTACAGTCTTCTTGTGTTGTGTAACAAGGGCTTCTTATAAGAAAATTGAAAGCACACGATACACTCGCTGGTGACAAGAGGTTAATGCATTATCAAAGTGTGGATCCGAAGTCATATAAACATGAAACGTGAAATTCCTTTGGTTGGTCTTCAAATAGCCAACACGATTTATTACAAAATCTCGAACCATTTATTATTAACTGAAAATAAAACTTGATGTTTTAACTAATGTTACTTTTGTCAAAACATAGGAAAATCCAATCAAAAGATAACAAAGACTCAAATGCTGCTTATTCCAAATAGCAGAAAAATGATAAAGTCGGCCTTCACCTAACTCCAAGTCAGGTAACCATCGCGTTTGCTTCCACAAGATTTGCAGAGACGATTCCTTTGAGAAATATTACCCTAAACCCACAGTAAATGCTTTGGTACAGTTTTCCACACTTCCTCTCCTTCCCAAACCTCAAATCTATTCAGTCTGATTAATGGTCAAATTTTATGTCACGAATTTTCCAACAAAGCACGTATCAATGAGGCACCCAACATCTTGAATATTTTTATCATGACGTTGAAATTTAATGTGCTCTGGAAACATGTCATCAAACAGTTGATGAATATAATTGGGTCATATTCTTATTATTCAAAAAGAGACTCGGACAATTGTTTTTATTTGCTGTTATATGTTCTTGGGGAATCGGTTCAAGTCTCATTAAATTCTTTTTAGAATATTGTTTTGGAACATTTCACCATTTACGTTATTTTAAAAAAAAAAATTCATTCAATGCATATTTTAAAAAAACAAAAATGAAATTAATGAATATCGGAAATACAAAAAAAAAATGTTTTTTCAATCTTCTGATATAGTTCTAGTTGTCTTGCTCATGTTTCAAAATCCATATTAAGCTAACTCGTATGCTCATTATCTAGTACAGAAGAAGGTAACTTACTGAACTTTTATCATTAAAACTCACGTGTGGTCGAAACTAAAACAACGTAGGCATATCAATATGTTCAAAGTGTTTTCTGGTCGAATTATAGAACGTGTCGCACATTTTAAGGGTTCAACAACATTATGTAGCAATCTGCCTGCAATGACATTAGTTTAGCCACTCATCCAAATTCATATATATGAAATAATCTGAATCAGTAACGTTCACATCTACAACAGCATGAATGAAGTGAATTAAAGTGGATGTGAATATAAAACTTGTTTCCTGATATCCCATAGCCAACAAATAAATCCCATAGCCAACAAATAAATTCCATAGCCAACAAATAAAATCGAATATGCACGTGTTAAATAGAAAACATACATGATGAATCCTCACTACAGGAGATTTTGACTAAAAGAAATTCGCTAATATTAGGGAAAGACTTTACAGAGTCAAATAAACGTAATTTGAGTTGACGATGTATTAATGTGACTAAACCATATATACTAGTCCGTGTGTGTACTGACTATCACAAAGTCAATGATGTCGCCAAAACATATAAATTTTCAGTTCCATGAAGTGTTGACTGCATTTACAAAATTGTAACTTCACAATATATCGCCATTTTTGTTCATTACGAAGAATACTGGCAAATTACACTCACGGAAAGCACACACAAAATGTCGGCTCTTGGAACGCAAAACAAATTTTATCAATATAAACTGAGTCATCCGGTATAAGACATATTACGTCAAAAGTGCAAAGTTAAATGAACAAATTAATTGGTTGCAAAGTAAATCTATTTGTGAGGGACGTTTTGACTCATAGAGTGACAACCGGTCAATTATAAAAGGCTTTGATAGGATATTCAGATCATGCACATCTTAATTCTGTATATGAGGATTGAAAGTATATACATAGATAAAAAGGCTATAAATAAAGCCTCAACAATTCCAAATTGTAAACAATTTCTTTAGCTATGTCAAGATTACACTAAGAATTTTTAATATCGCACTTACTCTTTTCATCTTTTCTACATTTTCCTGAAATAAAACGAGGTCTGACGTTAGTAAGGTTTGGCTGTCAGGGTTGACAACTATAGTCACCAACACATGAAAATACAAGTATCGTAATATGCATAGTAATATAAATACGGGCCACGCCTTTTGGGAAAACATTTCATGACACTGACCTTTACGTTTTCGCTTTGTTGAAGGATAAGAGTCAATCGGCTATTGCGATCATTATTTGGGTTTAATGGAATAGATGTTCGAGGACAAGAAGCAAAGAAACGCACACGAAAAAAGGTCACGCAAAAATATGTCAGCATGACTATCAATTTTTGTAATAAAATATATATATATTATTTATTTTTGGAACTACTTATAATGCCATTATTATTATCGTTATTATCATCATCATTATTATTATTATTATTATTATTATTATTATTATTATTATTATTATTATTATTATTATTATTAAAGTATTCCCAATATAAAGGAATAACTAAAAATAATGCAACATAAAATTCCAAGAATCCATTCCCTTAAAAGTACTGCCACCTTACCTTATCAGTTTGTTCATGAAACGAGTCATTTTTTTCTGTTCATGACGACGAATGACAGCTGAAGTATCGGCATCTTCATTGCGTTCCTTATAATATTTTTGACATGGAAAAATAATTACTGTCTCTCGCGCTTTCATTTTGACAATAAAGTGCATTTGCTTGAATTGGAGCAAACATAGTACCGGTCTTACACATGTGTTGAGCATTGTTATACGGTGATCTTCTGACTAATCCTTCTCTCTCTACTGATCATAATGCATACGGCAATCACTCATTTTCCTCCTGAAGCATGATTGCAATTATCCTGTTTGTTTCAGAGGGCTAATGTAGAAACGGAATCCAGTCACATAAATGTGTAGTTTATTGTTTTACGAAGGATTCGGTCATTTTGATAAATAGGATACATATCAATCTAATCGCAGGTGAAGAGTGATGAGTGGGCTAATGAAATGTAATTCCCATGGGAAACCGATGGGATATACTTGTTTGAGCAAATGACACTCATATTGCTTTAATTACAGGTGTAAAGTACAACTTATTCAAGCATCTTGAATAAATTGTGTTGGCAGAATATTAAACATAATGTTTCAAAATACTTTCACATTTGCCCGTTTGTATTAAATAGAAAAGAAGAATGTTTCATATGTAACTGATGTCATTGTGCTTTAAAATGTCATTTAGTACGCATCAATAATGCAACATTCATTTTGTCTTATTTATTGTCATTGACTCTTAAACAAAATATTTTTTATTAAAGTATATTAATTAGTTCGTGAAGCCTTACGAATGGTCGAAACCCATGGAACATACCCAGACAGTTTTTCAAGTAAAACAAATCTTAGCAGGAAATCATGAATGTTTCGTATTATTCCATATATTTGATATAGTATTGACATTTATATAACATACATATAAATATTCGTCAATATATTTCGTACATTTGGAAACAGGGGATGAAATTGTGCAGAAAGAATTATTGAAACTAGAAATAAGACGTGAATCAAATTCCTAAGTGTTAACGATAATAAGGTATTAATAAATATTAATCTAATACGTACTCTTCTTCTCCTTTCTTTTTCCTTAAAGAAAAGAAAGCATGCGTAAGTTTGCATCGCTTGGGATTCGAATGCATTACAATATAGATACAAATCATCAAAAACACAAGTATTATACTTTGCACGAGTAGCAGCATTGTCCAAGATTATTGTGAAAGGCTTATTTCATGACACAGATCTTTGATTTTTTTGCATTTCTCAATGGTAAGCGTTAATCGGCAATTATGATGAACATCTGGGTTTCATGAGATGTATGTCGATGAAAATAAGCAAAGGTACGTGCATGAAATAAGGTCACTCAAGAAGAGGTCAGCGTGTAAAGCATTATTTACTGAAACAAATTTAATATAAATCATACTTTATTATTTACTTCTATATAGACATATGATTTTACTTTTATATATGTAAACAAACTTAAAACAAGTATTTAAAACAAAATGCAACCCACAAATTCCAGTTGTCATTATCATGCACAACATTTTTTACTTAATAGAACGCATCCTTCCTTGCTGGTGCAAAATACACGTGACAAATGTGAACTACGTTCCGCTGTCTGTATAAGTCGTACTGTCGTAGGCAGGAATCTAACATTCTTCCTTAATTTGACAATAAAGCAGATGTACGTCTAAATATATATGTTCGGACTGATGATCATATATATCTTTCTTTTATCTGCCAATACTTTAAGCTTATTTAATGCACTGGACAAGATAACAAATATGATCACTTCTGATGATTAATGAGAGCTTCATGAAATCTCTTTTTTTAATGAAAGGTCCTGAAAAATCTGTTTTAGGCAACCTTGATTTATCACGGAATATTTAGTGTTGAATCGGAATTCAACTGACGGTGGATCTAAGGGAATTGTCACAAAACCGAGAGAAGATCCCGCTTTTGAGGTCTAATGAATAGTGCCTAAATGTGTGTGTATCTGTGTGTTTAGGGATTTTTAACGAAACTATAACAATTTTAGTTATAGCACTTCAATGTCTGCAGTGTGATTGTTTATAGTGGTGCATGGTACTAGGGCGTTATGATACCGACATGTAATATGATGTTCTCACAAGTCATTCTATACTGACATTTGGACAAACATATTTAATATGAACTTTTTAAGGTTGAGCACGAAGCGAATCAGCTGGTTGTACTATTTGTATATATAAAAAACAATATGGATTGGCCGGTGTTCAAACCGGCATCCGGATCGGAAGCTCTAGTCACTTTTGACGCCAGAGCAGTCCAGACTAATTTTCTGATCGTATTTGGTTTCCTATTTAGCATTAGAACGTTTCTTGACAAAACACCATATTAAGTTTCCAGACGAAATATATCAGTTAATTTGAATTTAATCTAAAGATAAAGGAATAATATTAGGCACGGAATACTGAACATATGTTTGGGCATATTGACAAGTGGGTTTTCGTGACAAAGCAAGCGAAGACGATGAACTCTAGAATGCCTTATTATTTGTTTCCTATAAATTATCGAGTTTTCTGCAATAAAGCGGAAGATCTTTCAAAGCCTGTGCATTCAGTTATATTCACCTATTACAGAACACATTATTTCAGACTAAGCTTAGAAAGACATTTACCTGATCGACTCACACTTTTTGTAAAGCTTCCATATCAAAACTTGTTAATATTTCTGGGATACGTGCCTAAAACTATTGAGATAGATATACAACATGCTGAATTAGGATATTTCATTCCCGGTTGATTTTGACATTCAAAAAGCTAGTAATTACATCCTGGGTTTAGCTTCTTCCGAATTAATAACAATTATTATATTTGTGAATTGCCACGGAGCAGTTTTGATACACGTGCTTGTTTATATTTCATTTATATTGTGTGCCTAATCTACGTCCGCGATTGAGAGTACACTTTGTGACTACAGGATTTTTCTAATACTCTTATGATATTTACTCAAATTTCAGTTCATTGCCTACCCTTGTTTATGTGCCTATAATCGCCCAGTAACTTGTTAACAATTTGGTAGAACGTTCCATTATAAAACTGGGAATTCCAAAACAACCTATTGCTTCACGGGTTTCTCAGGTGTTTGACTTAAATATCAATTTGGGATGAAGCGAACTGATTGAAACACATTTGTGAATGTGTCATTGTTTTATGTGTGGACATTCAATACTATTGGAATTCAATTAAAATTATTTTAATTCTCTACTTAAAGAACATTTAGGATTACTTGAAACTGGATTGGCAATGTCGTATGTGTCGTTTACATTTTAATTTTATATTTTAGGGAAATAAATAGTTTGTTGACTATTCCTGAAATTGTTTAGTCTCTCGTTCTTCATGTTACTTATTATAAGATCTACGGTGGAAACACAAATGTATGAATGTGCCCGTAGTCCTTATTTGTTTAAATAATTTTGCAAATATTTAATATATTCTTTGAAATTAAACTTGATATGTTTCAGACTCTATGTAAATAGATGATTTGATTTAGCGTTAGAGATAATATGATCTTTCTAATACGAAAGCATCTATAACAAAACACGAGATAAAGAATATTTTGAGTTAGTCTTAATCGAGAAAAGATAATAAGAATCCTATCAGTGTAAATATGATTACTATGTCTTTCATATTTTGAAAAATACAAATGCAAATTGAGAAAGTGGAAAGAAACAATCAAATGTAAGTGGCAGGAGAGAAGAAAGAACAATGACCAATGAGCAAGATGACAGTATAATCAAATGCAACTGCAAAGAGAGAAGTGCGAAATATAAAGACAAAGATAAACAGAAACGCAGAACTGAAGACAAAAATCAGAGGAAACAGTCACAGAAAATGTAAAAACGAATTCAAAGAGAATGAATGAAATAAAAAGCCATTGACAGAGTGAGGAAAGAGAAACACAAAATAAATTAAATTAATGAAACTGGCAGACAAAACACGTACCATTCCCTACCTTGAACATCAGTTTAGATTGTGTTATTACCAGATATATTAGCTGAATACTACATTGCAAGAAAAAGATGTTGTTGATAAATAATTTACGTTCTTTGAGATTATTGATGAGTACAAAAGATGACCATGAAAGCTTTGGACATTGGTGTTCCAAATGTACCTATTGAAAGTGATCACGAGACCTACATTGTCAGAATAACACAGTAATGATGACGATGTGGTTAAATACATTATCATTTACGAGTTCTTACTTGGTATCTGCGTCATAGTCACTTAGGCTTAGGATTTGTTCAAAAGAACTTGGAAAAAAAACATGCGACATTGGCCAGAATATATGATGCTCAGCGCTCAGTTAACAAAGTTAATAAAGATTACTGTAACCTCCGAAAGCTCATATTATTTGAATAAATCAAGGTAAAATACTCTTCTCAGACATTTGCACGCTAAACCTTATATCAGGCTCAGGAGGGCACTTACAGATTGTCCATTTGACACAATGTATAGAAGGAAACATGATGAGACTGATTCGATATCCCTATTTTTTTACCTCGCGCAATTATGCTTAAACGTAAGGTCACATCCGTGTGATGTGGGACTGCAATTAATCACAATAATAAAGTGGGAGATTGTACAAAAGATGATATTACACATACATCAATGTTTGGGGTTGAACCTAATTGGTACGGCAAATTATATCGATATCAAATTTTAAAGGATACAAAAGTTTTCCAGAGTATTTTATTTATCAGGTACTTAGTCTTTGTCTGCGAAGTTTTTTCCTAGTGATAGCTTTCTTATTCAGGAAGGGAGTGATATTTTATTAATGTTCCTCTCCATTATGTCGACTTTGCACAGGAGTCGGTCACATGGTGTACGTCTGTCTGAACAGTTGATTCTGTGTCTATTGGAAATATTAGGGTATTAAAATGTATCAGTTAGCTGGATATTAGCGGATGTGGTCGATCCACTTGTAAATGAGCGATATTAATTATGTTGAGAATAGCATCACTGTTTTGTTTACTGTTTGTGAAAGTATTAGAGCTGTATGAGAAGTATACCTTTTTTAAAATTAAGGCAATTATGAAATTATTCTCTTTGATAATCTTTATATTGTTTTGTCTTTCTATTAGGTGACGTTTGATCCAAGTATTGCTCCGCTAAAGATCTTTTCATGTTAGTGTTCATCGGAACACTATTAATTTATCTTATTCATGTATGTGTCAATTTTTTAATGCCGTCACTCTGCTCCTAGCCATGATTAATCAAGAGATAATACTCCAATTGATGACATTTTGTAATAGTCATTATCTCGATGCTCCTCATGGTAACAAATGACAATCACGCGTTGACAAGCAGGAACAAATCATGAGATCTTCTATTTTAGCAAATCATGAGATCTTCTATTTTAGTAAAACGGAAGCCATTCAAGTACCGGTGTGTTATTTTGTGAAACAACCACATGAATAAATTGAACTAAAAAACATATCATGTGAGTAAGATCACTTGTTTCCTGATATCCTAAAGCGAACAAATACATTATACCATGAAGTTGAGATTGTATAAATTGTATACATATTAAGTAGCAAACATACATAATTAATCCTGTATAGAATAATGTTTGACAAAAATAAATTTACCAGTTCTAGTGAATTACTTCGCAGAATCAAGGAAAAGTAATTGGAGTTCACCATGTTTTAATATGACTAAACCTGATACACCATCCCAAGTGTGTACTGGATATCGATAGGTCATCTATGTCGCCAAAACATATTAATTTCCAATTTCATGAAGAAAAAGCTGCATTAATAAAAGTGTAAATTCAAAATATATCGCCAGTTTTGTCCATTAGGAATATCCTGGCTAATTCCACTCACGAAAAGCGCGAAAGAAACTTTCAGCTGTTGCCACTGCAAATGGACTTTATCAGTATAATGGGAATCATCTTGTATGCAACATGATCCGTCAAGATTACGGCGTTTAATGAACATGATTGTATATGGTCAATATAATATTTATGCGTCCATCGATGGCAACATGATCTACAGTGATACCTGGAAGGTTTCCTTTGAAACTATTCGTATAACTCAAAACATTTTCTTTCACATGGTAAACATTTCATTGACAATGCAGATTAAATGGTTGCAAAACAAATCTTTTTTTGATAGGATATTCAGGACATGCACACATTAAATCTGTATATACGGATTGAAAACATATACATATAACAGCTATAAATAGGACCTCACAAATTCCAAAGTGGAGACAAAACGATAACTATATGGATATTACACTTAAGACTAATGTCGCGCATACACTACTTACCATTTCGTTGGTTTCCTGAAACAAAATAATGCGTGACGTTAATGCGATTTGGCTTTCATGGTTATACAATATAGACACAAAACACGAAAATACAAGTATAATAATGTACAAGAATATAAACAGGTTCCAAGCCTATTATGAAAGACACATTTCATGACACTGACCTATGACGTATAGCTTTGTAAAAGGATATGTTTTAATCGCCTATTATGATGAATACCTGGGTTTCATGGAAGATATGTTGAGGATAACAAGCCAATAAACTCACACGCGAGGTAAGGCCACGGATAAGGATTTAAGCATGCATATTATTTTATATTATAAGTAATTGATTAGAGATCCAAAAATATTATTTAATTTTAAAGCTACATACCATGCTATTATAATTATCAAAGTTATAAAATCAAAACGAATACGTAAACAAAATGAACCTTAAAATTCCAAGTATCCACTACCTTTCATAGTAACAAAACCTTATTCTATAACTTAATTCATGAAACGCATCGTTTCCTCTTGTTGAGGTCAACACATGACAGCTGTGCGGTATAATCAACTACATTGCGTTCCCTGTATTATGTTTGTAATGTGAAATAATACTGCTGTCTCTGTCATTCCTACTTGACAATAATCTACCTATTCTTAAATCAGAGCAAACGCAGTACCGGTCGTATACATAGTTTGAAAATTTACATACGGTGATCTTTAAACTGCACTTTCTCTCTGTACTGATCAGAATAACAAACGGCAATCATTGCAAGATCTCCTGCTTGTTCCAGGTAACTGAAGCAAGCCATATACATGCCTGTTTTTGTGTCTTTTTTACGACGAATGGGGTACTTTGAGAAACTAAACTTCCAATCTACTTAATATTGACCAGTGATGAGCAAGCTATCAAATTCTCAGTCCCTCGTCATATGGAGGGGAAATTCTTAGTCGAGCAAATGCGATTCATATGGCAGAAATCAGTAAAACATATATCAAGAACAAAACATTTTGTTTTGTGTTGGACGAAAATTAAAAGTAATGTTTCTAAATACTTTCACAGTTGTCCGAATGTAGGGAATCGTAATAAGAAGATAAAAGAATATTGCTGAATGATACTTTCGCTTCGCATTGTTTTAAATGCAACTGATATCGTTGCGTGTTAAGGTCTGTCATTGATTACATATCTGTATTGCATGTTTTATGTTTGTCTACTTTATTATAATTGACTCCGAAAGACAATACGTTTAATCGTCTACGTGGTAAAGTAAGTAAATTAGTTCTTTAAACCTTACGAATGTTCAAAACCGGTGGAGCAGACATAGTGTGTTTTTGAAGTAAGGAACAGTTTATCAGAACAATCATATGGAATGTTTCGTTAACTGAATAAATTTGCTATAGCATTAACATTTTCAGATACATACATATAAAATTTCATCATGCCACTTCATACATTTGCAAATGCGTATTAAATAGGACGTCAGACAGATGTCAAATTCCAGGACAAACATTAACGATATTAAGGTATTAATTAATATTAAACTCGTACTTACTTTTATTTTCCTTTCTTCTTCTTCCTGAAAGAAAGAAAGTATGCGTGAAGTTTGCGTCGTTTGGGATTTGAATGTAAAAAGATATAGACACAAAATATCAAAATCACAGATATCATAATATGCACGAGCATTAACATGTTCCAATACTATTGTTAAAGACATATTTCATACCGCATATCTTAGACATTTGTCTTTCTCAATGCTAAGCGTTAGTCAGCAATTGTGATGATTATGGGTCTCATGAAATATACGTCGATGAAAAAAAAAACCAAGAAAACTTATCTGAAATAAGGTAACTTAATATTTATATCAATCAAACTATATTAATTAATTTTAAAAATAGATTATGTGGTTTAATTTGTAAAAGTCTTAAAAAACTAAAAACAACATACCAAGCTTAAAAGCACATTTTCCTGATCGATTCACACTCTTTGTGTATCTTCCTTAACTTCCATATAAAAAATTGATAATATTTCAGGGGCGCTTGTCTAAGAATATTCGAGATAGATCTACAACTGGCTGAAGTAGGATATTTCATTCCTGTTTGTTTTTACCTTTAAGATCTATTAATTACATCCTGAGTAGAGCTTCTTCCGAATTAATAACAATTATTTTATTTGTGAATTTCCACCGATCTGTTTTGACACATGCGCTTGTTAATGTTTCTGGAAACTTATCAAACATTTGGTAGAATGTTCCATTATAAGATTGAGAATTCCAGAACAATCTAATGCTTATCAGGTCTTTCAGATTTTTTTTTACTTAAGTACTAATTTGGGATGAAGATAATCTTGAATGTAACATTGTTATACGTTAGGACATTTAATGATATTGGAATTCAATCGTAATAGACAAGTTCGGTCTGAATGATAATGGTCCTGAACCAGATTGGACGTTAAGTGAGGAGCAGTCTAAGGCCTTGTTAAAGCCTGCGAAGGACTTGATAGCGTCTACGAATAAGTATCTGCGTTATGTACCCGGGATACTTTATTGTAAAGAGAATGTGGAGGAGGAGGAAAATGTAGAGTTGGTTAAGCGCATGCACAGTCATTTGCTGACCACTTCCGAAGGGTTCACACTCTCCTTCTTGGCTTTACACTTGATACACCACGAGTTCGTGGTGGTAAACTTCCTTCAACGGGGGATTTTCCTCTGCGTCTGCTCTGGTTGTAATCTAATCAGTGCCATCCACAGGTGCTATCGTCGACGTTTTGAAGCTGCAAAGACATATAGACCGCTTTTATGTTACAAGCGGATATACAGTATGTATGACCTATTCGGGTGGAAGTGAACCAAACGAATCGAAACACTCTACATCGTTGAAATGAGGATCATTACAGATTGCGACTCAATGAGTGTCCTGTCCATCGTAATAATTTTGAAAATGGACGATGCAGCTCTTGTCGGAGTTTATCTCCTCAGGAAGTTGTTTTTTAAAGAAGACGTCTCGGAAAGAGGGAGAAGTTACGAGTTATTCGAGATCAAAGTTTCTTATATCCTTTTTAACGTTGTTGGAAATCCCTTATCCGCGTCTTGTTCATAGTATCTGGAGTCCCTTAAGGCTAGCAAGCAATCCTGGCAGTAAAGTTTCAGCAAGGACAGTCGGAAGAGGACCGATACATCCTCCTTGCTTGGACAGCTGCGCTACTGATACGTTCAGGACAATGCCTTTCTGAGATGCTTTATGTTTGGCCACGAAAGTGGATTGATGCTGATTCAGCAAGTGTCTATTGCCTCCAAGGAATTCGGAAGCTTTGAATTGGATGGAGGCAGGCCTTTTATGTATGGCAGCCACAACGATAATTTTGTCTGCTGCGGCAACAGTGGAACGTCCATGATGACGTTATAAAAAATGCTACTACCGGTTTACTTTTATTTTTCGGTAACAAGAGACTAGATTTTGGCTTGTGCCGCTGCGCATGGTAGCTTTTTGAGTTTCACAGTTGATGGCTGTCACGGCTGCAACCATTCCTAAAGGGGTTAGACGTTAGCGAAGAACTTGCGAACCATGGTTTTAACCAAGGGATTTTAGCGGTGGCAGTGGAAACTGCTTTTTGTCGTCTGAACTGAGGTGTCTTCTTCTTAGACATGGTGTCTAAACAAGAATATTCAGTTTCCATTGAGAACTTGCAGCGTCATGAATCGGTCTGATGTCACGAGCTCTTATCAAAGGTAATCATCTCCTGAAATGACCGTCCATTGGGATTTGGGCTGTGGAGTCTTTGAAACGTTCGGTGTGTTTGGAGACATCGAAGTTGAAGATTGAATACAAGTTAGCGAAATTTTTCATAGAGACTTAAACGCCCTTATCGACGTATTGGTACTTCTGCATTTCTTCCATCATCATTACGTAGGCGCGACAATACTTTCGGGTAGCGACGGCGAAGTTGCATGTGGGTCCTCCTTCTAGGCAGTGTCTTGAGTTAATGCGTACTTGAATACGAGACAGAGTGAGGTTGTTTAATATGTGCTTTTCTTGAGTTTTTGGTTGAAAATCATTATGCTTCGCTGCTAGATGAAAGGCGAAGACCTGTCTGGGACAGTCACTTTCTTAAATAATAGCCAGTCATCACAAGGTAATTGTCTGAACAACATAAAATTGCTGCATGTAAACGTGGTGTTGTTCGAAGTATAAGTTTTATTGGTGACTCGGACTAACGTCGTTTCCCGTTCCAGCATGTGTGCGGTAGAATGAATGATTTTGTGCATCATAGTGAATTGTCCATCTGCTGAAGCTGCTGATGTGTACCGAAAAGGAGCGTCTCTTTTCAACACCTGTGTGTGTTTGAGATTTCGTACGATGTTGTGGATATCTCGACACACTCCTAAGCGGCTGCTGAAAGGAAGAATCATGCAGGTATCGTGGATAATATCGGCGAGAGCAGGTCGAGCTGAAAATCTGATATTGTAGCTTACATTACGTGCACATGAGAAACAGCGCCCAAACAAGGATGCAGTCACTGCATCTGCATTTTTCGAAGTTGCCGCAATGATAATGTCAGCAACACTAGGACATTCTTTGCTTACTTCTCACCTTAATTGGTCGCATGTTCGTGACTCATAGTCTCGTGTAGTGATCGCTAAACATGATCAATTTCAGGATTGTACTGACTTGAGGTAAGAAGCCAACTATTTGTTCAGTGTTGGGGTATTGCACATACTTGAAAAACGACCACCCGTTATTTTGGAGCGTCATTTGGTCACTGGCGGGATAGTCTCCGCCTGCTGAAATCTGTATGCAGATACACATCGTTGCACGTCTTTATTGTTTATGGGTGCTGGCATTGAAATTGGTAATATGGGTGTCCTGATATAATATGTACTCGTGCGCGGTGGTGGAGTCGTCCACAGGAGTATAGCCATTGAGACACAGATGCTAGTGAGTGAATCTCAAATACATGATACTTTGCTGTAAGGGTGGGAACAAATTACCATACTCTCTTTAATTCCTATTCAGAAATAATTGCACCCAGAGAGGGGACTGGTGGAATTACGTCGTTGTCCACGTCCTCCAACATTTTCTCGGATCGCTCGTCGAACACACTAGCAGATTTGTGAAGATCCTGCTTCGCATGGACATCGATATTTCTGTAAAGGAGGTGATGCTGCTGCTAGTGTAGTACTGGCATGATTTTGCTAGCTATTGTTTTTTCCCACTGTTGTTCCCTTCGAAGTGGGTGCTCCGGAGGCTCCTGCCTCCTCCGGCTTGGAAGCTGTAGCGGGGACTTCCCAGCCTGGAGGAACTTACAATCTGGATGTGGCTCTGGGTGCAAGTATGACAAGTATGATAAAACAGCTGGAGTCATTTCAGGTGATGTCTTTATGACGGGTCATGTGATGAGCGATCAATCCGTGTCCTCTCAGACATCTGACACCACGTCCAATAATTCAAGGCGAGTGGGTGTCAGTGTTGGACTCACCACGAGACGGACCATGATCTATCATTCTTGAACGCTGCATCGTGCCATTTACGTCGATGAACATTTCAGTGGAAACTATAGCCCCATCAACATGCATACAGTAGAAGGATTCTGCGCGAGACATACGACGTTTAAATCACTGCTGATCGTTCAAGACGCCATCATCGACATGTACAGGGTCTCATCGATAAAAAAAAATTACGTCGACTTCCTACTGCCTGGCCCATGGCGGAGGATACCCAAGCTATCTCATAGTCTCAGTTAAAATCGTTAGAAGGTATAAATCTGTTGCTGAAGGGTGGAATGCTTGGAGGTTTTCTTGCGGTGGGATGTTTACGCACAACGAAAATAACATCCCAGGACAGTGTCGTCAGTTACAAGTAAGTGACGAAGTATACACTGGTACGTTTTCAAGCAGTCCACGCTCATCAGTACTATTGACGTCGTCAATAAACTGTACGTAGACGAACGCCAAGTCAAAACCGTCGTGGGATTGATTCTTACGATTAACCGAAACGGCATCTCCGAATACTTCACATATCACAATGCCCACTTCGCCTTTTCCTTCAAAGTGTGTATTGCTAGTGCTGACAGCGACTGGGCTACCAGGAGTGTCACGACTAATTTCTGGATTCAGATCCATCTTCTATTTGCCACGCCGATATGGAACGTTCACGTGCGTGGACGCCAGAGAGTCACGGAGAGATTACTGACATGGCAACTCAGTGTCATCATGCTAGACAGTATCATCGACGTGATTTACATCGGATATAATGTCATCAGACTGACGACGTTAGAATGTTACCTCATAACACCACAAAGTACTCCCCTTTAAGTTGTTAGCGCTGACCGCAGAACCCACTAATCCTGGCTTGAATTAGTTTCAGACTTTTACTGTCGACAAACTTGTATGACAGAGATGCTGACCGCTCTGATGACCAAGTGGTTAGATCGTCCGCCTCGGATGTGGAAGGTGTAGGTTTGATCCCCGGTCGAGTCATTCAAAGACTTACAAAAATGGTACTTACAGCTTCCTCGCTTAGCGCTCAGCATTAAGAGGTTAATGATAGGACTGGTCGGCCTCGTGTCAGTATAATGCGACTAGGTGGGACATCATGTGAGTGGCATGATGCCCAGTTCTAGACATCACTCCGAACTGCCACACTGTAGACATCGTAGCGATATGACTGAACAAGTATTAAAGCTCCGCTAAAAGTTCAATCACACACACACACACACATACTAGACATGTGCATTACCACGGAATTATACTTGCTACTCTTTGATAACGACTACAGACATGGGGCGTATTATAGAGACAATGACCAGCACGTGCTAAAGCAGACGACGAGAGTGCATATAGCGTTAAACGAGGTCAGAAATGTAGGTAAAGACCTATGGAAAGAGGACGGGGTCAAACGGTCTCATGTGTCGATGGGAAGCACGAGGCAGGCATAGCACCTAGAAGAGATTGATCATTACTGGATGGCCTTCAAATTTTGTAACAACCGAGAGTCTGCGTTTTAATCAAAACCATCGAAGACATCGTCCAAAATATCATTCAGGAAGTATACCCATATCTCGTGGATCTCATGGTGAATGGGGGTTAAACGACGGCGATTTGCACGGAAAGAAATGGACCAGGCCCTCAAAAGAGATCAGAATCGGATGGACAATGTGATATCTTGAAAACCTTTACGCGAGGATCGTGCTCTTCTTGGGTCAGTCAACACAAATATAAGTTTTTCATTAATTTTCAGCAGGCCAGACCGAAATACAAGGACGTGAATATAATTGTTGCGGTGATTACACTCGACACTCGCGTTGGACGAGATGACGAAATCGCCAGAGACGAGGCACCTGTGTTTGAGATCAACAAGGCAATGAGAGCGCTTTTTAACGTGATAGTGTTTAGCGCGTATGGAAAATCAAACCCGATGCGGTCCTTGCCTCTTACTCGTATTTAGAACATATTCAGCCATAGGCAATAGCCAGCAATGCTGACTATTGTGTTTTGATGATATTTTGTGCCTGTTACCAAGGCCTCTTATGAACTGCTGCATAAGGACACGATGGAGAAAAATATCGACCGAAGTGCTGGAGTCAGTGGCTTAATAGAGACAGAGATTGCATCTTTTCAGCGATCAAAGACTTTGAAAAAGTACAACTCAACGTAGACAAACAAAAGAGGAGAAGATGTTACATGTCATAGAATGCAGCAATATCTGGACATTGTGGAATTGGAGGCGACGCGTGACATGCTGTATGATCTCGTGAAAATTATATCAGCTGATAAAAATCTCTCATGGCATAAATATATATCAGTTGTGGCTGGTAGGAGAAAATAAATCGAGATTGACGATAATTTATTGGCCACATCTAATGTTAATGAAAACTCTTACCTCAGTTGGAACTGTTGTTGCAGAGAGAATGTTCCTCGAATTTAACCACAGTGACAAAAACATACCGGCAGAACATCGTCGTGAAGTAGAAGCGTACAATCGCTGTTACCATCGACCAGTCTATATACACAAACATGAGTATCGTTGTTACAAACACACCATGAAAGTCACATGATTCCACCCACATGACAGCTTTTGGGGCCATTTCCACGGGAGCACTACCCAATCCGATGATGTTGATTTTATCAGGAGCTGCACTAGTTATGCAGACCCTGACGAAACGTCTCGAGTTATGTATGGAGGCAAACAATAATTGACAAAGCAGACTATGTTGGCTGAACAAATGAACAACGCTATACATGACCGATTGCACTTATCCATGCTACTCTAAGGCAACCACACACCCTTCTGTGTTCCATACAGTGGCATAACACACATTAAATGTATTTTTTGCAATTAAAGACATGCCAAAATGAACAAGCAAATTAGAGAAATAAATACAGGAATATATGATACAGCATCTATATTGTTGCAAAGATAGATCAAACGCTTGTCCTAGTAACAAAAGCAGAATTCTACATCGTACCGATCCAGGAAGAGATTTTATCCTTTGTCATGTTATCGCTCGTTAACTCGTGGTCTGGTAATAAAGTTCCCTATCCGATATCGAACACCGCTCTGCAGGAGTTAATTGAGAGCGTCTGAAGCGACATAACGACGATGCAGAAGAGGAATCCTGCACGTCGTCATCTCGTCAACGAGTATAAGCGCAGAATTGACAAGTAACTCATACAGTTCATTATACACCCCGCTATGCAATTAGAGCTACGTACCTACACAGCCATCAAACTCGGACTCGCCTTGAACATTCATATAGTTAATGAACACAAGAGCATCGCTGTGTGAATCAGATCAAAATCGTTGCTTCATGTATCGCATTGATGATTTTAGCATCATCATCGACATCGCCTGGTTGTTTATCCAGCGTCAGGAGTCACGATCGGCCTGAATCTTTGCCGGAGTCAATTATATCTCGTATCAAACATCCAAATTCACACCTTTGCGTGGTGGTAAGTACATGCCTTTCCACAAATTCGGTCTTGTTCACTAAAGTCCGCATCACTGAGAAGAACCATGACTACTGTCTCGTATTGGCACTGCATTCTTCAAAGGACACTCTGTACTTTAATATTCTTTAAAAATCCTGATTGACGTTTGCAGCAGTAGTACAATGCCTTCCTAAACTAGACCCTATCAACAAAGGACTTTGCTTCAATATGTTTGGACTCGTTGACAAAACAGCAGGTGATAAGCAGTTATTAGTCTATCCGATGATGATCTCAAAAACAGCCTCACAACGCAATATCTAGTTTTGATTGATTGATTACTTGGATTTACGTCGCGTGTGTCCATCTAGTTACTGCATTATCAGAACAATTTCGTGCATATTAAAGACTTCAGCCGATTATGCACACAGCGTACAATTCGTGGCTAGTTATGTTATCGTTGCTTACAATACTTATCTCAACCCGCAAGACTGAACGAACACATCTCATTTTGATGCTGCCAAAAATTACCTACAGTGCAAATGTCACCCGATGAGACGCTCAGTTTCAAACATCATAACCAAACAAATACACTCGTGCATTTCATACCTTCTTTGAGAGTGGGGCTAAGCTTGAAAAATTACAGGGACCCT
The DNA here is from genome assembly GCA_028554795.2 of Sinohyriopsis cumingii. Taxonomy (NCBI): domain Eukaryota; kingdom Metazoa; phylum Mollusca; class Bivalvia; order Unionida; family Unionidae; genus Sinohyriopsis; species Sinohyriopsis cumingii. The sequence continues at coordinate 2,533,351 of JAPYKE020000055.1, forward strand.
CCCCAGATCCTAACCATTCCTTTACTCAGGTGGAGCACAAACACGTCACATGCTCAATTGGGTTTCACGTATACTGATCCCTGTTGTCAGAGTATCGTGAGTATCGCGATGAAAATTTCATCACATGATTCTTTTGGACAACTCGCTGACGTATCGAACCGTATCCGGAGATCCGAAAAATACAGCACCGATCACTTCACTCACACTGTCACAACTGCGACAACAGAAGTCAGTACAGCAGTGCCACATACACCAAGAGTACTTTAAACCACATGATCAACAGGTGAGACACCAGTCATATCACCGGTCACTATCGAGGTGCTGCTCATGCCGACTGCAACTTACGATTCAAGGACCGAGACATCATTGCAATCTTCGCTCAAAATCTACGAGGATATGATGGACGTTTCCTTGTGTCAGCTCTCAATCATCCACACATCAAGCAGATTCTTGCCGATGTGGGAACTTACATCATACCATCAATCTCTAAAAGCCATGATGTTTATATAATGATGTTTATATCAAAACAAATGTGCTTGTACTCGCGGTATCTATGGAAATTGTATGCGCTTTTGCGACACCCATTATCAGCTTGATCCCCTTTGATATTTTTTCCTAACCATGACTTTCCTGTGACGCTAAGTTCAAGCACACCGGCGTGACATTATAACTCTTCACCGCTCCAGACATTATATGCTCAAAGAACAAACGATACGAGAAGGTATCTCTGTCATCAGTCAAACATAAGTTTTACTAATCATGATCCTACCAAACCACCTGTGTATATCATGTGCCTGTACAACAACAATCTCAATGAATCAGCCTTGTAACAACTATTTCTTGATAGAGATTTTCACTGGATCAACAAAAAACGATTCTTCCATGAAAGTAAAGAATATTGAAATCGTTAACAATCAGCGACGGCGAGATTAGCTCGTAACCAACGGTGCCTTTGTCACCATGAAAGTTGTTGACGAAGAAATCGTTGCCATCGAATCAAGAAAAACTCATCTACTGCAGAACATACATATTTACACAGAAGCAACCGTACTCGATCCCTCCAAAATGCTGATGCTGACATTTGACTACAAACCCACCAAGCATAAGTATGACGACACAGCCACACTGCTAATAACCGATACCGACTCACTCGTGTACAAGATTCGTGCCGCCGACGTCTATGCAGACGTACATCATCGGGACCTCTTCGACCTCAGTTATTACCCATCAAACAATCCCATTCACTGCGAGGACAAAAAAAAAATGCAGGGAAAGTTTAAAAGCGATACTTTATGAGAACCCATCAAGGAATTCATAGGTTTTCGATATAAATTGTACTGCATCACACGTGATAATTCATTCTGATGAAAAAAGCCAAAGGTAGCCGCTCACCAACATTATGTACAATCACAACATGGACATCACCAGTACTACTCCATTAGAACGTCGCGATCACAGCGACATCAAGTACACACCACACACATTAACAAAAGAGGATTATGTTCATTCGATGATAAACGATTCTCCAACGGTGGAATTCACAACCTAGCTCACGCTCACAAATACGTAAGGAAATTACAGTGAGCGATACCGAATTGAGCCAAATCCACCCTATGATACCCCATTATAAAGGTGAGCCAGTAGTAGGATTCTGTATGTCTTCTCACTCACCTATACCAAGCAGGGGATGGGGCGAGGGTTTGTTCATCCAGAACTATTATTTTGATCCTACTACAGTCCTTTCCATTTTTGTTTTTCTATTCCAGGGAAACAATTAGGTTGTTGGAATTTCATAGATTTTTCTCACATCCTTTGAGTCACCTATTCTGAAATATAAGGTCACAACACAACTTTGGGAATGTGTCAATAGTCATTACTTGTTTAATCATTTCGAAAATTTTTAATACATTCTATGAAAACATATTGATATGTTTCCGGAGTTATTTCAGCCTGAGAGACATTATGATCTTACTGATGAAAAGCTTCTTTAACAAATCAATTTTGATTCGACGATAATCTAGATAGTATAGTGGTGTGAATATGATTCGTAAGTCAGTCACTGTTTTGAGAGAAAATTAAATGAATTCAAGTTACAAACCAAATAAAATTTACACAAAGTCTCTGCTTAAGAAAGAAAATAGAAATACAAGAAAGTGTAATGGAGCAAGTAAATGCAAATGGAAGGAGAGAAGAGAGCACAATAAAGAGAGCAAGAGGAACAGTATAATCAAAGGCAAATGTAGAGATAGAAGAAAGAAATATGAAAGTTAGTGAGGCACATACATTCAGAATAGAGTAAGAAAGGCAGAGAGAATAGTAACATAAGAAATACAAAATCAATTCAAACTGAATAAATAATAATAATAAAAAAAAACATTTACAGAGTGAAGAAATAGAAATACAAGATAAATTAAATAAATCAAACTGGCGGACGAAGCACGCACCCTCCTCCTCCTTGAACATCAGTGTAGATTTTAATATCAGCTAATACTACATTGCATGAAAATTAGTAGTTGATAAATACTTTCCTGTCTTTGAGAATATTGGTGAATAAATAAGATGACCAAGAGAGCTTTGGACATTAGTATTCCAAATGTACATATTGACAATGATCTAGAAACCTACATTGTCAAAATAACACAGCACTGATGATGATGTGGTTACAGACAGTATCATGACGAGTTATTACTTGGTTTCTGTGTCATAGCCATGTAGGCGTAGGATTTGTTCAAATGAAATTAGAAAACAAAATGCGAAATTTGCGTGGATAAATGATGCTCAGCGCTCAGATAACAAATTGAATATAGATATCAGTAACCTCCGGAAGCTCATATTACTTGAATAAATCAAGGTAAATTACTCTTCTCAGACATTTGTGCGCTAAACATCATCTCAGTCTCAAGAGATCACTTACAGATTGTACATTTGTCACAAAGTTTAGAAGTGAAACGTTATAAGACTGATTCAATATCCCTATTTTGTACCCCCTGCAATTATAATTAAACGTATGGTCACGTCAGTTCAGCCTGCTACGAGACGGAAATTAAGCATAATAATAAAGAGGGAGCTTTTACAAAATATGATATCACACAGAAGTCACCGTTTTGGTTGAACATAATTCATCAGTTGGACATTCTTATTTCAAATGTATATATTGGCAATTATCTTGAGGCCTACATTGTCAGAACAACAAAGTGCTGAGGATAATGTGTTTAAATACAGTATCATGACTACTTATTATTTGATACCTAGCGACTTAGGCTTGGGACTTTTTGAACATAAATTGAAAAAGAAACATACGAAATTCGAGTGGATAAATGGTGCTCAGCTACGTTAATAAAGATTTTGTTAACCCCCGAAACCTCATATTATTCGAATAAATCAATATCAGATACTCTTCTCAAACATTTATCGTCCAAACGTCATCTCAGTCTCAAGAGAGCTGTTACAAAACAATCTCAGTTTGGCACAAAGTTTGGAAAGGAAACAAAATAAGACCGATCCGAAATTTTTATTGTTTCCTACGTGCAATTATGCTCATATGTAGGGTCAGGTGACTTCTGTCTGCTACGAGACAGAAATTATGCACAGGAATTAAGAGAGAGAGAGAGAGAGAGAGCTTTAACAAAAGATGATATTACACAGACGTTTGGGATTGAACGAAATTCATTAGCTGGTTGAAACAAACCCGAGACTTCTTCTAGTTTGAAGAATTACGAACCATTCATGTCGAAAGGTTATATATCACATATTACGTACTGCGATAACCCAATACAACTCATATTAATTGAATAGATCAAAAGTAATATCCATAATGACGTGATGATCTGTCTTTATAAGAAAAAGTTGAACATTTAAAGATGTTGTTTGCAGATTTGATGAATATTGCTCTACTTGTAACGTTTCCTTATAATTACATTCTATTCTGGAAAGTGTATACAATAGAAACGCATCTACGTCGAAATGTCAATTTTGTACAGGTGTTTGGAAATCAAAGATTTCAAAAAAAATGAATGGAAATCATCGTTTATCCCTACCTGCACTAATGGACAAAATACAAGATTGCCATTTCTGATTGCCATGTGATGTCAAAATAAACAACATGATTAAGACTTTAAATGCTCGTATTTACACAATATTAAGCTCACGGTCTTGCGCTTAAGGCAATTCACTACTGTTGTCAAACAAATCCCAGACCGATTCTATTTTAGAAATTAAAGAACCGTTTATGTCGAAGGTTATGTTACACTTATTGTTCCGTCAAATTATATCAATATTAAATTGCAAAAGGGTTGAACAAATTTCCAAAAGTATTTTGTTATCAGCTACTTTGCTTTTAGCTGCGAAGTCTTCTTCTAGTGATAGTCTTCATATTCAGAGAGAGGGAGTGAGACATTGTTCATGTTCCTTTCCATTATGTCAATTTCGCATAGGAGTTAGTCTCAAGAAGTTCGACTGTCGGAGCTGTGGCTACTCTTTTTGTTGGAGATATTCGGGTATTACAAATCATCAATTATCTGGACTTTAGGTTCTGATCAATGCACTGGTACCTGAGAGATTTTAATTTTTTCCACAATGCAACCACTGGTTAGTTTGCTGCATGTGCATTTATCTGAGATATGTGGAAACTATATGTTCCTTTAGCTGATACATATACTGCTCAGTCATTTGATGAGTTGAAGTTTTCTCCTAGTATTGATCAGGTAAAGACATTTCATGTAGTGTTCATCAGGACACTGTTGATTTAGTTGATTCATGTATGTGGCAGTCTTTCAGTGCGGTCACTTTGCTCATAGACATGATTCACCAGGAGAAAATGATCAATTTGACTATCTTTTTACTAGTCATGCTCTATATGTTAATCGTGGTAAGAAATTACAATCACGCGTTGACGAGCAGGAAAAAATCATGAGATCTTCTATTTTAGCAAAACGGAACCAATTCAAGTACGAGCATGCTACCGCAGGAATGAAGTAACCTAAATCATATATCATGTGAATATAAGCCTTTGTTTCATGCAATCCCATAGCGAACATATAATTATACCATGAAGTTGAGATTGTGCACATTATACACCTGTTAAACAACAAAAATACATAAAGAATCCTCTATACAATAATGTTTTACAAAAGGGAATTCACTAATTTTAATGAATTACTTTACAGAACCAAGGAAAATTAATTGGAGTTCACCATTTAATAATGTGGCTAAACCAGATAAACCATTCTGTGTGTGTACTGAATATCGAGAAGTCAACGATGTCACAAAAACTTATTTATATCCAATTACATAAAGACATGGCTGCGTTTTTAAATTGTATATTCAAAGTATATCGACAATTTTGTCCATTATGAACATCTTTTGATATTCCACTCACGGAAAGTGCAATAATGTATCAAATACCTGTTTGTTATTTTACGAAACTGGATATATAACAATATATCGCTGATGACGCTCGATGAATGAGCTATCAAGTTCTCATTCATAAAGCAGGTCGAGTGAAAATTCTTATTCGAGCAAATAAAAGTTATATGGCTGGACTTACAGGACTCAGTAAAACGTATAACAGGACCTTAAATGAGTTGTATCAGACGAATATTACAAGTAATGTTTATAAATAATTTCACTGTTGTCCGATTGTATGAAATCCTAATAAGAGGCATACAGATTATTGCTGAATAATTTGTTCGTTTTGCGTTTTTTTTTTTAATATAAAACTGATATATAAAACTGATATATATTTCCGTCTTTTTTGTAATGTGTCATTGGTCACTCATCTGTATTACAAGTTACATGTTTATCTCCTTTATTGTAATTGGCTCCTAAAAGCAATATTTGTATTCGGCTACGTGGCAAAGTAAATCAGTTAGGTATTGAAGACTTATGAATATTTAAAACCCTTGGAATAGACCCAGACAATTTTTAAAGTTAAGCGCAGTTTGTCAAGAACATCATTGAGAATGCATCGTATAATTTCATAAATTTCCTACAATATGGAAATTGGCATACAGATACAAATGTATCAAGACAGTTCATACATTTGCAAATGAGGACTGAAATTGCACAACTTTTAGTTAAATAAGCTAGAAATAAGACTTCAAAAACAGATTCCAAAGTGGAGGACAAAACGTTAACGATATCAAGATATTAATTATTATTAATATCGTACTTACTTTTCTTCTCCTGTCTTCTACTACCTGAAATGAAAGCAAGTATGAGTATGCGTGAAGTTTGCATGGTTTTGGGTTCAAATATTATGAACATTTAGACACAAAATATCAAACACCACAGGTATCATAATCTTCACGATTACTAACGTGGTCCAAGACAATTGTGTAAAACCCATCTCATGTCACAGATCTATGATAAGTGTTAATAGACCAACGAATATCTTAGTTTCAGGCAATCTTGATATATAATGGAAAATTTAGCGTTGAATCGGAATTAAAATAATGTTAGATGTAAAGGAAACGTCAGAAAGCAGAGACAGTACGTCATATATTACAGATCACGCGAATAAAGGCTAAATATGTGTGGATCTTTGTGGGGGTTTTTAAAGAAATTGTAACACTTTTAGTCATATAACATTAATGTCAGGAGTGTGGTACCTTATATGGATGTGTGGCACTAGGGCATTACGATGCCGCCATATAACATGATGTTTCACCCAGTCGCACTCTCTTGACACCCGACCGATCAGATATAGCATTACCCTTTTAATAATGAGCACCTAGCGCGACAGCTGCTAGTGCATGGCATGATTTCTCTACCGTTCGAATCCGCATATGAAGCGTGCGCTCTAACCACTTTCGTCTTCAGAGTGGTCTAGAGTACATTTCTGATTGTATTTGTCTTCCTGTTTAGCCCCATAACCATTCGTTGCAAGATGCAACATTGTGTCTACTAGAGCATCTAATTTGAATTTAATCTGCAGGTAAATACATTGTATTCAGCAGGAAGACTTAAAGCCGTGTGAAATTATTTTCGGCAAATTATCAAGTTTTTTCTTTCAACAAAGTATGCGAAAATGATGCTCGATAAGAATTAATCTTTCATTAGATTATATAAAGTATATATTGTGCTACTATTAAGCGGAAATTATTTATAAGTTTCGTTTATAATTACCTATTACAGAACACGTTCTTAATAAGCTTAAAAACACGTTTTTCTCATCGATTCCTGATATTTCTATTTATTCCATATAAAAGCTTGTTAACGTGTAAGGGGTAGTTGTCTAAGATAGACGTCCAACTGGTTGAATAAGTTTATTTCGCTGCTGGTTTGTTTATTTGAAATCTATGAATTGCATCCTAGGTCTAGGTTCTTCAGTATAAGTAATAATTATTTTATGTTGTGAATTCCCACTGAACTGTTTAATACAAACGCATATTTATATTTATATGTAATTTATATTGCATGTCTAACCTACATTCGCCATTGAGAGTTGACTCTGCGTCTACATGACTTTTATAATGGGTTTAAGATATCGGCTAAAATTTTAGTTCAAGGCCTAGCCTTGTTTACGTGCCTATAGTATCCTGGAAACGTCCTGAAAATTAGGTAGAATTTCTATTGGAAAATCGGGAACTCCAGAAGAATCTATTGCGTTCCATGTCTTTCAGGATTTTGACTAAAGTCTTAATTTGTGATACATATAACTAACTGAAACACGTTCTTGTTTACATATAACTAACTGAAACACGTTCTTGTTTGAATGATTGTTTTACGTTAAGAAATTCGATAATATTGTAATTCATTTGAAATATGTGTAATTTGTGACTGTGATTGGACATTTAGGATTACTTGAAATTAAAATTGGCAATATCGTATGTCTCGGTTGCTTTTTAATTTCATATTTTACGGAAGTAAATATTTGGTTTTAAATTGTCCTTCAGTTGTTTGTCGAGCTTCCTTTATGTTACTTAGTCTAAGATCTACGGTGGTAAGAAATGTGGGAATGTGTCCTTAAGTCTTACTTGTCCAAACAAATTTAATACATTCTTTGAAAATAATAATATATGCAAATAGACGAGCTACTTAAGCTTGTCAGATATTATGATCATTGTAGTACGAAAGCTTCTTTTACAAGACAAAATATACATGCTATTTTGATTCGGTATTGGTCGGGAAAAGATATTTTGGATCCTCGTGGTGTGACTATGATTAGTAGGTCAGTCAGTTTTGTGAGGGCATATTAAAGGAGCTAAAGCTACAAATTACAAACCGGCCCTATTTTTAAAAAAATGTTGTATAGAGTTATGAATCACTTATAGGTACGGCAAAGTATTTCACTGTTAAAATATTAATGGATAAGACAGCTTCGCAGAATAGCTTTTAATCGGGTTCTTTGCTGTTGTATGTGAAGTATTCTTCTAGTGATAATGTTCCAATTCAGGAGATTATGTCACTTTGACGTAGGATTTTGTCTCAGGAGAGTGTTGCCGGAGCGGTGGTTTCTTTTGCTATTTAGATATATGTTTATTAAAAGGCTTCAATTAGCCGAAACATAGGTAGTGTTTAATCCACTGGTAAGTGACAGGTTTTAATTATATCGACAATGAAATGGCCGATTGTTCTCGTACTTGTACATTTACCGGAGCCGTATCAGAAAGATATCATCATGATTTTGTTAATGAGGAAATTATTTATTTAGCTGATACATATATTGCTCAGTCTTTTGATAAAATCACTTTGCTCATCCCATTTATAAATCAAGAGATATGAATAGCAATGTCTATCTTTTTTACTAATCATTATCCTAACCAATTGTTGAAATGTTTTATTATACATTTTGGAATTCGATAACGCAGGTCAAATGAAAATAACTTTTTAAATAATTATTTCTTAAACGCACAATATTGCAGAGTGACTGTAATGTTTGAATTTTAAAAAGCATGAGTTAATAAAACGTTTTAGGTTGCAATTATTCACAAAATCCTAGGGTTTGTGAAGATTCAATTAGATGATTTATGATCTATGGAGCAAAAATGCATTTTTTGCAAGGTGGGGGGCTGCAATTGAAAATTTTGGGTCGCGAACTGTTACGGACCACGTCACTTAACCACATAAACGAACAGGTCAACACCATCTAACTGGCGGGTTTTGAGTCACGTTTTTCTAATCTAAATGCCTATTATGAACCAAAATGGCGGACGCGTAAGAGTCAGACGAAATGGTCGCTCGATCTTGTCGACTACCGGGGAGAAACGTCGAAAAGCTGTCAGAGAAACCTAACGGAGCCTATACATGATTCGGCTTGGGCACCAGTTTGTTTGTTGGTAACCATTTATTGAGGAATTGTGAATAACATCCGACATTGATATGTATAAATTTTTTGTTGAACAAATAGGCACGTGTCTATGTAGAAATTATTCTCTACTTGTCAATTTATATTTGCTATGTTTGAAAGCTCATCGTTGCATTATTGCTATATTTGCACAATGACTTGATTTACATTGGAATATTCCCAAAACAGATATGATCGGCTGTTCGATATTTCGATGATTGCAGTGTGTGTAATTTATATCATATTTGTCGGATTGGAGGTTGTTTATATTGTTGTTGTTGAGGTTTTCTTTGTTTTTTATTATTATAACAGCGTGATCATAAACGTTATTTCTATACATATGCATTAGCTTCGTGCACCAGTTTCTTTAAATTATATTAATGAACTTAGATACATATACAAGTGTTATCAATATGTATGTATTATCTCTCTCTCGCCCCCCCCCCCCCCCCGACACATATAATTATGTTTATTCAACCAAGTACTCAGTAGTGGTATATTATCCTTACACAGACCAAATAAAATCAAAGAGACTGAACCTAGAAAGGAGCTATATTAATTGAACATGATATTCATCCTTTTTGTCAGCTAATTCTGGCTAATGGGTACCATGATCAAAAAAGTAGTTTGTAGTGTTATTTATATTAATTTGTAATGTTTGTGTTTTGTTTTCTGTATGAATATGTTTTATGCATAATATCATTTTAGACTTGACCGTGTCAAAATCATTTGCACTTATTTTGTAAACAATATAATGCATAGCTAGTATTTTACTTTGATTGCGTTAAGTATTCATAAAGTGTTATCAACATAAAAATGTTCCTTTTTGTCCGTGTCTAGTACATTGGTATTCCCCTTAGAAATATTTGCAGCATTTGATGTATCCCATTTCCTTTTCTCGTAATATATCTTAACTCGTTACTAACCTAGTTTGTTCTAGAAATGATTGTTTTGATCCTCATCAGTTATACTTTTGTGTCCTACTTATTTATTCAATCTTGTTGAAATTAGTCATTCTTGCATTTAACATATGGGTCGGAGTCAATCGCATTGTTGTGTTCATTTGTGTGGAAGAACTTATTCAGATTATTAATCACTGGAAAAATACAAAGTATTTTTATATACGTGTCTTTGACTTGAACATTAGCATGGAATTATATTAAATTCAAATAAGGATATCCTGGATTATATTACTGTACTTCATCCAAAGACTGTTTGCGCAATTCCATGTCACAACCACTACAGGCCTATCAGCACATTCAAAGTTAAAGTTCTTTTTCACACCGCAAGCGGCTCCAGACATGTTGGCGGATCATGTTAAATTAAACCCCATGACCGATGTGATCTCAACGTCAATCCAAATATGCTGACTTTTCCAGAGCTGGCGTAGCTTTACAAACGACGATGAAACTCATCGAACCTAAACTGGAGTCCAAAAATTAGCGGCAAGCAGGCCATGCTTTCGTATCAGAAAATGCTTAATAAGATCATATCGTACTGCACCGGGCATCTTTTGTCATGCAACTGCTCATCATCGAGATGTAAAACGTCGACGATCCCATCGTGGGCAAGGTGGGCGACCAATTGAGGTTATGAGCCGATTTGAAAAATACTAAGACCCAAAAATAGGAGCCCTAAAAAATGATATGTCATATATTCCGACAAAATGTCTAGCTGTTATGCTGTCAACGACGAGGTCTTTTTTCCGACGCGATCCTGCATAATCTGGACGAGCTCCATGAAACCATCACAACGGTGATGGCAAGTAATGCTACTGTAACGCTCAAAATTACGCTGACGAAAACAGAACGAAGACAGGTGTTATACAGACGGAGATGACGTCGAACCCCTTTCTGACACTCCAGCCAGGGGTTTAAGTAACTGACTTCACTTTGCGATGAGGGATTATGCTGCGTGCAATACTCCCTCAAGCCTGGCTTGTTGCACTTTTTAGTGTGCCCTGATTTAACAACGCGCACCTGTTTGATCAACTCAGCAATTAAAGAAACAGTCAGCTGGACTAAGTATGTGGTATAAACATTTGTCTCTGACTAGGCTAAAGTAACAGGCAAAGAAAGAAACAGTGGACATAAACAATAGACGTAACTATATATATATATATATATATATATATATATATATATATATATATATATATATATATATATATATATGTGTGTGTGTGTGTGTGTGTGTGTGTGTGTGTGTGTGTAAGTATGTAGGTATTAGGTAAACGTGTCCTATCCAAGATCGACATCAAATGCCTGTCTTCATGACTTGATCGAACAAGTCAGAGGAGCATAAAGGCGAAGCTCGAGATAAACTACAAGTCGTAAGCTTTTGAGAGAGTAAAAAGGCTGTCGGGACGAAAAATCATCACGTTGCAGCATTACATTGAGCAACTGCGAGACAAGTTTAAATCTTCCGCTGAAAAAACCGAGCTAAACCATCAAATCTCCTTCGAATTTAGCACGAGATCATGAGCCGATCGCGACGAGGCGACATCGAGAAAAATTACCCAAAATCGATCCACAATCCATTTTGTGACAATGCGATAAAATTACATTGGAGTCACTAAAGGTGTCCACTGCACTGCCGTCACCACGACAAGCCGAAAAAAAGTGGCGATTGACTGACAACAGATTTATTTACGATCAACGGCACGTGCTTCATCAGGGACTTGAAAACGAATTTCTGTAATATCTTCTAAAACCGACCGTGGATGCAGAACTACGAATACACACGGCTATCAAACTCGGAGTAGCTCTCAACCTTCATTTTGTGCGAGCTATTGCTCAAAAGAGCGTCGACGAGTGGATGAAATCCAAATCGTTTATTATTGATCGCAACGACATTTTGTGTCACATCATCGGCGTCGCATGGTAGTCTATGTAACGTCGCATGCAATATTATAAAGAGTCATGATTTGCATGGATCTTCGCTGAAGTCAATTTGGTCTCGTTTTAAACTTTCAAATTTACAACCTTGCGTGGAAGTAAGCAAGTACTACTTCTCAAGCAAATCATAACGTGAAAAGGATGCATCAACATAAGAAAAGAACGACCGCTGTATGTTGTGGCGATCCTCTCCGCGAACCATTCGGTGAAAGAGGGTGTGGATCATCTCTCCAACTAAAAACCTGCAAGCCTTATTATCACACCATCAAAACCACCGGTATCGCGTTTACTGCTGTGATCAAAGATGGTTCTGGAAGAACTCAGCAATGGACATTCCATTAACGTGTTTGCCCTCGATTACACAAAAACGGGCGATAAACAGTTCGTGGTCTATCCCAAGTTGGTCTCCAAGACACCCTCATTGCGCAGCACCAATTTACTTTACATTTAGCACCATTTCGTGTGCATCAAGGTCTTCAGACGGATAAGTCTAACCCAGTTCACGCAGCATAATACTAACCATTTATATTTTTGCTACGTTTCACATCGTCTTCGACTCGGAAGCGATCCTTGAAAAGGTACAATGTCCCTCACCGGATCCAGACTATTCTTTTATCCAACTGGAACACATGTCCCGTGCGCGATCGGCTATAAAACATGATGAAAGTGTGTCTTCACCGTATCGTCAACATTGTGGAGAAGATTGTGTCCCTGGTTTTTTGAGTAGCTGACTGAAGAATGAAAATGCATCAGGGACCTCAGAAAAAATGCGAGACAACGGTCCTTCTCTTGCCAGAACAACTGCGACAGCACAAAAAAGCAAATTAGTCCCAAATATGTACAGAGAACTTCATGCTGCATGATAGAAAGCCAGAGATCATTGCCACGTGACAGAATGTTATCGAGGAGCATATCATTCTGACTATAATCTCCTAAGTTCGAAACTTCCTGGGATGGCTCATAATCTATGAGGGTACGATGAACATTGTCTCGTCGCAGAACTCGATCAACCGTGCGTCAAACGGCTTCTTGCTGCGGTGGAAACACAAATCAATTGTATCTCCAGCAACTCTGAAATTTACATGTTATTCTTTGTTCAACCTTTCCTATTCATCGATAGCGCTCAGATGATCTCATCGTCTCTGGAAGAACTCGCTGAAAACTGTCATCAGTGCACACACATGTAATTAAGAGCCAACGAAGATCTACACAAATGAAAAGGAATTTATCCCGACAGATATATCGATGAATGATCAAGATCCGACGTAACGTCGTTGCCATCCATGACGCATTTCATTCCCACTTACATCTCTCAGGACACACCGACGATGAATACAAGCACGCGGACAAGATATGTAACGAGCTAGATTGTAAAACTCTCGGCGATTATCATTATAACGATATATATCTCATAACGGATGTACTACTGCTAGCAGACGTGCTTGGGACTTTTGCAATTCGATCTACTCTGGTATTTCTTCTCGTCATGACTCTCACGGGACACCCCTGAAACAATCCGGAGTGACTTTATAACTCTTTATCGGATCCAGAACAATATAGTGCTCGGAAGAACCATGGAAAACATTCGACACCGCAAGAAAATCGAAATCATCAATAACCTACGACGACGAGATAAACTGGTTGCTAATAATGCCTTTGTGCGTATGAAAATCGTTGACAAAGAACTTTAATCGAATCCAGGAATACGCAATTTCTAGCTGGACAAACCCATCTACGTTGGTGCAGCTATTATCGACCCCTCCATGATGCTCATGCGCGAGTTTCACTATGATTGTATAAAAAACAACACATTCTTGTGTCATTAACACATTTTTGCTTGAGCACAACTCAATAATAATTTGGTATACATATGACGTTTGGTATGTATGTATGTATATATTTATATATTTATCTATGTATATATGAATATATGTGTATATGTATGTATGTATGTATGTATATTTATGAGGCCACACTTTTATCAACAAAAGAAGAGCCTTTTTAAATAGGAAGCCTATTTAAAAGCGCAGTATGTAAGGGTAAGGGTAAAAGAATCTACGCAATATTGATTGATAGTTCTTGACTACGGACTGCTCAGAAATTAGTATAATACTTGAAATTGACTAACCGTATGGTATTGTCAGTACAATGAGGGCAAATCTTATGAAATTTAAAATAGAATGAATGAGATGAGTCATGTATGTTGCGTGCATGGTTTTATTCATAAGTTCAAGACTACATCCAGGTCAACTATAACATTGGAACTATGTAAAATGTCAGGCTGTTCTAGTTGGATAAATTTGACTCTTTTACCGATTTAGGTGTGCTGACATAAAATAATGGTTCATACAAATCCAGATATTTCCATTCTTGGTATTAAGTATTCAAAATTTATATATCAGTGAAATATGTACGAAATTCATCTTTGTTCATAACATAGTCAGCCTTGGAAGATTTTGAGAGAAGACTTCATTAAGTAATCGAATTTAATATTGTTCACTGGAACTGCAGTGCTGTAACATTTATTAAAAGACATTTGCTATAAGCTAATATCAGTAAAGCTTTACAGTGAAACATCGAAACATTTAATATTTGTACTAATTATTACATGGAAATACTTAGATATTCAAGGAGATTATATATTTATATTGCTATAAGTTTTACCGTGAATTCAATTAAGGGACATTTTGATTTAAAAACAGAGATTGGTCTGCGTTGTTGGTACATAAGTGCATCGCAGCTTTCATTAGGAATACCTTTTGAATATATACTGATTAATTTTATCTCTTAGATTTTATATAGTATTTATGATCTTCATTAACCACCGAAAGTTAGTTTTCATTCTCTCTGTTTGTATTTATTTTCGGGAAATAAATATATAGTTTTAATTATACAAACTAGTTGGGTTTTTTCCTCGTCCTTAGTTGCGTAATTTAAGCTCCAGGTCATAACAAAATACTTCACTATTTTGGAGAGAATTGTTTGACAATGAGTTCTCTGACGAATATGGTAAGCGAAGTAGCAATAAACAACAGAGAAAGAGAGAGAGAGAGAGATACGAGGGGTTTGAGAGCACTTTCAAAATCCACACAAAGTAAAAAAGACTCATGTCAAGATTCAATGCATGGTTAGAAATGTCCCACGTTTGGAGAAAACATTACGCTACGTTTAATTCCCTAAAGACAATCCACAATGTAAATCATCTAAAATACCTAACTTGGCTAAAATCAATTTCAGCTTCAGCGTTTCAAATTATGATTTTAAGGAGCATGTTTAAGTGGAAGGACTATTAATTTAATTTATCCTTTACAATTACAACGCCCCAACACCCACTCCCCATTATATATATATATATATATATATATATATATATATATATATATATATATATATATATATATACATACATACATATATATACATACATATATATATATATATATATATATATATATATATATATATATATATATATATATATATATATATATATATATATATATATATATATATATATTGACACATATACACATATACATTTTCAGGCAGTACAATATACTACAATATATTTGATAAAATAATAAATGCCTTAATTTTCTACTTAAAGTACTTATTATAAAATGGGATCAGTGTTTTGGGGAAAATAACTTATTGGATATGGCGTTTGAATACAGTCTCGGCCTGATAGATTCGACATTTAGAATCCCTATCAAAATCGTTCTTTCCGCCCGCTGTTGACAAAACCATAAGTAGATTGGCTCATAAATGCTTTCACAGTTCGTTATTGCCTTTCTTTCTGTAACTTATCTATATTAAAACGTTTTTGATAATGATGTATTTGAGACGATTTATGTATAAATATTTGGAGAATATCTCTCCAGCAATTGATGTCGAGACTAAGAGATCTTCATCTGTAATCACAGGGAACAGTAAGATACTAAGCTACAAAGAGTACCTGACTAAGATTTAAGGAAATTTGATTCTTGCGATTTGAGATAATTAATACTTACGGGACTCAGGCTAGTACAGTCTTGCACAATACCAATCAAAGAACTCAGCTCAATGGTCTTGAGCGAGGCCGGCGAAAAAAGTTTTTTCTGCAGACATGGCATAATTTTTGGATCGGTCTTCAATATAACTTTATCAAATATTTGCTCTAGTTCTGGAACTCGCTTGAATTTATCGATGTCTGTTCCTTGATTAATTAACGTGTTGGCCTTGTCGTTTGCATCACAGCACGCTTTAATTTCATTATCCACACCTTCCTTGAAAGCGGTTCTTTCGTGTATAAGTTCATCGTAAATTCTTTGTATTTTTCCCTTTAGACTTTCAACTTCATGTTTGAGAGACTTCTCTAAATTTGCATAATGCTCTTCCAATGTCTTCAGTTCCTCCATCTTTGTATCGCTTATCTTCTTCATAAGCATTTCTTCCTTTGTTGCAGTATCACGCAGACGTTTTAGCTTTTCTAAGCAGAGACGTAATTTTTCTTCCAACTTCTGCTGCAGTTCAGCCGCCGCGGTAGCTGCTGTTGTCGAGATATGGGTATCGTGCTCTAAAACATTACACATACCACATATCAAGACATTACACTTTCGGCAAACAAACTTTATCTCCTCTTCACGATGTTTCTCGCAGAATATTCTTTGTCGAATCTTGCCTTTCATTTCGGGATTCAAAGTTCCTAATTCACTTATTTTGTGTTGTTTAGTTGCTTTCGATTTCTCATGGGAATGACAACAAGGCTCACAATAGTTTTCCTCGCAATCCAAACATCTACGGCATGCCATGGTGTCTGGACCACAAAGATCACATGTAAAGTTATCATCAGAGACATGCTCCATAAAACAGTTACTTTGAAAACCCGATGCACATTGCTCTGTTAACGTCACATTTGTACTGCTTTCTTGTCGAGCCGCCGCCAGTTGGAGAGTGCTTTCGTTTGTTGCATCTGTTTGAAAGAATCAACATTAAAGCAATAACAATCAAGATACAATATATTATGTTGTAGATTAATGTGCCCAATTTGGAGTCTTAAATTATCATGATGTCTGTAGAATAGCCCGAAATAAGTACTATATTTATCCGTGTTTTCGAAACAATTGAGACGTTGTTATTTCACTGGGTTAAGTATGAGTGCCATTGCACTGCAGATTGTAGATCCACCCAATGGCCTATATTATACGCAAGTCATTCATAAACATTTATAATGCTAATACAATGTTTTAAATCGTTATTTTGATCCGTTTAGAATGTATTCCTCGTAAACACATTCGTATTACCAATCGCTTTCCAGGACAGGCTTCTTCGTGAAGTGATAGACACCCTACGTTAAATCTTTTAATGAAAAATTGTACCCACGGAAGAGTTATACAATAATGCAAGGTTTGACATTTCAAACCAATTTAGTTTTTGAATTAATGGCATTATGACAGAGAATTAAACACACTTTTTGTTTCGTCGGGGGCTTTGACGTTAACGTTCAGTACATCATTTACATAATCATGGTATTCATTATAAAAAGGTTAAACATGATTAGGTGCATGTGTAGTATAAATAATTAGGATACGTAATAACAGTAGCCAATATATGTCATAAATAAAGGAAATTAGAAATGTAAACTCTGCCTCCATTCATCCCTGTCTGCGTGTCTGTATATCTCTCAAAAAAGTGCAAAACACACGCCACATAGTTTGGATCATGATCGGAATGCATTTATGAGCAAAAACTAAACTTTTTCCCATTCTTTGTAAGCCATATTTGTCACTGCAATTATATACAAATCGAATTTCATCGAATTTTTGATTATCAAACATATGTATACCTTCCTAAACGCAACACTGCAAATGTAGGATACTCTGTGTGTGTGTGTGTGTGTGTGTGTGTGTGTGTGTGTGTGTGTGTGTGTGCTTTTGTGTGTGTGTGCGTGTGCTCTAGGGGAGGGAGCAGTGCATATCTGGCATTTTCATAATAGCTCAGTACCTGATTCCTGAATGCACCTCACACTCGGATATATATTTTCCATACAAAAGAAAACTACATACACGTGAAAACTATATTTGAATGGTGGATACATCACAGGTGTGAGTTTGTTGTGTATTCTTTGTACCTGTACACTTTTTTATATGAAGGTGATCATGCCCATATGGATTACATAATAAGCTCATAACAGCTGCAGAAATACACTTTATGTACGATTAAAACCATATATATTTACGATTTGCTTCACATTCTGCATTTACAGCTATTTGTTTATGTACATGTTATCACGGTTTGTCACAGTTGCGCTGCCCTAACAATAGGCCTGTACTATGTTCGTTACACCTGACTGATTGTGTGTCATCCATAAGAATGGCTTAAGAGAACTGATATCTGAATGGATTTTTTGCGTTGAGTTTGTAAAAGGTATGTTGTTATTTATCACGAAAACAAACGGGGATACACCAGTTGCAAGTTGCCTGTCTGAGTACAAGTAGATTCAATTTTCTAAAATTATATACTGTACTCAAAAGACCTATTCTTGCGCTATTATTCAATTTAGTAGATGAATTAAATTGGTGATGTGATGTGATGTGACTTTGATTTTTAACGTAGCTTTAACAATTTTTCAGTCATATCGCTACGATGTGTGCAACGTGGCAGTTTATAGTGATGTCTAGCACTGGAGCATCATGCCGCAGACATGTAGCATGATGTCCCACCCAGTCACATTATCCTGACACCGGGCCGACCAGTCCTAACACTAACCTCTTAATGCTGAACGTCAAGCGAGCCAGCTGTTAGTACCATTTTTTAAGTCTCTGGTATGACTCGGTCGGGGAACTGAATTGGTAGTTTTGGGAAAAAACAAAGCTTTAATGGTGCAATAGTCGGATTTTTTTTAGTCCGAATGATTTTTTGGGGGGAAATATACGATATGTTGACAAACTTACATACCGCCAATGGAACATGTACACAAAACCATTCATTGCTTTTTTGCTTCTTTGCTGACAAAATATGTATTTACAGCTTGATATGTGAAAATGTCTAAATTGGTTCAGAATATTCAAAACCATATGTATAGTTTATAGCACCAGGTTTCAATCATGTGACAAGCCAGCAACAAACAAATATACATGCATTCAGATAGTATATGTACATATACAAAAATACACGTTGGCTGAACCTAATAAGTATTTTGCATGTCAAAGTTATATCAACACGGAATGCCTGACAGCTATTTTTAACATCAATTACAATATTTTTAAATAATTTTGGTTATGAGAGAGACAGAGTATTTTATATAATTAATCTCAGGATATAGAAGATATGCCAGGCATTCAAAGTTTATATATATATATATATATATATATATATATATATATATATATATATATATATATATATATATATATATATATATATATATATATATATATATATATATATATATAAGGGGTGAGTATTGAATTAAAAAACATATTACGACATAATGACATAATGCAGTATCATTGAAATATATTGATTTTATAAAGACATATATTACTTTTATTTTATTGAAATAAAATGAATGCAAACAGTTAAAATTATTTAACTATATAATTAGTATACAGTAGAGACAATTGATAAACATGCAGTACAGTAGTTGCAATCTAACACAGAAATAAGGCCTTCCAATTTAATTGCATGAAACTGCAGATTCGTCTCATAGTTTTCACTTTTCCCCGTGTAGTTCTAACTGAAATGCCTTGAAAATCACATGACGTAACTTACTTCATATTTTGTAAGAAGATAACACCATGAAAAGTATTTGGTTCTAGTGTTGAACGTTGTGCATTTACTATATCTGCATAAGTGGAGAACACCCTCTCATAAGTGACAGATGTTGCTGGTATGCACAATAACGATTTAGCAAGCGTATCTAGTCTAGAAAATCTCCGCTCGTGATTCTTCCACCACTGAAGAGGATTTTAATCCAAGAGAATCGACAGAAATACTATATATGTCTTAAGCTCTTCTAGTTCTTCCTGTGTTAAAATAATGGATGCGATATGATGAAACAGATTGATGAACAAATGCATGACTTCCCTCCCTTATTTGAGAAAGCGGTCATGATAGCAAGATTACTAATATTTAAATAAACATCATCAACCCTGATAATAAGATTGCTAATATTGAACTGAAGAGTGTAAACCCTGATACCACGATTGTTAATACTGAAATAAGCATCAACCATGATAGTACGATTGTTCATAGTGAAATAATCATCAACCCTGACAACCCGATCATAGATACTGAAATAAGAAGTATCAACCCTGAAAAAGGTTCCTAACATTGAAATACTCATCGTCATCCATGATAGCATAATTTCTAGCATTAAAATAAGCATCACCATACCTGATAGCGAGATTCAACTGAGATAAGCAGCGTCAAATATGATTGCAATATTGTTAATATAAATATAAACAGTCTCAACGCTGACAGCAATATTGTTAACATTGAAATAATGGAAGCTAACCCTGATAGCAAGAATGTATTCAATGAAATAAGCAGCATCAACGCTCATAGCGAGATTGCATTGAAATAAGCAGCGTCAACCCCGGTAACAAAATTACTAATATTGAATGAAGCATCGTCAACGCTGATAGTAAGATTACCTGCATTGAAATAAGCAGCGTCAACCCTAATATCAAGACTGTTAACATGGAAAACGCAGTGTCAATCCTTCGAGCAAGATTTTTAAAATGATATGCTATGATGAAGGAATAAATTAGATTGATACACATACTTTTATCCAGCTAAATGTACAGTTCGATTTCAAGATCGTATAACTTTAGCCTATAAGTTGGAAACGACTCGCCATGGAAAACGAAACATGATTCCTTAAAGTAAATCGTGGAAATAAAATATAGGATTATATGGAGGTTCCGTAATTTTTGAAAGCTAACGCTTTTATAAAGTATCTTGCATTTCAATTGAAAGGTACAGTGTACATTCCTTTTCATCTCAGTTAAATGTTATATGGTACCAGGCTATTGCATCTAAGTTAAATAAAAGAGAGTGCCATGATATTACAGTTAAGATGAATGCTGGAGTGTACAATACTTTTGTGTCTGAGTTGAATGATACGCTGTGCCTTGCTATTACATTTGAGTTGAATGCTACGGTACGCCAAACTATTGCATCTCAGTTGAACTGTGAAAAAATTTATACTATTTATAGTATCAGGAAACTGAAATAAAATAATAAATGTTATATGTTAGATTATCTAGAATTTTAATTAATGGTGAAAATGATCAGGTTTGTTTTATAGTTTCTTTGACTGTTTACTAGTTTTCGTGTATTTGCATCAAACATACATATTTGATTACAAACCCTTACTGTACTTATCTATACTTATCTGTACACTAATTCACGGTTGCGAAATTCAGTTACTGTCTGCATACATTTCCGTATCACGCTGTTGTCAGAGAATGTGAACTGTGAATTTTAGCACAACAATTCGATCCTCTAGCAGACTAGACATTGAAGTCTATTTAATTTGAGAGTATTTTTTCCCTGATGTGTATAACATATTATATTATGTAAATGTATTTGATAACTGTAATTTTAGTTACTTTTTATACCGCTAAAACATAATAATAATAATAATAATAACAATAATAATAATAAGTATAACTTGCAACATTAACATCACCAGCACCATCAAAATCATTTTTTTTTCTGTCGTACAGCATGCATGCTCGTTTTACTATTCTCCTCACTTTATGACCTTAAGATTGCATTTTAACAACCATACAAGGTCGACGATTTTCTATTCCTTCTTGTCTTATTTTTTCTTGCCAACTGTTGAATGTTGACATGATCATTTTGCAGTTCTTAAGCTGGGTCGCTTACGAATAAGTTCACAAAACCTAGAATATATCTGTCAGAAAGCTTTCTTCTGATCACATAGTTGAAATATCGTATTTGCTGGTGTGTGTGTGTGTGTGTGCGTTTGTGTGTGCATAAAATGGATGGATTCACGTGCACTAATAACATATAATAATGCATGACAGAGTTAGTAACCACCATTGTAAAATGAACATAACTAAATATTAATTATGTTTATTATGGGATGGGGAAATACTAATGATAAAATATACTCACACATATTCATGAATCTTTTACATGGCATAAATATGGGCATTTTTTTCATGTATCCGATGTAATGAGAGGTATAACGCAAAACGCGTGACAGGTTTAGGTATGTGGATGGCAAACGCATAAAGTTACGGACACTGCATGCACAGTTATAAAGCCCATGTCATTGACAATATGCACAGTTCTAAAGTAATTGTCATGAAAAGCGTATGAATAACAAGGGATTTATTTAAAAGCACTTGCAGAAAAAATATGTTATTGATACTTGTAAATGTAGCAACTATCGGTATTACTTCCTTTCGAAAAGTATCATCACTGAAAATACATCTTACTTTTCATAACTAATGTAGTTCATCAAAATGGAAAACTAATATCATGACTTCATCATCATTAGTGCAAGAAACTAAACATGATAATGATGATGAAGATCCGACATATTAAATGGCAGTCTGTATTATTGTTTTTTTGCCAAATGTTATTAAAATTCGCGTAGCACCTTTCAATTATGGTATTTAATATAAGACAGCTTTGACAATAGTTATAAATACACTGTCAGTATGCTGAAAATAATTATCACTTCACATCCCTTCAAACAGTCGGACCACTTTTGTGAACGGTTTTTGCTCTCCTACACAGTCTTTGAGTTTATATAATGCAATGATGAGGGCCTAGTGGACATTTGCTGAAAGATATCATTACCTATATTAGACCTTAAGTAACACATCAAAAGGAACTATGCCATCTATATTTAGGCATATTGAAATGCTGATGATGGTATATAATGTCCAAAAACTATGTTTAGTAGAATTATGAAACATCATATATAAGTATCAAAGTGTTAGAATAAAATATCAATGCTGTTATATATGACTTATTTAGTACAAACCTTTAGTTTCTAGTTTCAAAGTTCCATCTTTGATTATACTGCAAATAGCCTCTCGTGAACTTACAGTGGCCATTGTGTCTTTTCAATGAACTATGGATACAAACGTGTTGATTCTAGGAGGAAGCGAGTTGTCAACCTAATACAGTGACTATGTTAGGCCTGGGCTGAAAAAGGTAGATAACACACGTAGAGCCGAAACCCATGTATATAACTGATTTTAAATTTAGCTATTAGTAAAGGAATATCAGCTTGTGTGCACAAAAATGTCAAATAAATATATACTTGAATAAAATACGAACACTGTTTCAGGCCCGAGTGGCCAAGTGGTCAAAAGCACTAGTGTGTATATACCACCTTCTCACCTGTGTATGCGTGGCTTCTATTATTGATCCAGCCAATGTGGGTATATGAGAAAGTTGTCAGTATTCAACCATGCAATGCATCTATATCATTACCGGAAAATAAAAGCCTTCGACAATTAATGTAGGTCCAATATCATTTCATAAACTGACTATATACGAATTCCCATAATTGTGAACACAGGAGGCATTACAGTGAATGTGTTTCGTTAGACTGATACCAGAAAAAACATTGACTAAATAGTAGTCCCCCTTTGTCAACAAATGTAATATAAATGTGTATTTTTGCAATTTTATAATCATCTAAAGAAGACCCATGCTTACAAAATTTACATGAATCCCTCAAAATCTAACCTTCGTGAGTTTACACCATATGTTATTTATATGCTTCTATGCTACATACCCATTGTTATAAACGAAGCAAGCACACACTGCAGATAATATCATATTTATATAGCAGCAAGCTAGGTCGTGAATATGTTTCTGCACCCGATTAATTTGTTTTTCTATTGCAATATATATACCTCTATCATGTGATTGTTCAAGCAAATGCAGGTTTACAATGTACAGAAAACAGAAAAAACTGAATGAATAAAGGTC
>JAPYKE020000055.1:2567500-2625000 GCA_028554795.2 Sinohyriopsis cumingii
AACAGTAGTTTCAGTAATGTGGCAAGGGCGATGTGCAGATTGTACATTGCTGAAAAGGCTGTTTGAATTCAGACGAGATACAAGCTGTCATAGAACAACATTTCCTAAGATATATTATATGAATGCCAGATTAGAAACTGGGTGGATAGTATATTATCTGTCCCCAGTCACTGACTCTCCAACACTTAGAAAGACGATTAAGGCATGATTAAGGCAGGGAAACGTTAAAGTTTAGTACAGGTGATAGTCACTCAAAAGGAGAAAGACATATATATATATATATGTGTGTGTGTTTGAATTTGTATTTTCTCCATAATTGTACTTTTGAAATGGACATTTGCAAACAACATTTTACATAGCTAACATTTGAACATGATTGCAAATTAAACTTTAAGATAACATGTTTACTTGTACGTTATTTCAGAACATTTGTTTTCCACTTGGAAGTAGCATAGCCTAACCGATTAATGTCAGGTTGTTGTCTAACATTTAGATAAACAGGCATCACATTGCGTACGTCTTTGATGAACATTTCCATTGGAAATGACCCATGTCAAGTACATTTTGCTGTGTCATAAGTCAGTTGAAAACCAAGGAAACTATTATTCGTTCCTACTTTAGGTGCAGTCTCTACAGTCGTTGTTAGTTGTGTTCAGATATAATTTGTTTAGAGATTATTCATAGCAATCATAAAGTGATCATTGCCATTTTGTATGGATTACTATTTTCCGATTATTGTGAATTCAGTCTACGACGTTTTGGCTTATATCATTGTGATACATCAGGACAGTTGTTACGTCAACTCAAACAATACTATTGGCACATCATCACATTCCATAGTGTAATTCTTTCTGAACACTATACACGTTTGGACTCGTGATACAACTTTCAGGATTATTTGAGATTTAATTCAAAACTCTGTAAGTTTTTTTCTAAATTGTTACTTCGAATTTAAGGAAAATATATTATTTGATGAATTTTGCTAATTTTGTTTGTTATGTTTTTTTATGTTACTTAGCCGTAAAACAATGGGGTCGTAACACTATCTAATAAATTCACACAATTCTTCTGGCATATATTAATGTATGTGTCCTACGTCTACTTACACAGTATATAGAGATTAATGCAAACACGTTAACTGATAAGCGTTAGTTCAAGTTCTTGCTATATCGATTATAGTACTTCAAATCCATAGGTCGTGTATATTGTGGCATTATAGGACGTGATCTTATGGAACAGATATTATAGTTATAACATGACTGTGTATGTGTTTAACAACCATTCTAGTAATTATTATTTTGTTTTTTAAATGTGTTAGTGACCATTGCCAGATAAAATTCTAGACTTACTAATTCTGCATCACGTAAAATTAACATCACTCTAATGAGACGATGGATCGTGATTCACACCCACAGTCTCAACAGAGGTTTCATATGCAATCCGCAGTTCTGTTCATATACCTAACACAACAGACCGTCAGTTAGTTGGTGTCAAAGGCATTTTAGAACGTGATGTGTGTTTATATCTTGTGAGGAAAGGGGAGGTAAGCACGGTTGTTAAGAACACGTCGAATCAGCCATATAGTCTTTACTTGGGGAGGGGGATTTCATCAGACATGCAACTCTCGGGTTAAAAGTCCAAGCTGTACCAACTGAGCCACGATATATCACTAGTGGAAGGTTGCCACTTAATTGAGAAATGCTGTCAAATTTTTAAAACGTATGTCACTTTAGAAATACTTAATTTCTTTTTTCCAGTATAACTAACTAATGGTAGTCTCTCGAGTCGAGGAAGATAAGTTGTGCGATCTCATTCAACGGTGGACGCACATGTGGCTCCTGAGTCCAAATTCTGATGCAAACACGCGGTTGCAGGTGGGGCATGGGACACCGGTGGTTGGTGGTATTTGTGATACAGTTCTGTGACGTCTCTCCCGAGTTGCAGCTAGACGCTTGCGGCGGTCATCCTCAAACGTGGAACAGGCTTTTCTGGTCAGCGCTCGCCAATGGCTTCTTTCTAAGGCAGCGTGCTCGAGCTGGCGGGGTTGGATGTATGTCCATTTGATGTTCATCTTGAGGTTGTCTTTGTACCTCCTATGAGGGCGGTCTTGGTTTCAGTTTTCCTGGGCTATCTTGCCATAGAACAACTGCTTTGGGATTCTGCTTTGATCCATGCTGATGACATGTCCAGTCCAATGAAGCTGGGCCTGGATTAGTTTGGCTTCGATGCTTGTTGTGTTGGCTATGTCAAGGACTTCCTGGTTGGTGAATCGGTCCTGCCAATTGATCCGCATAGTGGATCACATGGAGCACTGGTGGAATTGTTCCAGCTGACTGATATGTCTTCGGAAGAGTGTCCACGTTTCACAGCCATACAAGAGAGACGTAAGGACAACTGCATTGTACACTTTCATCTTTGCTGACAGGCGTATGTCCTTGTGCTGCAAAACCTTGGTTCAAAGTCGACCAAGGGCTTGACTGGGTTTTTGGATCCTCGCACTGATTTCTTTGTCCAGGGAACCGTCACTAGATGATGTGCTGCCAAGGTATTTTAAGCTGTCCACATTCTTCAGCAGCGTGTCGCCAATGGTGATACAGAGTTGTGAGGGGACAGTGGTTGGGGCGGGCTGGAAGAGGACCTCTGTCTTTCCTTCACTGATTGTGAGTCCAAATAAGTTGGAGCCTTCAGAGAATCTCTCCATGATTGCCTGTAAGTGAGTCTCTTCATGGTCCATGAGGGCACAGTCATCTACAAAGAGTGCTTCAATGATGAGTCTTTCTAGCGTCTTTGTTTTTGCAGCTAGGCAACGCAGATCAAACACTACTCCATCCAGGCGATACCTAATGTAGATGCCAATGTCAAGGTCACGGATGGCATGGAACAGTACCTGTGCGAAGAAGAGGTTGAAGAGTATTGGAGCAAGTACACAGCCCTGTTTGACACCATTAGATATTGGGAATTTCTCAGAGGGTTCACAGTCTGAATCTATTCAGCCATGTCAACGTGGAGGAGCCGAATGAGGTTGGTAAACTTCTGAGGACAACCAAGTTTCTTGAGTACTACCCACAGTGCGTCTCTGTTGACTGTATCAAAAGCCTTTGTCAGGTCCACGAAGTCAGCATACAGATTCATGTTCTGCTCAAGGCACTTCTCTTGGAATTGTCTCACTGCGAAGATCATGTCAACGGTGCTGCGGTCTGGGCGAAAACCACACTGAGACTCAGGGAGGTTATCTTCTGACACTGCCGCAAAAAGCCTGTTGAGGATGACACGAGCAAGTATTTTGCCAGCTATGGACAGCAGGGAGATGCCTCTGTAGTTACTGCAGTCCACTCGTGTGCTTTTATTTTTATAGACGGTCATGATTCATACGTCCCTGAGGTCGTTTGGCATCTCTTCTTCCCTCCAGATGCTGATTAGCATATCGTGGAATACCTTCAGAATATGTTCATCGAGAGCCTTGTACACCTCCGCTGGGATACCGTCCTTTTCAGGTACCCTGCCAAAGTTAATTTGTTTAATATCCCTCCTCAACTCCTCCATCGTTGCTGGAATATCCAGTTGGTCATGCGTTGCTGCTGAGGTATTTGGTCAAGAACATATAACTGATCGATGAGGGCATGTTTAGTAGCTGAATAGTGTTCTTTCCATCTTTTCTTAATGCCATTCTTGTCCTTTATTAGTGTAAAGCAATTTACAGCGAGCAAGGGCGCAGAGCTGGACTTTGCGTGGCTGAAGATTGACCTGATGGCGTTTGGAGTTGTTAGTGTCAGCATAGCATTGCACTTCATCAACTTTCTTTTTCCACCAATGTTCACACATCTTGCGGATTTCCCTCTGAGCCTCAGCTTGATAGAATTTGTAGCGGTCTTTTTGTTGATGGAGTTTGTGTCATTCTGCCAGTCCATGAATGCTTTGTTCTTTCTGGCAAGCAGATCGTCAATGGCATCGTTGTTCTCGTCGAACCAGTCTTGATGAATTCGCTTTTTTTGGGCCCAGGGTATCCATAATAGCTGTTTCTCTTATCGTGTCCCTGAGCTTGTTCCATTTTTCGGAGGCATTTCCACATATCGGTCCGTTTGTTGACAGCTTGTCATCTAGTCTCTTCTGGAAATTGAGCTTGGTGGAAGGCTGCTGGAGTTTGACAATGTTGAAGGTTGTGCGCACAAGTTTAGGATGTCTTAGGTGATGAGGGGCAATGGGCAGCTGTAGGGTAGTTCGGACACGTCTGTGGTCTGTCCATCATTCTGCTCCTCGCATGGCCTTGGTGATGAGGACATCCTTGGCATCACGCTGGCGGACTATTACATAGTCGATTAAGTGCCATTGGCGAGATATGGGGTGCATCCAGGTGTACTTGTGTTTGTTCGCCATTCTGAACACTGAGTTTGTGATTAGGAGGTTAAATTCTGCGCATTTGCTGAGTAGGAGCTGGCCGTTATTGTTCATTCTGCCGACATCCTATTTGCCAAGCACACCTTTCCATCGACCATAATCACAGTCAACTTGGGCGTTGAAGTCCCCCAGTAGTATGATCTTGTCGTCAGCTGGAACTGAGCTAAGTACAGAGCTGAGGTCAGTATAGAACTGCTCAATGGCTTCTGCTGGACGCGATAGGGGAGGTGCGTAGGCACTGATGATTGTTGCATGGCGTTTGTGGCTGATAGGTATTCGCAATTTCATTAGCCTCTCATTGATACCAACAGGCATTTCCGGAAGCTGCTTCAGAAGACATGATGTGATAGCCAGGACGACTCCATGGATCCTGTCCTCATTTTGGGCTTTTCCTTTCCAGAAGAATGTGCAGCCGCTTGCTAGCTCAGTAAGAGAACCCTCCTCTACGAACATGGTTTCACTCAAGGCTGCAATGTCAATATTGTAGCGTGAAAGCTCCTTGGCAACTAGAGCTGTTCTCCTGTGTGGTCTTGCTACGTTTTCTTTGTACATGAGAGTACGGATGTTCCCTGCTCCAATAATAAGTGTTTTCTTTGATTATTTTGACAGCTGTATGGATGATCTTGCCAGCTGTCATACTGCGGATATTTTGGGGCAAGCTTTTTTTAGGCCACCTTTTATATGCCTCTCCTTATTCAGCGTGAGCAACGCCGTCCTGAAAAGGTCTGCAAAGTCGCCCCTGAATTCTGCCGAACTGTTCTGCTGCCCTGGGTGCAGAGCAAAACGACCACTTGTCCAGGGGCCGCCTATGTGCAGGTCTCTGACTACAACTCCCAGTGGTCATCTCCACCTGTTGCGTTGCTAGTCGCCCATCGCCGTAGGACTTTGGTATGTGCAGGTAAGGAACAATGAGTGTGATGATGAGGATGAATGATAGGTGCACAACATAACCTGTGCGTGAAGGAGATTAAAGTGAAACAGCCTGTGCACAGAGACAGCCTCACTCTCTCGGTCTTGGTAGTTAAAACTCAGTGGTACGAAGATTCGTCACGGCTGGGGACTACTTCGGCTGCATTGGATGGCTATGACGTTTTCCGTGCCTTGACATTCCCTGCTCTCTCCACAAAACGTTTGCAGATTCGCCTTCGTGGCCGTTGGATCACTCAGTTGATCTCTTTCGCCCAGTCTGCCGAAACTGGCTTTGCATGCAAGGATAGGCTAGCTCCTAAGTCAGCGAGGGTTTTTTGAGGCCCGTCGGCTACCCACTACCTGGTTTAGCCGGCCAGTCGAAGCCGTTGCCCGTGGTGTGGCCGCTAAGCATGCTACAGCTACTTGGAGCCACAGGTGAGGGCTGAGCGCCTGGTGAGGACCAAAGATGGACAAGCTACTCCCGAAGGAGCACGAAGTGCCCATCCACCAGAGGTACTACCCCTCCCAGATCACCCCGAACACCACTTTCCAGTATAGTCCAAAGTTAAATATAAATATGTTCAAAGCTCAAACAAATATGACCATTGTAATGAAACCCAACTTCTAAGCTTATGATAATAAACAATTATGCCATTGATATACATGTATGTAGAAGCCTCAGAAATCAGTTATGCCTTTCTCAGTGTTTGGCTCCTTACAAATAAAATACAAATACGCAGGATCAGATGAGTACGATCGTGGACATCATAGGAACATACAATGTACACATGGAACCTCATAACGGGTAGTTGCATCAAGGTAACATGCGATGTACAGGTGGAAGTCCATTTCGTCTGGATTAAGTTGATTGTATAAATTAACCTGTTATAACTGCTATCTGTGTTATCATTGCTTTATCAGCTTTGTCTGCCGCTGTAGTTCGTACTTGCACATATGAGGTGCAACCCCGGGAGGATAAAGTTGTGATGTAGATGAACGACAAACCGTATATGTTAAAAAAATACAAAATACTAAAAATGCAATAAGTTTAAAACTTTTTTATTTGTATTTCTCTTAAGGGTTTAGCATAACCCAGTTCCGTTAACTGAATGATATTTGATTTCCCAAACTAAGAATATTGTGAAATAGTTAATTACTCATATCTCTTGTCGTAGCACGGGCTGTGTAAGTATATTTTGAAATAGTAAATTAAGTTAGATATATTACCGTAGCAATTAATTCCATTTCATATAGACCTCCAATAAAGAGTACATTCTCAATATTTTAGTTATCATGAACATTATTTTAACGTTATTAATAAGGACGACACTCGCTCTATTATTCACTAACACTATTATAACTGATTTATAAGGATGAAGAAGCGCTCGAACAATGATGAACACTAACCGTATTAATAAAGGTTTGATAAATCGTTCGAGCACTATTTAAACTGCATTAAATCACTCTAACAGTCATTGACACTACTTTAACTGTATTAAAAAAGATGCTAACCCTTTGAAACAATCATGAACAATATTTTAAATGCATTAGTACAAATTATAAATCACTCCTATAATTATAAAAACTATTTCATCTGCATTAGCAATTATTATAAATCACTCGTATAATCATTATCTCTAATTTAATGGCACTAATAAGGGTGATAGCTTGCTCTTCTAATCATCAATATTATTTTAGCTGCAGTATTAAGGGTGATATATCGCCCTTATGGTCGTGAACGCTATCTTAACCTGACCTGCAAATCTACTCAGGTCATCCCATTACGCATAAAAAATGCTAAAACAGATCCATTTATACACGTTACCTAATTTTTGCTCACTGTTGCTAAAATCTTTTTGAGACGAATAGACATACCGAAGTAACGAAGTACGTATCGGCTGGAACAAATCAAAATGTCATGACTGTAATCCAAAAGAAAAAGAGAAAAATGCAAATGATATTTAAAATACAATAATTAGAACTGACAAGTAGGGCACTCTACCCCTTCACATACATGTTAGACGTTTGATATTACCAAAATTACTAGGTTGGTTCGCCGTCACAAAGAAAAAGAGGTAGATTAATATATACTGAGAAACTTGCTGAAACTTTGAAATAGCTGAAAAATCATTGTATGTCATTATTACAAACTGTACTATGGCAAAGCTCGAGAAAAATATATACTTCACTTTCAGTACAACAATGTGATAAGTATGATGTGGTTAAGGAATGCATGTTGAAGGGTTATGAGTTGATACCTAAGGCATATAGTCAAAGATTTAGAAATTGTAATTAAAAAGCTAGTCTGACACATGTCGAGTTTACTTGGGTAATTGAACAACTGTTTGATGGGTGGTGCACATTACATACGATTTAGCAATATTATGGTAAACTCAGAAAACTCCTTTTGATATAAGAGTTCAATAATTCTGTCCATAATGACGTTAAGACCTACCTGCACGAGAACAAGTTTGACACTTTAGATCATGCAGGTAGTACATCTGATAACTATTCCTTGACTCATAAACTTTTACATATCAATACATCTTCCCCTCAGTATGGTTTTACTAGCAATATATTTCAATCAGAAGCGATAACTTCCAACTCTGATAATGGTACAACAATGAGGAATAATGATCATATATCAGTATCTCTTCCTACGTGCACCTAATGCAATAAGGAGGACCGTGCTATTTCTGATTGATACCGTTTGAAATATAGACATCACAACATAAAAAGACGAAGATCTTACAGATATTCTTGTTTTTAAGAGATCAAGCAATAATGTGTTAGATCTAACATACATCAGTCTTACTTCATTATGGAAAACTATTAATTTTGTATCACTTGTTGGTAATCGTAACAGGCATAATCCTATTGTGATATTAAGACATACAGGAGTTATTCAGAGTCTTAATCTAGTGAAAGTGGTCTTACTCAGTTAGTTGAGTGCTGCGTTGTTAATGTTCCTTTCTGGTGCAGAAAGTTTTCTTCAGACCTAGTCTTACTACCAGTGAAAATAGGAGCGGTGATTTCTTTGATGCTTGAGCGGGTTCGTTTGTTACCAGGTCACGGACTAGCTCGTGACACAGATGTGGTTTATCCACTTGTAACCGACTTATTTTGTTTAGATAAAAAGCTTGATCCTATTGAGATTTAGATCCCTGGATTGTATGTTTATACCTAGCTTGTGTACTTGCAACAGCTACGACAAGTAGAGGTCTCGAAAATGATGTTGATCAGGAAATAATTATTTTCTCTGACAAAGTTATTGGTCAGTTTTGTAATGAGGCCACTTTCGCTCTTAGTATGGATCAATCAAGAGGTATTGGTCACATTGATACTCTTTTTAATGCTCGTTCTTATGTCTAAGTCGTTCTAAATTAATTCAATGAACACAGGTTGTGTTCTGTCTTTAACATAACTATATATGCACTGATTTTAATGTAGCATTATTAATTCACTTTGATATATAAGTTCTTAACATGTAGTTTGTCTGAGTCTTCTCTACAACAGAGGTAGTTCTAATCCGCTCAATTATGAGAAGTAACTAAACTTAAGTATAGTCTTCAGTAAGTTGCACTCAGGTATATGCAGCAACTTCGTAGCAATATTGACTGCTACACAAATGTCCCACCTCGGGTTAATTTGCTGTTTTAAATCAGACAATTAAAGAACTGTCAACGTCTTAGCTATCATTTTCTGTGGAACATTTCCATTCTAGACCCAAAACATACTATTACGTATACGAAAGATAATTGCAATTTTAAAGAGACCAACATTATTTAGGGTTTGTAGTGTTAAGAACCTTACACACAGAGTAATGTTAAAATATGATAAACAGAACAAGATAGAATACTCTAAATATATGTAATACACCGTTATACTGAAACTATGTCCAAACTATTACAGAACGTGCCGCGTCAGTCGAATTATAACACGATACGGATTCAGAAAAAGACGATGTATGGTCCAATGATATGATAAGGTTAAGGAACCATGTACAAAAACAAAAGAGAATATAACTCATTGAATATTTTTGTTATATTTATTCTTTGTACATTTGTATCCGATTTCATTTATTTCCGTGAAAGGTCATTGCAAGATATATAATTGAAAATGATATGGATGTAAACGATTTATAAGCTATATAAAATCATAATTTAGTGCATCTCCTAGGAAACACCCTGAAAATGTAATCGCTGTGTATCTGTGTTGTTTGAAAAATGTTATACTGGTATATCTCAAAATGAAACATAATCGACATTCGAAGCATTACCACTGCAATTTTGAATAAAACGATAAACAAAGCCAAATAAAAACATAAAAATAAAGAAAGAAACAGTTCACGATAAAAATGAGTAGCGAATAATACTTCATCGATAGTACAATACATTTATGCCGTCATATCTGATTGAATTACCTGTGCTCATATGTAATGGTTTATATATTAAAGGAAACCATCAAATTGGTCTACACAGGTACAATACATGGGTAATGATTAATTGTGCATACAATATGTTATGTATGCATAAAGTACAGCCTTAAAATGGAAGAAATGGAGTTAATGTTCTAAAACCTATTAGTCCTGATTGGACATGGTTATATGATTATAATCTTTCAATTTCCCAACACAAACATATAATTAATTTACGTTGAACATAATACACAATTTTATTGACATATAAACACCTTCCTGCAATATATTACAAACTCATATTATAAGAAATCAGCTAATGTCATAATATTCATAATTTATATAACTTTACAATTTGTGGCGTTAAAATACACCACGTTTAGTTATCACTTCTGACATCATTGTGGTCTATTGCATAACTGTGTTTCTTCTTACCATGAAGGATTATATATGTTCTAATATTTGGACAGAATGTTACCTAGTGTCAAAAATTCGGAACAAAAACATTTTGCTTGGGGATTTGAGAACCTCCGTAGCTGGTGTACTGTCAATAATTTATATTTCACTTACACGTATTTGAAACGAAATTGATGGTAAAACTATTATTAATAGTTTTAAATCATAAATTACAAGACAGCTATACTTATAATCCGAGGAAAAATATAACCATTCAACACAATCAAACGAAAAAAGGTAATAAGGTAGAACATTCACTTGACATTATTAGGATCAAAATGAACTCAAATGAACAGTTTATGTAGCGTAATTTTGTAACTCTATAATAACGTTTCACTTTGTGAATAGTCTCTTCACCTTTTTGATGATCTCCGTGCTCTGCAGATAAGAAACCTACCATAAAACTTGAGAAGAAGGATAATTTAGATCCAGATTACGATAAAGTAAAAATACAGCTTCTTCCTATTTTAAGTTCTACTTAATTTCAGTTAATGTTTTAAGTGCACCAGTATATACGAGCCAGTTTGAAAATATATTATCGTGGCTGATATAACTGATTACATTTTGTTATGTGTGTTTGGAATCTATACGGTTATGTAGGCCAAGGACGAAATTCGCCAAAGCGAATTGTACGAGTTAAGGCTTCTTTTGGTCTTCTTTATGTAATTGTGGGTTTGAACTCATAACAGTTTCTTCCCTGATGCCTCCTGTCTGTTCAAATTTTAATAACTGGTAACAGACATTGCTAAACATGGGCTTTACTTGTTTTAAAATGCATCTGATGTATGCAGGTGAATGTTAGAAAACGAATGTATTCAACTTTTCGTATTGCTCTTGATACTGTTTTATCATTTTCAGCGACATACGTTACACAATTGAACACAATGATCTTCTCAAATATTTGTCTTGTCCTCAAACATGTTTTCTCTCATAAAACAATGTTAATTATTATAGTTTGACCATCAGATACATGTGTAACGCTT
This sequence comes from Sinohyriopsis cumingii, assembly GCA_028554795.2. Classification (NCBI taxonomy): domain Eukaryota; kingdom Metazoa; phylum Mollusca; class Bivalvia; order Unionida; family Unionidae; genus Sinohyriopsis; species Sinohyriopsis cumingii. The sequence continues at coordinate 2,578,661 of JAPYKE020000055.1, forward strand.
CTCATACGTCCATAATTGTATTATACTCAGGACATCAGGTCACAAGTAACAATTAGTATGCGTACATCACATTAGTATACTCTATAAGATACACCCGTAACTTTGCTGATGCATTCCAAATAGTGGTATCATATTATAGTATTATACTTTGCTCTTCAGATATATGTTTAACACCTTGTTATGTTACTGACATTATTATTCTCTGTCCATAAGATAAACGCGTAACATAGCATCGTGTTTATAATGGTATACGGTAGTTTCTGATAACCTGGTGTACAAATGTAATCAAAGCATATTAGAACATTACAGCCGGTGGAGTGATGATAGGCTAAGACAATAATCTAGTAAATATCATCTTGAATCTTAATAACAGGTTCTCGTAATTATATGTTTTATTACGATGTTGATTAATAATTACATAAACCAAACATGAACAAAATATATTCAGTACCAAGTCTCTGAAATATTTTCAAGTTCTGAAACATCACCCCATCACTATGCTTAACGCCATGTGTTACTATGGTAGCACAAAGGTTTCATGTTTCCACTATCCTTCCGCATATAGTTTCAAAAGTTATTAATATGTGTGATCCGTTAATTTATATATGTGACTTTATATTCATCATGTAATCGCAACGATGATGTGGCCATCATAGAGACTAATGAAAAGCAGAGTAATAACAGTGCAAATGGAATATATATTATCTTCATGTCTTTACCATGTAGGCAGTTCTAAATCAGCTTTTAAAATGAAGAATGTTAACTTGCACCATAAAGCGAAAGAAACGTACATCATTTTGCTTTTGCGAACTAATAATCCATCTAACGCAAATTTGTGGACATTGTCGTTGTATCAACAATAATCAGTAAGGGAATTGAACTGCACGCGCCGAAACACCCGATTTATCTGTGTAATATAACTTCTTCGAGATTATTGGGGTCACATATTTTTGTAACTATGCACATGTGTAAAGTATCTTTCATTTGTGTTTTCAGTCAATGTGTACAGTCTTTTGACGATTCTGTATTCTTTTGGAAACCCAACGCAAACAATATGTTGAAGTCTGATGTTACATCATAAGTATGCATTATTTAACGAAACGAAGCAAAATTTGAGAACAAAGACAAACATTAAATAAGTCGCTACTGATACCTATTGAAACAACGATGCTCCATTTATGTACATTGTATTTATTGGACACTACGTGATATATCTCCACAACATGCCATAACGATAAATATTACATAACATTCTAACTGATCAAAGCTTTTTGTTAAGACAAACATGCATCCAGAGGAACATTATTATAGTCTGCAATGGATGAATTCTCATTCTTGTGGATATTAGGAAAAACCCTTCTACCTGCATATATTATGTTAAGTTTCAAATTAATGGGAAACAAGCACAATTTCAAAAAAGAATCGCACACACTATATATTTCAAGATTGCGTTGTGTGTTTATCTACAGAAAAGATGATCTCATAATTTATCGTTAAAATAATTGCTCAATATGAGGATCAGCAACCGAAAAACTTAGTGTTAGAGTATAAAAATGTGTTATTAAATATGTTATTAGGATTTGAACACTGTCGCAACCTTATATAATATTCTGTACTATTAAGAAACCCTTGCATTGATTTCAGCTCGCCTAAAATATCATATTTCGGTCACAAAGTTCACAATATAAACTAAGAATTTATCTAGTCCTGATCTGCATTCAGAGGTATTTTGACATATTTGTTTGACAACTCTACAAATGAAATACAAACTGATATACAGGACCATATTTAGAGAAGCTGCACTGAATCATAGAAACTACCTAACCTGATAAATAAGTGTATATAAGGCGAATGTCAATAGTGTACAAGGAAAACTATAGTCATATGCCTCACTCATGGTTCATTAGTTGGCACAATAGGTACTCCTTTGATTGTCGTTATACCACTGTGTTGGGATAACGTCAACATCCATTTTATGTGTTTTACACTCATTTATTCTTTTTTTTATCTATTTGCATCATTTCTTTTTCACATTTCCAGGTCTTTTGAAACTTTGCTCGTAAAGATTTTCTTTTTGGCTATTGTTTTGTTTAATATCTGTTACGTGGGGTTAAATTCTTTCCCTGACGAATACCTTGTTAAGTTTGCAATGTTGGGGCATTGTTGGCATTTTGTGGCGTATCACCACTGTGTGCCAATGTCAACCTAAGTCAGATCTCTTAATGTATTTCTCTTTCTCTGTCTAGGTAATATTTCTCTCAAGCACTAGTGGGTTACGGTTGTGATGAAATATCATAGGAAGTTTAACATTGATATCTTACTGACAGATTAATCTACCATTGATGGATTGATGTATTGCCATGCATGGAATTAATAGCCACAACGGGATCAAGGGCGTTTATGTGGTTGGCGGCAAGGTCGGTTAATGTTCGCGTATAACGCGCTGAATAACGCACAGCTTACGCATTGGTATCAGTTTTGATATTGATTTACCAATGCCAGGATTTAAATTGGAGCAACGCCAAAACGACGTTTTATTGTATTGTATGTGATAGTAAAATAGTATCATGGGATGCAAACGCTTAATAGTCATAAACATGAGATCGTTATGATTTTTGTAGTGACGCTGTGGTGGTGATTACATGGTCAGGTGAAATATGTTTGCTATCTCCTCGTACGCGGGCTTGTGTGACTACTAGTTTTTCTCTAATTGAACGAATATTTGTTAGCCTCAGATATCGTTTCTCGCAAAAACGGAGTTTCATTGTGAGGTCTAGTTAAGCGATGGCACTGATAAACTACTTAGGTATTCGCGTGCTCTTATGACTTACCTTGCAAATTCACGTGCTTGCTCGGTGGATATCTTGTCCGCGATTGGAACATCTTCCACTGGATATGCATCTTTCTTAAGGACCACTGTGTTATTTCCACTTGAATTTATCTACAAGGAATAAACCTAGATGTCCATGCATGATAAAGTATCCATATTGATCCACTAAATAATTAGTAAACTCTTCAAACTCATGTGAAATATTAGAGATGCATGTCGTCCGGAAAATTTTCTAACTTAGGTTTATATTTTGGATGATTCATTGCCTTTCCTTTTTAATATTACCAGGCTTTAAATTGATGTCAGTTATGTCCATATGCAATATTATTATGCATATGTAGCACTATTGTACTAAGGACTACATTCTCCAATTTGTATTGTCATTGTTATTAAATTCTTAAAACTTAAAAAGTCACTCAAGTAGTGGTTTATTAGGACTTAAGATTTATTACCGATATGCGTTCGCGCTACCCATAGTCACTGTCTTTGACCTCAAGGTAAACGCGTGTACATTCAAACAGCACGACAATATGGGCGCGAAATAGTTTTTGAAAATCAAAACCAGCGTGGTCTCGATACCAAACTCGAGAGAAACCACACAAGCGCGCACTGACACTGATACGCACGTACGTTATTCACCTAAAGCAATAGCTCTAGTCCGCTGTTCGATATCCTAAACCCTTAAGAGCGTTTATTAGATTGTCTAAAGCATACAACTAAATTAACTATTCAGGTAATTGCTCCACTCACAGACCATGCCTAGTAGCATCGCGCCTGGACGCAATAAACATATACACTTCCATCCAAAAATAGTCATTTCTGGTACAACTGCCATGCAATCTTCAGAATAGCTTGCAAGGCAATATTTTTGTTTCAAGAAAGTGTATATTCAGGGAATTGCCATCGCGTTTACACAAAAATGGGGTTCTAATATACAAAGAGAAAACACTGTTATCAGTGCATCATTCTCAACTCTCATTATTTCTGTATGTATTCTTTCAAAAATCTACTCTTGAGCTGAGATGCTGCCAATAACGTTTTTGATAACTTGTCCTCAAAATCTGAAATAATTAATGAATAACTAGTTTACCTAATTTAGCTTTAGCAACATTATCCTATGCATGAGTTGGTTCTACTACTTGAATATTAAGACCCATCAACTGAGAGTCAACGAATATATAATACATAACATACTATCAGCGTTATTTCAGTAACGACTCTAGATTTGCACCAACGGATAGTACTCATCATTAGATACAGCTCACATTACCAATAATCGAGAGTGCACATATTGTGATATATTTAATGGGCTATCACGAGAAATCTTATACAATTTTGTTGTCAATTTGACATTGTCAGCCACGACCGTGATTTTAGAAATTAGCTCGCAGATTTTTGTGTTTTCGTGCTGTTCAGTCACATCACCAGTGTTGTCGATGGATTCGACCATCCGTCGGATTCGATTTAAGTTCATGATACGATTTCCACTCATTTAATCTCTGTCCTTTTGGATTTGGATTACTTGTTTATGTCGCAATATATTTTGATAAATACAAAGCACATGCCAAGGCTTCCGATTTCCTTGTTTGTCAATGCTTTCAGCCAGGTATTTACAACGGGCATGGCAGTTTGAAACAACCTCGTTGGTTTCTCGCAAATGTTCGGTTCGATCTTGAAATGTCCATCTATTGAGAATCATCACAAACAAGACAATGGCTGGATTCTTCACCTCAATCTGCTTGGGTGACAAGCATCATAAGAACCACGTTGACGCCTGGTCATGTCACTGATCCCGCACGTTTGTAAATAAGTCGTGATATTGCATATCATCAATCGTAGGTTTTATGTGATAATACAACGTTACAAAGCCCTTATGATGCGGTTGAACGCTTAATCACAACTATCGCTTCAGAGGCGAGATGGCAGCATATAGGGCCATTACTCCCAACTTGTAACGGTACTTTGAATAAAATGGCAATAAACGCCTTTGTCATCCAGGGATGTTAGCAGAAAGCCACTATGTAAAAAAATCAACCACTTCACGTGGATTTTTAAGTTAGTAGAAGCCGTAACACAACAGATGTAGAGGTGTCACCGTGTATGCGACCCACTGAGTTTCACCTCCTTTCGATAAATCTAAATTGACGATGCCGTTTTTCCAAGAGAAGGTAATCATCGAAGCAGTTTGTCACGCGTAAAGGCGCAACATTTTCACTTGAGTGATTTTGTGAACGCGTTGAAATCAAAGTTAGTCAGCGGACGGGCTAGGGTTATAAGGTACGATGACACAACTAAAGATATCATATCTAAAGATAATATATTCGAAACCATATATTATTTTAAGGACGATGTTCATCAACGGCAATGTTTGAAACCAACCGCCCTGCTACAACCATCCCATCTGCATTTCAGAAGGCTCCTAACACAGCCGATTTTGTATCCGAGGGATCTGCAATTGCAAAAAGTGAGATCAATGGTATAAATAACTGCTCATGTTTTGTTAGACACATCAAACTGTAATAACTTACTAGTTTCAAAATGGCGCCTCTTTGCGCCAGATCCAACCAACCGAGTCCTCCCACAATATAACGTTGTCGGTGTTCAGGCCCAGCTTGTTAGGTTAACGGATAACCTGATTGATTTCGATGCATACAAACTTCAGACTCTCCTAACTTGTACCACGGTTATATCCGATGTTGACCAGAGACACATATTTAAAAGCCAAGCAATGCGTAATTTGTTGCTCTGACACATCATTTGGTAATTGGTGCCACGAAACCTGCTGACCGTTGCATTATATATCTTGTACTGTGAGCTCAAAATAAGAGAGGGTTTAATTATCTCTGTAGCATATAAACGAAACGAACGAATTTCTGTATTTATTGAAACGGTTCTCACGGGCATGCACAATGTAAATTTTCACAATTCCAAATTGCCATCAACTCTTTCATTACGCCAAACTGCATCGTTGATGTTGGCGGTACGGTTTACAATATTTCGTGCTGAGGCATTCGAACATTTCCGCAAAACCCTAACATATATCGGAGAGGACACTCAATTGAAAGATACCCTGAGTCTCAATGAAGTCCATTGACGTTGTGGAAATCCCATCTATGCAAGGTTTTGGACAATTGTTTCATTTAAGTTTTTTACTTTTACTTCTTGAGTTTTGTAAAAGCCAGTATTTATAATTGTTTGTAACCTCTGCCCTCCTCAGAATAATAACACACGCTGTTTTGGAACAAGATGCGTAATATTATTTGGATGTGGGTCAGATGATGTGCAGCAAATGTTCAACAAGTAAAATGTTGTGTAGCTATGGGTCGTTTCAGCTATTTCAGGTACAATCTGGCATAAATTGATCCTAAATTTAGGAATCTACGGTCATTATTGCAGAACACAATTGCATCATTTCAGATTCATTTTTCCCATTCGTTTGCAGGGGTCTAGCTATGGCTTGATCTCATATAAGTTTCATGTTTTGTTCCGGTCCTTGCATGATGACTGAGATTGTTAGGTATCATTACCTACCTTTATGTTTCAATACTGGCGCAATTCCTGAGATTATCAGTTTTCATTACTTACCTTTATATTTCAATGTTGTCAAAATGACTGAGGTGACCAGGTATACATAATTACTTAATGTCAGGATGAATGATCTTCATGGACGTAGGCACTTACCATCTGAAAGGAACGAAAGCCTACAATTAGTGATGTTTCATAAATGCAGGGACGTACCATTTTAAATGAAGGAAGACATACAATTGATGCTGCATTATTATTCAGACTCGCTTCATTTAGAGTGGGTATGATATGATTGTCATTGATATTCAGTACATTATAAGTATATTCGCTACTGATATTATATTAATATTGACAGCGGAATACCCAAACCTGGCTACCAATGTTCTGAAGGAAGACTTGCATCCAATCAGGTATGTGATGATCATTAACTTGTGGGATAATTCCAAAAAAGTAAAGTCAGTGAAGTCCAAACGGAATAATACCCTACACATTAAGTGAACGGTAAACTTATTAACCGTACCCATTCGCGAAAACACACGGGGATACATATATTGGCACACACATTTTCAGGGGATGCCTAAAGCAGCACTGACAACACATTTATATCAAAGTCTGAACATATAACTCAAATGAAAACCTTTACCGCTGCTTTGTTTCACGGATATAAGTAACATCGTCGGGTACGAAGATACTATTTGGTTTAAATGCAATACATGTGTAAAACTGTAAAGAAATATTTGCTAACTAAATCAGAAGAATTATTTTTGGGTCTGAATAGACAAGTTGTATGCTACAGTTACAGAAGGGAAAGAAAAACAATAGTAACGGACATCGTCTTCATGACTGACTTTAAGAGACAAATCATTGTTTGGAATGACATACATTATTGTGCCGCTAATCAAGAAAGCAACGACGAATATACTATATGGCAAATGACCAAAACGTAGCGGCTATAGTAGCTGTTTCATTAACCGTTAAATTATTAGAAATTAGACTATTCCTTTTGTAAGGAAACATCATGTTCGTCTTGCCCAAGACTTAGGGTTAACGGTTTGACCAAAGAAATGCTTGTCAGTTACAAGTGGACTGGTCATATCATTATCTCTAGTTAGGTCACTAACAAGTATCCAATGAATATCTCCAAGTAGCATACAAATCAAAGGCCTTACAATCAAAGGTCCAGAGATTAAGTCTGATGACAAATTAACAAATTGGAGAGGAATATTAACGAAGGCACATTCAACTCAGTAGAAAAAGGCTTATTGGAAAAAAAGCGAAACGCTTGATTATATCAGACACATAAAAGCTCATGTGTCTTATAATGCTATACTATAGATAGGGTTGGTAAAATCACAAACAAGTAATACAGAACATTATGACATGAATGAATCATAATTATCAAAAATGAAATTTGATTCGACATTGTTTGATCGCGCAAATTTATTACTTTCCATAAATGACCATCACCTAGGCATAATATAAATCATGGCTCTGTCATTATTAGGTTTCTTGTTTTTCAACCAGTATCAATCAGAAATAGTTTCTCAGTCTGTGCACGTAGGAAGAGATAAGATTTATGATCCGTCTTATGAGAAATGTGATCCCTAAAAGTTGTATTGGACTGAGAATGGAATGTGCTCGTATGAGATCGAAGTGGGCTTTTAACAAAAGTCTGCTGAGAGGAAAATTTATTGGCAAGTTAAAATTTTTGAGTCACGGAATAATCATCAGCTGCATAAGCGGCATTTTGTAAGCTTGTGAGCTTATTCTCATCAAGGTAGTTTTTGAAGTCCCTCTGGATGCAATTCTTCAACCCTTTAGTCAATATGAGTTGTCCTAACTTATATTAATCTATATCAGCATTATTTGTTGTGCAGGGGCCCCCTGCGATTCTGGGATTATATAATTGGCCCGACGTGCCTCGCTATGTGTAGTAAAAGGTGACTAAGTAGAGGCAAACTGTTTGCCATGGGTTGCGTCCCGTGTCGTGGGAGGAAATGATCCTGGTAGTTGAGCAGAGGCTTTCTATGCAATACACTACTTTGGCCTTTACTTCTTCTAGACGGGTGGTCGGGAGGGGCCCGGTCTCGACAAATCGGCTGGTCCACTTGCTGCACTATCGCCATTTATAGTCGAAAAGACTATATTTGGAATAGTCTGCAAGCCAAAAAGTGTCACAAAACTAAAATCAAGTGGCCTTCTTGTAGAGTGCGAGCGTAAAGCATATACTTAAAATATCCAAAAAATTCAAATCTTTCACGATATTCCAGTAACAAGTTTCGCCCACTCTTCACTTATTTTAAACCTAGTGTCAGAAAGTCCTTACGTCAAAAGTGGCAGGCATCATGGAATGATGCAGCGAATAACAAACTTTATGAACCAATCCAACTCCCGGAGAATGGAGTCCTTCCTATAGAACCATGCGTAGGGAGTAAGTAGTCGTTGCAAGAATCCGAATTAGTCATACTTATATCACCCACTCCCACATACCACAAATTGAAGACCCACCAGAGTGCATTTCTTGTAATGAACCATTCACTGTTAAGCACTTTATAACAGAGTGTTTTGACTTGAACCTACGCCGATCATTATTACAATGTGCATGACATGAAGGAACTGTTTGATAATATAAACATCACTCGTATTATAGAGTTCCTGAAAGCAGTGAATATCTACTCTAAAGGCTAACTTGTATGCTATCACCTTGTGCAGTTTTATGCAATATATATACCATCCCTTTTTAATACCTTGTCATCATTCTTCATTAACATACACCATTTACATCCCCTGTTGATCGAGAAGCTTTATTTTTTACCGTTACCGTCTTAGCGTTTTAATTTCAACTATTTGGTTTTGATATCCTGGTTGATGTGAGACTTTTGATAATATTTAAAATATTATACATATCAAATTTTGTTTTGCGCTAAATAGCCTAACAGTGCTGATGCGCCGTTAAAATAAAACCAATCAATCAGTCAACCATATCACACATCGGCATAAACGTCCGCAGCCTGAAAACAATAACTTGACTTTGTTTTGAACTTTTAGGTTTTAATGATTGTGTGTAAAGATGCTTACTTGTCTTTCATTAAAATAGTTGATGTGTTAGAATAACATAACATGTATGCCAGGCAAAGGGTTATCTCAAAAGCTCACTTTATGGAAAATTCGCAGCATAACAACTGCTTACATTATTTATTTTACCACACCTGGAAGTATCACAATATAATGAGACAGCATCATGAATTGAATCATTTGCCAGGCTGTGATTCTTACAACAAAACTCCTACTTGAAAATGTAGTGTCGGTCATGTACAAGTCATTATTGTTGTTCAGCATATCTATGCTAAAGTCATGCGCAATATTATGGCAATAGGGGGAATCACCTGATATCTTTTTGATAATGGACTCCCTGTAACTTTGCAAATATAAATTACAACAATAGATTGTAACCATGAATGATACATGTCGTACGAAAAGCACCAATATATAACATATGACCTGTAGTCAATAGCTTTGACACAACGAGTCAATCATACAAATAGCTTGAAACGAAAATTAAAATCGTAAAATAAATTTTTCTTGCCTTTACAAACAGGCACGAGAGGTTGGATCAGAAATTGATCCGACGATTACAGGGATAACGTCATTGTTTCGAAGTCGCATGACGTACGCGGAGATGACAGTAACTCTGAATAACGTTTCAGAAAGATTTGTTTACCTTCAAGGACAAATGAGGAGGAGATGCTGCTGCCATTCACCAAGGTACCAATGAAGATTTATTTGACATAATAGAAGATGCAATACGTCTCAAAGGATAAAATTTGTGCTGAAATTTGAGGATATAGATATATAAATCAGTGCTTTCGCGGATGACGGCAGGACAGGCATTCGAAATGAAAAGGAACAATCTGCAGAAATGATGAAACCTAACAGTACGAAAGGAAAAACCAGAATGTGAGAAATTTAAAGAAGCAAGTCTGAATTTCGACCTTTCAAATACAACACCTTCAAAGTCATCCCATCAAGGGTTTAATTTATCTGATGTGTGGAACGGTCACACTTGTTCATTACCAAACTCGCAATAATTAGGAATGTATTAGTTTGACGGAAACATTTCTAACTCCTTATATTTCGATATATGTTGTTTTCTTTCAGTAGTATTATGCTGCCGATTACAGAATTTCAATAGTGAATATATTAGGCTATGCCAACAGTCATGTGACTGATAGCTTGTTAGTGAATGATTTAAGCAACATGTCAATGATTATGGATGCGCAAATGCATGGCTTGAAATGTGCCTGCAACGAACACAGCATGCATAAATGTTAGAAATGACTACATTCCCATGCCATGACATAAATCACAGAAGTTATCATGTTCAAAAGTATACCCGCTACAAATGAGATCGCGAGAGCATGCATGGAAGGCTAGCGTCCATTTTCCATGAGTGATGTCATAAATTCCAAATTTTATTAATATCAGGGTTCAAATTCTCTACTCGGTATTTCCGCAACATGTACAAATGTATGTTCTCTGAGCAATTGAAGTCATTCATAATGACATTATTGACTATGAGTTACACATACACATTAAAGCACAAATACTATAGTTGTTTTATCAGTTCATGGTGACTATTTTAGTGAATATTCAACTGGTTTAAAATGGACAGCATGGATATATTTGTTTCAAAGCAAAAGGCGTAAATAGACTAGGGAAAAACGTCATTGTAAATAGACCAGTACAAACCTACAATGAACCTAATAGAACAAGACTGTTATGCTTTCTAACATTTACAAGAGGCATATTACTAAAAGTATATGTCCCCTAATCAAAGACATTACAGTTTATGTCATTCGCACCGCAACCAGAGTTCATATAACTTCTGATTGAAATCTCCCTTAACGCCCCTTCAAATCCAATACGGCACGGCATTGTTGGTTGCTGAGATGGCAGTTCAATACGCAGAGACCCAATCCGGCAGGTGTTCTCAACGTGAATGGTACTGCCCCGCTGATGAATATTATAGGATAAAAACGTGTACAATTGCAAGTTTGTGTTAGAACCAACACTTTGAATAGCGTTTCTTGAACTTCTCTAAATCCATTGACATGACAATTCGCTTGATTCTTAATCATGTAGCTCTCGCTGTTACTGGGAGGGTTGTGCAAGAGTGATTGGAGGGGAAACTAAATGTCTCCAAAGAAACATCCACAAAAAAGAAAGATGTGAAAGGAAATTAGGACAAAATATATAAATTGTTTAGAACTTGAAGCCTCATTTCTACTAGCAATTGCACGTTGTAGCTCGCTGGAAAATCCACATTTAACTCATGATGAATAATTCAGTAGCAATGAAATACATGTCAACATATCCGATGGTACTTATAGAGAAAAAAAGATCTTGTTGAGTGCATGAATTAAAATATCTGACTGTCTGTCATGCCGACATTTTATATGTTGAGCCTTGTTTAGACATTGTACGAGCAGTTAGATAAACAAAGTCATGGATAAAGATCATCTTGGTCTTATTTGCATCACGGCCTAATATCCTTGTCATACATAAACCCTTATCGAAAATAAACCCTTGTGTGTCAATTAAATCTGGATATGTTTCAAATATTACGTGTGACGTGCTTCTCAGATCTAGTTCGGGGTACTCTACACGACATGCTGTCTGATGATAGTATGTCCTGAATCGTTCGTGCTTTCGAAAAGGAAGGACATACTACTCTTGCTGTCTGATGAGAGACCCGATGAGATCGGTATATCAAACATTAAATTAAAAATACCCGTAGATGTTGTGATATAATTAGTGACACTGCTTCTTTACTAGGGTTTCACTTTTTGGATGCAGTTTCTATTACGATATAAATACTTTTCTAACATATTGTCTTTGTCACCGGAGAGTCTCATGTCCCTGAGTTGATCTACATTTGAGACTAGTGTTAAAATGGCACAGAGTACCGTGACCATGCCGTTATGAGCTCGCGACGTGTTGAATAAATAGTGATGAAGTTAACTAAAGTTTCTTTTCAATAAGGTAACTTTGTATTTCCGTTATGAGCTCGTCATGTGTTCAATAAATAGTTATGAACATAACTGAATTTTATATTCAAGAAGATAACTTTTTCTTTCCGTTAAAAAGACTTTGACATTTGTCATTTTCACCCTCAACTAGGTTAGCCTATTAATCCTCAGTACGTCTCAGTTTGGCCCAGACATATGACCTCTGCAAACGTTTGGTATAGGTTTATATCTATCTATCATTCTCTCTCTCTCTCTCTCTCTCTCTCTCTCTCTCTCTCTCTATATATATATATATATATATATATATATATATATATATATATATACAGCTATCTATCTATATATCTATCTATGTATCTATCTATCAATCTATATATATATATACATACATATATATATATGTATCTATATGTATATCTATCTATCTGTCTATGTATCTATATATATATCGGTCTCTCTGTCTACCTATATATATGTCTGCCTGTCTGTCTATATATATATATATATATATATATATATATATATATATATATATTTTTTTTTTTTATTTATTTAACACAACTCAAGCAGTTGCCCAATTCAATATTTGTTCTTAATTTTCAACATCCCTTATTTCAGTACTTTAGGTAAATGATGGGTAGTGCAATGATGTAAGGAACAAGGTTTAGATTTGCAATGCAATTCAAGTTTTGCAATATAACTATCAGAAGTCTAAGGATTTGTCTATCCATGGACGTGGCATATAAATAATGCATTAGTGCTTTAAAGCCATCCCTGTTTAGCATGTTAAGGTATCGCAACAGTAACTATTTCATTATGAATATCATGCTTTGTCTGTTTCGCTGCGGCTCTACTTTTTTGCCGAGTTGTGTCTTTTCAAAGTTATATTTGACTTTGTTCACATTTTTATTTTTGCACATGATATATATTTCATTGTTTTGGAAGAACAAGATCAATGGAATATACACATGTAATTTTACTTCAATAAGCGAAATATTTTTACTTTGTTAAACTCGTAATTATTTTCTAATTGCTATGTTTGCCCATTCAAAAGAACATTTTATATATTTACTCAATTGAACTTAATTCGTGTTTAATTCAAATTAATAAATTAGGGCTAAGTAATACTATTTAATTAGTAATATTGATACTTAATACTAGCATGTTTCTAAGTAATATAATTATTAAGTGATATATTATTTAGCAATTGCTAATAAATATTTGTTTACTTGTTTAAATAGTTGGAGTTACTTCAACTGGCCCCTAGTGACTGCGTGGTCTTAAGTTCTCGCCGTTACCGATCACATTCATCTCACCCCCATCCGGGTGTATTCGAGTCTAGGACTCGAGCAAAATGTGCATGTGAGACAGTTGCTGGTACCTTCCCGTTGGTTAGTGGTCATTTCCATGTTTCACCCTCAGTCATCTTTCACCAGTTAAACTAGCTACCATGTGTATCATATGTTGCGTTGCGAGATGGCGTTACACCCAAAACAAGAACAATACTTACTTCAAATTACTAGCAATTGTTTATTCATTATACAAAGGTGCTAATTTATTTATAATTATTTTAAGTAAATTCAACAATTATTCTAATAATTCCCAGTAAACCTAACATATTGAGTGCGGATGGTATCCATTACATATGGATGCTTTAATAATAAAATAGTCTATATGTATGGGAATGTAAGGCCTTAATTATTTACAGAACGAATCACATGTGCAAACGTATCAGCCACGATAGTCACAGATCCAATCCACTACAAGCTCATACAATGGTCTAAACAAAATGTAATGAAAAATATAAACATCGGATCATCTTGGTTTTCGAACGTGCAAATAGCCTTAATCATTTTGCATAAGCAGATAAAATATGCTAGTTTTCTTTATTCTACACACACCCGATACGTCAATACAGACATACAATACTATGTGTATATACCAGATATACAATATGTAGATACAGACATACAATACAATGTGCATATATGTAGACCAAGATAATATTGTATTGTATTTAAGGAATCTGTCTTGGCATCAGCAAAATGTCTATGTGTGATACTTATAGTTATCAGACAACATTGTGTCTAGCATGCCTAATGCAACATCTTTTCCTCTAAAGTATACGCGAAAGTTTGCGCATAATTGTATTTAATTTTTAGACAGAAATAATGGATATACAATAACATATATATGATGTAAATCGAATAAAGATAAACAGTGGTTAAAACAAGAAATGCATGTCTATAAAACTACATCGACACAAACATTTGTACTTGTACAAATACAAGAAACATGATAAGTCCTAATGTAACTATTAAACAACTGCTTTTATAAAATTGAAGTAAAAGCTTTCAATACTTATATGTTATCTAATGAACACGAACAATCTAGTGACACCTTCACAGTAATGGATAAAGCCTTCTCAACACATACATGAACAACCTAGCGAAACAACGACAGCGATGGAAAGGGCCTTTGTAGCACTCGTCATGTGCATCATACAAAATGGATTATAAAATACATATTTTATAATGATTTGTTCAGAAAAGAACATTCTTGTCAGACCTAGTACTTACCCTTTCCTCAAAAAATGCACTCTGAAACAGACATACTAAATTTGACGTTAGTGTAAATTATGCAACGAGGCCTGTCAAATTATTTCAGAAATTATAGGTTTTCTGCATCTGAACATTAAGGGTGAAAATTCTCAATTTGACATCAGAATTTGATCAAGAATTGCACAGTTTGTCTCCGTTTTCACTAGTCTACAGTAGCCAATAAGTTATTATTACACAGAAAATAAACTCAAATAAAAATAATCCAAACCCCCTTTTTCAATTACTATGACCAATCATTCAGGATGCAATGTTTTGTGGACTATAATGCCATTTTGTTATAGACAGTAGTTTATATATGAAGGACAGCAAAACTGGTGCAGGTTGAACCCATAATGTCCCTGGGAATAACTACCAACTCCAGGGAAGATAGTGGTAGAATTTAACTAACGCGGACCAAAATAAAATGCGAGTAATCTGTACAGGCTAATGCCTTTTACCTATATTCAAGATAAGCATCAAGTGAAAGATTTGTTTTAAGATGTATGCAGAGGTGACCATTCTGGACAACAAATTGTTAGAATTTTCATTCAGGACCAGCTAGGCATTGTGGTACGTCATTTAGTGAAAACCATATGCTAAGTTTATCACACATATAAGGGTTTTGATATCAACATTTTCAAGATGGCTGCCATAATGGCCATATTGGATCTTAAATCGGTTAAACTATTTACAATTCACATATAATTTGAAACGTTTACTCACACAGCCATCACACATATACTTTGCGTAAAGCTATTTGCAAAATTGTGCATGTATCAAATTTACAAATTGAATAAGTAGCCAAATCCACATACGAGCTGTATATTTTGCATTAATGACATTCAGTTTTCGTGCTTCAGAAATGACAAAATAAACATGTATGAAGAAAATACTAATGATAAAGAATTTATGGTGATACAAATGGGATTGGTAGCATACAATTGCGTAAAGATTTATTGATATGCATATGTCGTTACAACCCTATTTGATACCTCTATCGATTAACCAATACGCTACAATTTATTTTTAAACAGTCTCCCTTTTCACTGAATAATGCAAGAATACTGAATGTATTCTGTATTTTTCCCAAACGTATTCACCATTCACTGAGGGGATATTATTTACTATAGTTGGTACATAGATCCAGGCAAATATTTTTTTGTGAAAGTATATGCTTTGCTGCTGTATGGATGTCAACTTAACTTATTGTAAGTTTTCATTTTAAAAAATTATGAAATGTACACATATGACTGTTTTCAATTTGTGTGCAATTTGTATTGATATATTTATATAGTTATGTAATTTTAATAAATTTAACAAATGCAGTCAAAGGTAAGGTAATGCGTTAAGCGTTTGTAAGCACCGCAGTTATACACTTAATCTGAGGAAGCAATTATAGACTTATTTGTATCCATTCATGCAAATTGGTGAGAGCAGGAAGCTGGTATAGAAAACAACTAACACCAGTAACCAAGTGTGGGTGAGAAGTGGATATATCTTGTGCAATTTAACATTTTTATATGCCTTACCTGTATAGCTTACTAAAAACTCATAGTTTGTAATACTTTACATAGGTCAAATAGAAAAAGGAGAGAGAATGAGGCAATTGAAAATCTTTGCGCCTTTTTCCTAAAACATTATGTCCTGGATATCGTTTACTTAATAATAAAACACATATATGACTAGCTTTTGTCGGAAATATAGGTGATCGGGTATAGGCAGTCGGGAGTTATGGGGAAAGGATGGATAATTGTAGAGGCGGAAAATGGAAGAAAATGAATATAAACATAATATGAGACTATTTTCACGACTGCCATTTACTTGGCTCTATAACATTTTTCGCACCGCAGCAAATAGTAATGTCTGCGTAAAGTCCTTTCCCAAAATTCCTGGCATGGAAGTAATATTTCACCCATTACATCTGATAGCTGTACGGATCCACAGTGAAGAAGTGAAGAAATCATGTTAAAGCATGCCAAATATGTACGTATATGTTCATCGTTTCCATAAATTGTACAATACGTTAAGCCATTCAGATGTGTATGAATAGTGTTCTTTAATTTTCGGGACAACGGATGACGAACGAGTAACATATCATTTGAGGTAAGGGTGATGAAACCCGGAACGCGCATGGTCAATACTACAGTGGTCCCCTGGTTTTAAATATAAAAAAATGAGGTTATTTGAATGGTTCTTTATCACTTTATATTTACTGTATTGTTGGAATCGTTTCCCCCGTGTAGGTTTCTGCTGCGCCTAAATTAAGTAGTAATACTAATGCAAAGCCATTACTGAGTGGCTGCGTCGTTCGTGTCTTCTAAGGACCAATGTGGCAAATGAAAAAGTGTAGTCAATGGTCAGGTAAAGGAGAAGGTAAAGAAATAATTTGAAGACTACTACTATGAATAATAATGATAATAACAACAATAATTTGGTATATTTACGTAAGCAGATTGTATAGGTCATCCAAAATAATGAGATGATATTAGTTGGTTATTAGTAGCAATAATGTGGGTAGATACAACTTAACTTGTGTAACAAGCATCATTTGAGATAGTAAATAGTAGAGTTAAAAAGTATTAAACCACTAGAGCAGGATCATGCGTTGCAACAACCAACTCTTGTACGGATCAGATAACAAAACACTAATAAATATGTGCATATAAGACACAAATACACATTAAACAAAATATTAAAAGAAAGGTAGAGTGCTGTATCAAGTTGTTATATTACTTCTCAATATGTGCCGTGTAAAACTTTTCCGATTAATACAAACATCAACAGACAAATTTTGCATAATGGTGACGTCATCGGTAAAATGACCGTTTTCTTAAATATAAATTGGCAGTTGTGGGTACAACCAACAAATAAAGTTGTTAATCAATTATCGGTCAGTTAAATGTTGTCATATTAGTAGTTTGATTTTAATATATTAGGTCAATATAGAATGTATTAATTTTATACGTGGTGGACATTTCTGAATATATAGGCTATACCTGCAGCTAAATCGTTCTAGATGGATATGCTGACCAAATAAAAAATTAAAAATGAACCCCAACAATAAATCACATTCCGGGTTGTTTGTGATTCTAAATCAAAGTGTATGGGTTTTATGGGCGTGGGGGAAGTAGCTAAGCAATATATGTGGCAAACTAAAGTTAATAAAACAACAAGACAACAAGTCGGAAAAAATAAATATGTAATATCATTCTGGGCTGTATTCAATTCTAACACAAAGACATTCTGTGTTGATATACAACTCTAACACAAAGACATTCTGTATTAGATTGAGACATGATTAGGTTCACCATTGTGTTTGGCAGATATATACCTAAGATCGTTATTCAGATATTATACCGCGACGTAAATGTAATTTATTTTATTCTTGCAATCAAATATTCTCTTGAATCAAACACACAGGGAAACAAAAAAAAAAAAACGAACCATCAATGGATGTATGAATGAGCAACTGAATGGATGAAAAAGTATTGAACCGCCAATGAATGTATGAATACTCGAACAAACGAACGAAATATTAATGAATACATCAATGAGCAAAACCGAGCAAGCGAACCATTAGTGTACGTACTAATAGATAAATGAACGAGCTGACCATCTGAGAATAAAACAATCAGCAAATGAACAAGCGAACAATCAAAGACTTTAAGGAACTGCAAATGAACGAACGCTTATTGAACGATAGCAAAGAGAAATTCGAAATGTTTGACGTTCACAAGATCATAATGAATATGATAACACTTTGTTTTTTTATGCTGTGCTGTTATAAAAAAGAGCTATTACCATGTTTATTTATTAGCCAATAAATCACTAATGTGTCCCAATTGCAGGACTTATCTAGCATATAACAAATCTGTATTTATTTAATATGTTAAACGCTGGTAAAAGTTGTTAAATGCTCTTGATCTTGTTTGGGTTTTAATGCCCTTTGTACAACACAATATAGGGTTTACATGGCTGCCAGTGGGAGAATGGCTTGGGAAAACCTCGACATGAACAGCCAACTCTCGAGAAGCTAATTACAATTTGTATTATGATACACACATTGTCTCAGCCCGATTCTGTAACACACGCGGAATGAATGTAGATGACAGTTATTGGTAGAGGCGAATGCAAATCTGCTTTTAGTTTTAACCTTGCAACTATGCACACTGATATCAAGAGAGCAAGACGCTCCCAATAAAATACGGCATGGTGTACCGTAAGCATCTGTGTACAGTCCGATTTCGTTCTATTTATCTGCAAGATGTTGTACGTAAATTATGTTAATTATGCATTGTGTAGATAGGCGAAGTCCGATTTATCCCTATTCTCGATGAAAGTATCGGTCAGTATCCTTGTGACTTTACGAAGGTTAGAACCTTGAGTACGATTAGAGAATATTTCAATTTAACAAGTAGATTTTAAATATTGCTGGATCATTACATTATAAGTTTTGTATAGCTGTCGGCCTTAGTAGACCAAACAATTTGCTGTTTTTAAGTTCGGGATATATACAACAATTGTATAGTTGTTGATCCCGCCGCCCAATGAGTCATTATGCTGTGAAAGAAATCGTGAACAATGACACATGCACATGATCAAACTAAATTAATATGAATAATCTACGGAGTCAATTGGTCAGGAATGTATCCATGTGGTTAACTGTTCAAGAATGTATTCACGGTGTACACTACGCACGACTGTATACAAAATCAGTAAACCTTCACTGACGGTCAACATTAATAATAATAGATAATGTGTTGTCACCGACAAAGTACCATACGTGCAATTACATAGTCGCCAGGTACAAATGTTTTACGCCTCTGCACATTTTGAGAACATGTGTGCATTTTGTTTTGATATTTTTTCCAAATTTCCCTCCAAGAATGATAAATGATGAAGTCTAAATATTATAGAAATATAAAATAAATAAGTCCAACACAAAAGTTGTTATTTCCTTTATAATTTACGTATATACTTATCTTTCTGCACCTTTGAAAACCACAATACTAAACACTTTTTTTACTTGTCAGATTTATTAGAATTGTATTGCCATTATATTATTGTGCCATTATATGGGTTTTGACATATTTACGTGTTCAGTTAATGTGTTAAATATAGTGGCTTAAGTACCGTGGTAGTAGGTGCAGCCGTGATGTGGGGCCAGGTCTAAAGTGACAATAAGGTGGTTCCATGTACAGAACGCTTGCTGTGGAGCCCGTGGTGATATATTTGCATCACTGGTTAAATAGCATTAATACTGTGAACGTAAAGACAGAGAGAGAGAGAGAGAGAGAGAGAGAGAGAGAGAGAGAGAGAGAGAGAGAGAGAGAGAGAGTGGGACTGAATATCCTACCGCACCAGAGTACACGCAGTGTTTCCAATCAATCTTCTTACGAATGTCTGCATGTATGTATGTGTGTATGTATGTATGTATGTATGTATGTATGTATGTATGTATGTATGTATTTTATATATATATATATATATATATATATATATATATATATATATATATATATATATATATATATATATAGATTGAGAGACAGAGACATAGGCAGAGACAGAGACAGAGACATTTAGGTTTGTTTTGATTTTCGTCCACAATATGTTAAGTGTCGTTCGAATTTCCATTTTGTATTTTAGGGAAATAAATTGCTTGTTGATTTTACTAACTGTTGGCTTTACGTTCTTTATGTTACATATTTAAAGAGCTAGAATAATAAAAACTCCATGTTAGCCTTCTCATAAATAGTCATATGGCTTGCTGTTGAATATTCTTTGAGAATATTGAAGAACATCAACTAATTTCATATTTGCAGTCAGCAACATAAAGGTTAATTGATATCGTATTAACAATATATTGTTCCTTAAATAAAATGTAAATATCCTTTGTTTATTTTCATGTTACGCATGTTTCCATCCAAACTACTAATTAATGTGTTTATCCAATAAGTAATTGACACCTAAGTGCAGGTTGTCCGTAACGTATTTTTCATGTTTACCTTATTTTGAAATTGTTCTTTTTCTTGAATTGTTTACTATAATATATTGTTTACTTTGTTCACTTTTGGATAATCGTGCTTTTATTATATTGAGCCTTTCCGAAACATAAAGAACACAGATGTCACACAGTAGCGTTATGTGGGTGTTATTTACTGTTGGCAGTAAAAGCAGCACTCAGTAATGTTATTTTTCAGATCAAGTTACATTTTGGAGACATTATCCCTATATCAATTTCCTATATCATGGTTGTGTGTGTTCTCTCCTTCTCAATACCAAGTTTACATAATTTGTCCGGTAACTCTTAGTCTGTCAAGGCGTTCCTGTCCACTGAGGATTTTATTAATGTGATGATGGTTAGAACCTTCAGATCTTTCATTTGACTGATTTATGTTTTGGTTCTAATTTTTTTTCATCTTCTGTACTGTCCCATCAATTTCAAATGTTGAGCGTGATCAGCTATTATTAGTTCAGTGTTTTTTTTTTCTCTCTCAGATTCGGTCAGTTCTTCTCACCCTATGTCTTATTTGAGGTCAACAAATTGATGTATTGATAAAGTTCTTTCACTTCACTAAGTGCACAAAGGAAGTATTTTCTTCTATATTATCTGACATTCTTGACTAGTTCAAATATTTGCTACCTACTCGCTATATCCAGACCGAATATTTGTGCTAATGATTGTTAACTAGCTACCGAGTATCACCAAATAAGCTGCAAGTTGGGTAAAGAGCGTTTCATGAATATGATTATCCATGCATTTTGTCTGTTATGTTGTACTGTGTAAAACCCTAGATTTCCAGAAACGGGGTTCATATTTATTTTCGAATTTCCGTTACTTTTCTGTTTTCGTGATTTTTCTTAGATTATTTTGAATGTCTTGATTTTTTTAACACGATAGCAGATTCGTTTTATTAGTTTCAATAAAAAGGTTGTTCTCAATCATGTTGTTCAGTATTTTCTAGACGTTTTTTTTTTTAATTTGTAGACACGGTAAGTAAACTTTCCACAACGTATCTTATTTAAACATAAGCAGTTTCGAAGTGTCTACAAGCTAGCTCAATATCGTTTAAAATTTACACGCAGAATTGACCCATTACAAAAAAAATCTCATTACATATATCATTTTCCAGAAAGGAGATGTTCCTCTCAAAATGTTCTTAATTTGGTATATGTCTGTGTGTATGTTTCTACTACTAACAATATTAGGTCAACATTAAATATTGACAACTGAATGACCAAATATAGTAATGTATATCTCTTTATTTCCAATCTTCCACGTCTGACACCAATAATTACGACAGTTGCTTCTGTTCTGTGAACAGTCGTAAACAGAATTCGGGTTCATTTCATAATGGCTTGATCTGAAATAGGTAGAGGCATATTCGTGCTCAGCCTTTCCAGGTATGGAAGTGGAAAAAGACAGAAGACACAAGAGTAAAGAAAGAAGAAATATGGGATATTTGCAGATGCTAAATAAAACCAATAGCTGTCATTTACTTTTATCGTGTGTATACTCTAGTTTCTAATCAAAATATTTACACAATTATTATAATATCATGCTATTCACGTTTAATTCAAACTTAATATAAGATGGATTTGACAGAAAAACAATATTACACGTGTTCTGAATATACCGATTCCCCTCGAATATGCATCCCATGGAATCCAAATATTTTCATAACGTACACATTAATATTTGTCAGAAATATATTAGTTACTTATCAACTTTAGTATCATTTAATTTTGTTGTGCTCAATTTTCGTGGTTTTGTAGAAAAGGGCAATTTTTTGGGTACTTAAGCCCGTGGGTTTGCCTGACAAAGTTTGCATATTAGTAGGTATTAATGTCATGGTTTAAACTCTAGAATACCCAAAATAAAGAATAAAATTATGCCGACGCAAACGGCGGTCACTTTAATGATTAAAACAATACTACCACCTGTATGAGCACAAATCAAAGACCTGGCAAGTTCAATAATTACATCGTGTTATCGACTAAATGAATATCATCAGTCGAAGCTGACGCAACCAACAACACTAAAACAAAAATTCCATCCATATGAGCACAAATTAAACACCCGTCAAGATTAATTACTTTCGCCGTGTTTTCGTTCGAGTGCTCAATATCAAAGAAAGCCGACCCAGCCAACAATACTAGGCAAATCGTCTATTAAAGCACGTATGAACGATCGTGTACTTTAATCACTGTCCATCAAGTAGCATCAACAGTACTTTCCAACGATTATGGCGTTAACACGGTAGCTTAAGAGTTGTAAAATTCACTTAGAACCCGTCAGAAGCTCCGAACACGGCACAGGCGCTTGATTACAAGGTGGATAATGTTTGTGTCTGCCTCTTGTACAGACCGACTTCAACCACTAGACTTGACAGTAAACAAAGAGTACAAAGAAGAATTATAATCACTCTTCCACGAGTGGTATTCTAAACAGGTCATGGATGACATTACATAAAAAGGAGATGCTAATGTTGAAGATTAATGTACAGTATTAGTAAACCTTGCAACCTCATTAATCAAGTCGGTTCACGCTGAATGGATAATTGCAGCTCACACGACAATGAGTGAAAGATCGGACCTAATTTTGAGTGGAGTGATTTTTAGAAAGCTGGACTTGCTTAATACAGGAATTTCGGGATTATTTACCTGATAAGCATTTCTGAGCGCCATGAAACTTTATTGACAAGATGTTGATACGATGGCTTTGTCGAAAAAATCCGTGAAGTGTGAGCTTTAATGCTCAGCTGCAATTAGTTTATATACACAGAGTTTCATTAATACCAGTGTTTCAAGAAATAGTTATATTATTTTACAGGGTTGTTGTTCCTTTGGATTAAAGATGAGTGGATCAAGCGAAATGTGTTTTTAGGAGTGTTTAAACGTGTCTACAAAAATGTACTAGAATGAAGGATCGATTTGAGTAATAACTAAATTTAAGTTTCATATACTGTTATTTTGTATAATTTTTGTTTCATTTTCAGTGTTACTATTGTGTGAATACCTATGCCTTTTCTGTATATTATCTCTATCCTTACTTACCTCACATAGCGATTTAAGGCAGTGGGTGTACAATTACAGCTATCGGATACTTCATGGAACGTGTGCATTGAAACAATATAACATGATTTATCATTCTGGTTTCAAAAGGGTAAAATAAAATATAAAACATACATATGTAACAGCCGATATTTATTTACCAGATAACAGTATTGATCTTGATTTATCAAATACGAGTACCTGTGTTCATCTCTAGGAATGAAACATGGTAAGGAAATGGGGGGAAGGCATCATCCTACGTAGCTCATTTTTCGTTGGGGATTGAAATTCTTGGCTTGGAGCAACAATGAAAACCACGAAAATTGGTCCCCCACAAACACTGATAATAATAAAGTATAACCAGAATCAAGTCAATCATGATTTCAGACCAAAAATATGATCTGCAAATAATCTGGGAATTTGTAATTTGGTGGATTAATACATTCATGTTATATGAGATTAAAATACGATTCGCATCATGTTCAAATATAATAAATTATAATTCATTTAGTATGCTTGTATTTGTCGGGACATTGCTAGCCTGTATCATTCTGTATACTGTAGTTAAATTACTGGTATGTAAAGATACATGTCACATTTCCTGGTAACACTTGGGAGAAGAATGCTTCTAGTTTATTTTCATCTTCAGCCTTGCAATTTTCATACCATATTCCATGTCACCATAGCAACTGAAACTATACTACAGCATGGTATACTATTTAGAAACACACAACATCGTCCATTCGGGAACGATATGGACTGGATTCTAACCCACACTCTTGACCCCATATAAACTCGCACATTTTTCGCACGGGGAATAATGTTGATAATGTAATACAAAATACGAAAAGATTTACTTTCTTGTAAATCATATATAGAAATCTGATACTTACTCAGTTTATGTAAATCCCTTTTAAGCAAGCTTCTCGAACTAAAATGTTCCCCGTACACTACCATCAGTGTGAGATACTAGTGTCACTTCTAAAAACAAGGCCGCGTTGTTATAAACGCAACTACCGATCACAGAAGAGCATTTTTGCGAGTACAAATCAACGCGAAACGTCATAAAATGTTGACCTAACACAGCCACCTTTTAGTCTTATCCGTGGAGTAATATAAGTGCAAATTTAAAGTGTTAACCTGGAACAGTTCTCTGGTACCTGATAAGGTATATATATTAGACGATAGTGATATAAATAAAATAATAAATTACCGTCACGTTATTGCTATAAATATCTTGCAAGGTATGCATATTGTTGTCCCTATCTGAATGTATGTGACCAGTATGCTAAGGCGCTCGATTTTTCAGATCACTCAAAATCATGGTCAGTTAGAGTCAAAGCACGAACAATGTGGATATGTGCGAAAGCTTGCCAGTAGCTTGACGTGCATCGGCATATCCTGACAGGTGCTGACAAAGAATGTAAAACCCCACAAAACCAAACCAGACCAAATATAAATTCATGTTCACTAATCTATTGTCTACTATTACTAGTGCTTTTGCTTTAAAAGCTTCTACTACTACTAAGCTGATGTTGTTTATAATGCCCGCATTGCTAGTGCTACTTCAACTGAAATGTTTCGGTCTTCTGATACTACTACCGCTGTTCCTACTTGAGTATTTCTTCTACTATTACTAGTGATACTAACTTATGCGTGTTATGTTACCACAAACGCTACTGATGATGGTGTTATTATTATTATTATTAGTAGTAGTAAAATAACGTTAACTGTTACTAATTTTACTAACTTTATTCTCAAGTGCAGTTATTTATATTACTACTAGCATCGTTATCAAAAGAATATATATAACATATTTACGATATAAAAAAATTAGTTTTGCGAGTAGAAACATTGTAATGCAACAAGTGACGAGGAGACGAAGAGAAAATACAAATTGTTACAACGCGCGAGTGAAATATTTCCTTGGTTTTTCCATTTTGCGTAAATGCGTGTAACGGCTGTATTGGTAATACATCAAATAATTAAGTTCCTAAATTATACAAGCATTTTAAGACAGCGACATTTTACATAGTCAGAATGTGCACATAACTCATTACTTTGTGTACATTCTCTCAGTGGTAGTGTAGATACAAGTACTGCATACCTTTATGAGCATAGCGCATACCAGTATATGCATGTACATGCTACTTAACAAACATATAAAACCACAAACCTTTAATGTTTCCAAATTTGTTTCTGCCTCTAGTCTCAGCATGTGACAGCTTGAGTCTATAAACACTTCTAGCCTTCTCCTAGGACAATGTACTGGATAGTAATCAAAAAGCGGCTGCTGGAGAGTAGCGTGTGTTTTAGATAGGAAATCAAATACCGGTGTTGTATACAATCTAAAACTTCTAACATTGGATTTCTCGTTATGAACTTATATCTTTGTTAACCTGGAAAAGGACTATGAGGGCCCAACAGTTAACATTAGATTTCACGTTTTGTCAACCTGGAACCGGACTATAAGGGCCCAACAGTTAACGTTAGACTTCACGTTATGACCCTATGGTGCCATTGCCATGATGACTCCATACATTGTATCTACCTATAGTACAATCCCAATTTTCACCTTTGGACATTTTCATACCGGTGCCATATGTAAACCTACGCACAACTATATAATTATCACATCACCCTCAGTCACTTCATATTAATACCCATGGAGTTACAAAGATTACACCCACCCCGACCCCAGCTTCATCCATATATATATATATATATATATATATATATATATATATATATATATATATATATATATATTTACTATTATCAAAACCAAACATTCCTGCGTATTTAATTTCTTAGAAAAATAGCGAAATGGATGATAC
The DNA here is from genome assembly GCA_028554795.2 of Sinohyriopsis cumingii. Classification (NCBI taxonomy): domain Eukaryota; kingdom Metazoa; phylum Mollusca; class Bivalvia; order Unionida; family Unionidae; genus Sinohyriopsis; species Sinohyriopsis cumingii. Next base: position 2,605,539 of record JAPYKE020000055.1, read on the forward strand.
ATACCATTTTCATCTTGTTAATCTTAATTTCATTTGTAAGGAGTCCCCGTCCATATTATTTAGGTCGTCACTAAATTCACAATAAAACGATTAGTTTATAAATGATTCTTCTTAGATAACAAATCAATGATATATAACTTCAGATATGTTATACATACACATTAAATCTGTAATATTATATGCAACACCTTCTTTTTTACAGTTAGTTACAAATATAACTTATAATCTAATTGGTACAACAGTTGTATTCATGCTTATCGTTATATATATATATATATATATATATATATATATATATATATATATATATGAACAATAGGAAAATTGAGAAGAATACAATGCATTGAAAAGTTCAACAAATAATTTTTTCCCTGGTAAAACACTGTCAAAATGAAAAAAAAATAAGAACTTAGGGTTATAAGAATTAAATTCGAAAATAATCCAAGAATAATCCACGAATTAAATTTTAGAAGTCATAGTAATGAAACGTTCTAATGAATTCAAGCTTGAGTCCCAACGAAATATCCAGAATGGAAGGCAATGACGCATACTATATCCCGTATAGTACAGACGTGTCTACATTTCTTTGCTGATTCACAAGTAATATTCCGGTGTTTGAATTTCCGAATACAATGTGAAGAAACGTCATTGTTCAAGAATTCTGTATGGGCACTCCAATATTTCCAGGAAAAAAGATTTCATCTTTTAGAATACGAGTAATTGGAATAAAAATTAAGATGTAACTCCAAATTGGTCACAGACACACACTTGTTCAGTGTCCATGGTAAAATCCCAACTGAGATTATTTCTCTATAGACAAATGTTATGCAGACAAATAATGCACACAACAGATACCCGTATGAGGGTCACGTGATCACATTCAAGAACATTTTAGAAGATATTCACATGTTCAAGATCACGTATTCCAGTATAGCCTCTATTTTACTATTATCATTAACACATGAAAAATGAATTAAGAAAAGAAGTTGTTTACTTGATTCTCAATCATTACCATGAACTAGGTCAGCAAAAGATACAACGTTCGATGTTTACGACTAAACAGTCAGGTCTAACTGAGTTCTGCGAATGATAAATCAAAAGTAAGCGCAATTAAAAAAGATTTAAAAACTTACAATTATATTAAATCAAATATAAATTAAATCAAATATACATAACACTTCCCCATAAAGAAAAGAAAGATTATATTATAAAGCTTTCGTTTTACCACAGATTAATTATTCATGACGTTAAAATGAACTCAGATAATATACACAATGTACATGATATAATACATTGTTATACACGGGAGAGTTCATCTGATATTAATTTATCTTTTCCCTTGATGTGTCTGATGTCAATATCAAATTCTTGTAACAACACACTCCACCTTAGTGCGTTTTGATATTTTCTTTCATCTTGACGATGAAAGTAAGTGGGTTGTGGTAACAAAACATAGTCATTTAAGAAGGAGCTGAGCTAATGTAAACTTCAAAATGTTGTAATGCCAATATCAAAACCAAACATTCCTGCGTATTTAATTTGTTAGAAAAATAGCATTCTGGATGATAATTACCATTTTCATCTTGTTGAATCAAACCTGCTAAAACCAGAACGTCACTTGCATCAAGAGACAGTTTAAATGATTGGATGAAATTTGGAGCTGTAAGAACTGGTTAGCTTTTAAGTATGGCTTTTAACTTGTCAAAAGCCTCCTGACATTTGTCCGTCCAAAGGAACTTGTTTTTCTTACTCAATTTGTCATGGGGTCCTCCAATTACAGAAAAATTGGAACAACACTTCTGATAGTATCCAGCCATACCTGCAAATCGCATTAGTTTTTTTTTAGTAATAGGCCCAGGGAATTCAGAGATAGCCTTGACCTTACCATATATTGGCTTAACATGTCCATGTCCAAGGATAGGTCCTAGAAATCTTACACTTGCAAGGCAGAACTCAAGTGTGAATACATTCATTGTAAAACTTGGATATGTGAGTCTGGCAAAGAATTTCCAAATAGTTGCTAAATGTTCTTTCCATGTGTCGTTGTAGATAATGACAACATAGATGTAAGCATCACACTTTCCTAGATCAGAAATAATCATATTCCTTTGACGTTGACAAGTGATTGGCGACCCATCCATCCTAAAGGCATTACTTTATATTGATAAAGTCTATCTAGAGTTACAAATGTCGAAATTTCCATTACTTTTTCCTTTAGCGGAATTTGCCAAAATCGTTTCAGAAGGTCAAATTTGGTAACATACTTGTCCTTTCCGATCTTATCAATACAGTCATTGATTCTTGGCAATGATAATGAATTTGTTTTTGTCACTATGTTCACCTTCCTATAGTTAGTGCGGAACTTTTTATCTGGTTTTGGAACAAGTATGCATGGTGAACTTCAATCACCTTCACTGGGCTCTATGAAATCATTCTCCGGGAGATACCAAATTTCTTTTTTAAGCATTCCTGTTTGAGAGTGTTCATCCGATGTAGGTGTTATTTCACAGGCTTGGAATTTATAATATCAACGCCGTTTTGTTTGTTCTCGTAGGAACATCTGGAAATATGTGCTCATATTAACATACTACTGTTTAAGTTCATTTCGTTTTGCATTTCCAAATGTGAAAGTTTCTGGTCCAGATCTGTCATAATTTCTGAGTTCTGAACATTTTTCACACTACGATCAGTATAATCAGATGATATTCTTTTACTAAAATCATCACTGAGATTTACAGGTACAACCAAGCTAAGTTCATGTCTATCCTTGCTAATTATTTCAATATACCCCTTTAGCATCTTTATGTAAAAACGTTGTTTTTGTTTTCTCCTCGCCGGGGTATTTATGATGTAATTTATATCATTTACTTTCCTGGCAACTGTGTATGGACCGTAATAATTGGCCTGAAGAGAATTGTGTGGTACGGGCAAGAGAGCCAGGGCTTAATCACCAAGTTTTACAACTCCTTTCCTTCAAATGTTTATCATATCTGGACTTCATTTTTGATTCAGTAGAGTGCATATTTGCTCCCGCGACACCACATGCCTTTCATAACTTCTATTTAAAATTAAAAACAATCAAGAATATTAATTTCAGTCTCTTCATAAGAGAGAAGTTTCTCTTTTAACAACTTCAATAGTCCACGCACAGTGTGTCCAAAAACCATATATATATATATATATATATATATATATATATATATATATATATATATATATGCAATATAGTGCTGAACATCTATCAATATGAGAGTGGTTATGTTGGAGCTGACCTAATGCGGCTAAGTATCCTTTACGACGTTAACTTCAGTCTTTGAGTCTCTACACAACCTGATTTTACAGGTTAATTTTATTGACTCTTGTGGAAAACAAACAATCTCAAATCTTATACTTTGCTAGAAAGATTTATTATGGAAGTAGAAACTGCCTTGTAAGTTATCGGTCGGTGCATTACTCCAACATAGATAAGGCGCCTTAAGTATTTGTCTTTTTAACATGATAAGACTCTATTTTACAGGCTAGTCCTTCCGTCAGTGTTTTTATTTTACTTTCTGCCCAGCCTTTAGAGTGAAAAGTGACAGATGAAAATATGTATAGTAATGCGTATTAAACGTTCTCTTAATATAAAATCCCGGTGGACATTATACAACTAAAGCTGATTTGGTAAGGTTTGGTATCTTATTAGAAATAAATGCTTCACTAGGAAGATACTATTTTTTTCTGCCCATGGACCATAACTAAAACTGGTCCATGCAGTCCGTATGGTCCAAATTAAAACCATACCCTTCTTACCCTAAAAAAGTCCAAATCCCTAACTACTGATCTTACACTGATCCTCCGTCTATATTTGAAATACTTGTGATTCCCTACCTTGAATAAAGGAAACAATGTCAAGGAATCCTTAACCTCAACACATCGTTCAAATAGCTTCAAGTCCCAATCACATTTATAAAATTAGAAATGCATTTTGCTAGGTACATTCATAATAGCACACATGCTTTAGAAAGTGTAGAATATTGAAGAAAAAAACACACAATAATTATAGAAAATTTGATTAATAATACTAGGTCTGGCTTTAATCACTACATAAAGTGCATGTACGTGCCATTTGTAATTTGTTACCCACGATATACCGAAATAACACAGTATTTGCGGTGTACAATCTACATTAGCGCAGCTTATGTTGTGTACAATATAACAATTATGCAATATATGTAGTGTTTCATCCACACAAAAACGTAGTATCTGTGGCGTGCAATATAAAACTTATACAGTATGTGTGGTGCACACTACAAAGTAGCGCAGTCTATTTGATGTATAATCAAACATAAGGCAGCATATGAGTAGTGCAATAAAAATAGCAGAGCATATGGTGTGCAGTTCAAACTAGCTTAGTATATGTAGTGTACAATCCAGCATAATTTAGTATATTTGGTGTATAGTCAACACAACGTAGTATATGTGGTGCGCACTACAAGCTGACGAAGTATCGTGATGTACAAACCAATATAAGGCAGTATATATGTAATACGATAAAAATAACGCAGTATCGCTGGTATACAATCCAAAATAACACCGTATATATCGTGAAAAATTAAAAAATAATGCAGTATATGTGGTACACAATACAAGATAACACAGTACATGTAGTGTATAATACAAGGTTTCCCAAATTAGTTGATAAGATTCAGTGAAAATGACAGGGCAACAAGATGTATATTATGTAGGTGACAGTCAGGTAGTCTGACAAATATGTTTTTTTCTGCGTAATTATTCCTCAGACGATGAGAGTCGTTCATGAATTAATGTAAGTTATTGGCTAAACAATGTCAACAAACATCAAGTTACAGTGAAACTATGCGCTTCATCACCGAAAAGAAATCAATATATTGTAGTTAATAACTAAACGTATATGTTAGATTAATTTGACATTTGTTATTTATGTTTGGATATCCTCATATGAGGGGAAACAAAGTTGTAAAATAGAATTCACTAAAACGTTGATTCAAGATGATTTTTAACGTTGAATTTTCCTGTAAGTGTTCTTTCTTTTTTATACAGTTGTAAATATGTTAGAAAACAAATATAAAATGATGCTTAGATTTATAGATGAAGTGACTGTGACATTTTAAAAGAATGATCATTAAAAGTAAATTTATTCAAAGTATACAATATATGTACGAACATGTTTTAGCATAGACTAACGTCATAAAAACTAACCTTTTGCAATACGTAATGAACACATCATTAGTAAATAAATTATTAGTATATGTTAAGTAAGGTAAATTAGAATAAGCACGTGAAGTCAGCGTGACATGACCCTAGAACTGGTTTCTTACGTTGTTATATCAAGAGTTTAATAACGACTGAAATATGGAATGATCTATTATTTAATATGCAGTTATGTTGCGTACCTTTCCCGTCAATTATATGAACTTTGTGAATTTGTATAAAATGTATTATAAACATGCATATAAGATGTGTGTCGTGTACGTAAATTGTTTGGGCGTGGTGCACTTTCATATTGCTTTGATACTATATGTTTTACTTCTTGGAAATAAAACAAAACTTTCTCTAATGTCAAGTACAAAGCGGTAACGATTAACTAATAAAATATGGCAAAGTCTTTGAGATGTGATATTTTCAAGAGAATATGCTGAGTTGATTACATATATCATTTTAGTAATTTTATTTAATTGATCTTCACAGATAAAGGAGTTTTGATTTTCGGATTTCTCAACCTGAATCTGAATCGCAATACACGTTTCACTATTACTTATCAACCTATCTCAAACTTAAATCATAATACGATTACGACCCTCCCACATAAAACTTGAAGCACAATACTTGCTTTTCTATTATCACAAACTTTAATTCCAATACACGTTTTACTATTACTTATGAACCTATTCCAGCTTGAATCACAATACACGATTTTGCTGTTGCATCGTAAAGTTGGATGACAATAAACAATTCATTATTATATCACACACTTACGTTACATGACAATATATAGTTGATTGTGTTGAGGACATTCAATTGGGTAGAAAATAATCAGTAATCAACAAAACCACTATTATGACAACAGCATGTACACGGTCCACAATGAATACAAGAGCACGGTTAAAAACTACGACTTGCACATACACGATTTGTATCACTGCTCGTATGGGCAGTCAATACCTCTGTGAATATATATGATTTGCATCTTTTATCTGAGGGAACTAAGTGAAGCACACCTAGTACGTACAATTATTGCAGAACATGTTACCTTTGTAATATGTCGACAATGCCTAATCTGTTTTTTTTTTTGAAATGATAGTGTACATGACAACAACGAAATCCGCAACTATAACACCACTATTTGCATGATTCACCAGGACCATAAGGTTAATATTGCAATGGTTCCAACAACAACACCGATTGCGTAACTATAATAGTATATGTAGTCACAATTCCCGCCACACCATCCCCAAGGGTGGCTTATGTTAGCAGCAGCTGCGACCACAAACATGCGCACGTATTTCACGACTGGCCTGGTTGTGATGACGATTTCATCCAGCAGCTGCTGATTCCCTTCGAATATCTTTTTTTTTTACGGGTAACATTGATGTTCTATAGTGCTAATATTAATAATGTGATCTCATTGTATAACATGACAGGCAAACCCTTTCCAGACCCATCACGTCCATGCGTAACACGAATACGCAATTCTAACAAAATATTCTTTTTGTATAAATGCCATAAAATTATAAATAAAATTCTATCTGAGGCATGTTTAGGTCTCTGGGGATTTTGCCTTCTGGGGTGTAAGAATGAATACTAGTCGAGATTTCTCTTTTCAAAGCTAAGTCAAGGTAGATATAACATTATCAAAGGGCAAGGCAACCGAGGTGGTTTTGCGGTTGAATTCACTCCATTATTGTATAAAACGTCCTTAAGTATTTATATGCATGAATGCGTATCCCTTGACCTAGCGGACGAGTGTTTTCACATGCTAATTCAATTATTTCAAGCTGGCTTCGAGTTTGTACTGTCGGTATACCAGCTATGATTTTTGTGTAAAGGAGTTCATAAAATATAGACTACTGGAATACCATTATGTTAATAATGCACATGTCTTTTAAACTGTAATCTTCATTATCAGTGGAGAAGTACACACTGTGCTGTTATCCAGATTCACTAATTGACGTCAGCGGTTTGAATTTGTCTTGTATACTATCATATAATTCGATTTCACGCATTTATTACATTAAACACAATATATAAAAATCTCTAAGTCGATTAATATATCAAGAAGCTCCAAATAAGAATTTGAGTAAGCGTACATCTGCGAGCATCGAAAGATATTTACGCTTTTAAGCGAAACGGTGATTTACAGTGTTATGTGATACTAGAATCATTCCTTTTCAGCATTTTAAAACGTTCACAAATCCTTTCAAAATAAATTGCACTTCTCGCCATCATATTATATACAACAGTAATTGTTTAATATTGAAGGAAACATCTCTGACTGAGTTGTACTTGATGCAAAGTATCATTGAGAGTATAGGCACACTATCGACTGTAAGCTGTTACATATAAATTTCATATGGTCAAGTTAATGAATGAAGTCCATATCAATTGTAGTGGTTTAATTACAAACCCCAAATTAACCCTTATAGTGTAAAATGAAATATAAGAAGGCCTAGACGTTATTAAAGGAAGGTACGTCCCAAAAATTCATGAGCGTCTGAAACATCTGAATGTCATCAACCTAGTATCATAGGGTTCACTTCCCTTTTATAAAAATGATCATCGCAAGCATCGACCTTTCTTTAATTATTAAGAACTCTAACTCTGCTATAGTACTCAAAGTTCATGAAAAGTTTGTACTTAAAGTAAAGAGGCTGGTGTGAAAGCCTGCGCGCGCACTCCTTGTAATAAGTCAATATGAAAACTATGTCATTTTGAATTAATATATGCCATACTTTATAAATTTAATACATTGCCCCGTGTTATGGGAAACACACATAATCTTGGAATAAAACGTTTCGGTTTCTCAAACATTCGCATGCACTTCCGCCATATACTAATACGAATAGCTTTCCTATTGTTGAGTGTCAGTTTGGCTGTATGTTGTATTAGGACAATACATATATCATGCTGATATGCTATATTGGCGTGCTATAATTATACATTCATTTATTAAGTCTTTTCAGTCAAGAATTGAATGGTAAGATAACAATATAATTTATTACATCCATTTACAAGAACGATTTTATATACTAAGAAAAAATACAGTGATCGGTCTGCACTAAAATCTACACTTATGTTCATATATTATGGATGTGATACATTTACACAATTGTGCCCAATGAGTGTGCACTACCCCAGCGTCGATTCACATTAAACATGTACTGATCATGATCTTGAACCTTGTGGTCCTTGTGGATCGTGTATGAAACGGATTTAAAGACACTAAAGTTAATATCCTTCTAAAACATAAAAAAGTATTTAAATGTCAAGAAAAGAGGCAGACCCTACAGTATATATTACTGTGACAAACTAACTTCTCCTTGATTCCATTATTGCAAAGGAAGTAATAAATAATTTCAAATCAGTTTAACCAGATATTCAAATATTTCCCAGTTGAAAGAAACATATGCAATCAACCTAAAGGCGGTGTTTGATAACATTAAGTCCATTACAAAAAATAGGTTTTAGGCATGAGAGATGTGCAGCCAATATAGCATACTCTCCAAATAATGTTGGATGTATTCAAGATGGTGGAAGAGGAAATATCTGAGCTGGATAACAAACAATTAAAGAATTATTAAAATTAGTATTTAACAAAATCAGTAACATAACGAATATATTGCTATACCATTAAGAATATTACTAACTCGTGCAGACTCTTTACTGCAGAATTCATAGATCATTTTATTGAAAAAGAATAGTCAAACGGAAGCAAACGCTTGACAAATGTGATGTGATAGCAAAGTTACGGGGATAAATTATGGGGCAAGCAGAAGGCTGTGACTTAGATCAGAAAAATCAATAACTGCTATTATGACACTACTCGACCTATAACAACTCTAATGTTACTTCTGCAAATATCGGCGTATGGATCGCATTACAAAGTACACGACGTATTGCGTGACTAGCTACATGTATATTTAATTAATGTAATAAGTAATGTTTGGTTTATTAATTTGATTTCATTCTATAATTTACGTTTAAATATATTATGTTTTGGTCTTAAGACACTGTATTGTACAGAGAAATGACAAATTTGAAATGCATATTTGTTTCCGTTTCTATTCGCAATGCGTGGCAATTCCGCTAAAACCATTTCTGAACAAGACTGACAAGAAATGAGTAACATGGCACACTACGATGCTTTAGAAGATAGTAATTTTCTGATTAAACATGCGGAAAACACCTATTTGATTTACTCCATCTACTGTCTGCCAGATATTGTATGAATAATAAGCAGCTTATCCTGGACTCCTCGTTAAATACAGACATGACAAACAGTGATAGAAGGCTTCCCAAGTTCCTATTCCTGTATTGATGCGAATTAGATTGAAAAGACTGAAATTTAAAAAAGCAATGTAATGAATATTACATGAACGAATAAAAGTACAATCGGCCTCTTAGCAGCAATTAAATAAAATAATGTGATTTTTATAAAATTCTCCCTGAAAACTTCAGTAACATTTGTTGGACAGGAACCATATATGATGAGGTTATGCAAAGCCCGATAACTCGAGATGATGACAATTTTATTACGTGTCTCAACATTGAGAGTTTCATAGATACTACCATACAACCACCATATGAAGTTATTTAAAAAATGAATGAATTAAACACAATAATCACTTGCATTGTGTAAAATAGAACGCATTTTGTCCCTTTCACATGTATACGTTGTATGGAAGGCAATATCAGTAACAGGTACAGCAATGAGTACAATTTTGTTAAAATAAGCCTAGTTTGACATAGTTGTTGGTGGCATTATTTATAAGCCTATCGAAAATAATATTTATAACATATTACTGGTCTTCCAGAAAATAATAAATTTCAATGTCAAATGTTTACATGAAAATGTATTACTACTTCAACTAGTTCAAGCTACATAGAGTATTACTTTTGCATGACTGAAAATCATCATGCCTAAACAAGCGATTACAACCTTTTTCCATAGGCTAACACGAAACGTAAATTATACCCATGTATATTCGGGCACGTACCATAGAGACACTATATTATCTTAGATGTCTACTCATCTGTAATAAACCTGTACAAGTATAGGAGCATCTAAAAAATACTATTTTGTAGACGTTATATAAATAAACTGCTGAATTGTTTTTACAGAGAAAATGAGATATTTCCAAAAATCTTAAATTAGAAACAATGCTGAAAATGATGATGTCTTCATATTGATATTATGTTTGTATAATGTGGTTAAGCAATATTCAAGCAACTGTGCAATGTGCACAGCATCGTGGTTGTAAATCATGTTAAAGAAATTACAATGTTATATTCAAAAAAACAGAGGTGAAAATATGTAAGATATATAGACGTGGTACTTGGTTGAACAAATACTGTATAGATGAGTATTTTCTCTCACTCTTTCCATTGAACTCCTTGCTTATTTTGAGGCATTATATGCTCATGAAAAAATTTAGGAAAATGTTATGAGCATTTATTTATACAATATATCAATCAGTACGTCTAAAGGTGACCAACGGTTTAAAACTTTGCTCTTCAATATTCAGGTAAACTACGTGTACCATTATGATTAGCTTAAATTTGTTTGTTATATTCATCACAATTGTTCTAATTACCAGACGAAGCACACACCAGAGGACTCGGATAATACAAAGTCTTACCAAACATTAGCTGAATGGAGATGGAAGCGATGTATTTATACTTAATTTGGTTTAACGTTTCAGATAAATTTTCTTTCTAAGTCAGGCGATTATCTGAGTCAGAGAAATGTTATACGGATAAAGCATGTGAAAGGTATTGTGTTTGCAAATGATAATTCATCAACATAACATACCAATATACATGTACTTATAATTAGCATATATTTAATACACAAAAGGTAGTTTATGGCTCAAAGAAAAGGTCTTTTTTTTTACTTTTAACACAATTGATATATCAAATACCTTAAATATGGTTTTGTTTTCAAGGTTAACGTAGAAAAGTAATAGATGGCGGGTAATCGAGGATCGTCTGTATAGCCATGTATTATGAATATGATATAGCTAAAGAAATTCAAGCTCACACAATATATACAATATTTCTGAATTTTAAGACATAAATAATTGAAATTGGTGTTTTGGTAAAGCAAATTTACATTTTGTATCGATCGATATATTACATGACTTGTAAATAGCGCCATCTGCAATTTTATTGGGGGGAGATTATTTGAGTTCAGCAGTACAACAATGCAGGTTTTTGATAAATGAGGCCTTGTGTGATAAATGACTCTTGTCCGACTTTTCCAAATGACACTTCCGAACTTTATTATGGTATTTGTTTAATTGCTACTTTTTAGAATTATCAATGTCAATATTAAATCTTCTTGGCAAAAATTATTGCTTCTTCAAATCCCATTCAGCGGAAAGAGCGACACTTGTCAACGTCGTTAGAAAGCAATATAGCAGGACAATCACGTATTTTTTGGTCATATCTGCCTCATAAATTTTGCAAGGTAGACCTCACATTAGCTGTTTATATAAATTTTCCGGTACCAGATGTACAGATGTAATTAAAGATATCTCCGTCACTTCGCCTTTTTAAAGTTGTCTCGTTTCCTTTTCACCTATACTCGGTGACTTATATAAATGCAACTGATTATAACAGATCAATATGCATTATGCTGATGCACATTTAGTTTTGGTGTGATCTGCAATCCATCAACACTAGAAGTAGACATTGAAAGACATATATAATGGAAAGAAACATGGAAGAAACAGGTATAATCGCAACAAACCCGGACAGACTGGTATAATTGGAATCCATCAATAATTGGAATACATCTGGAAAGACCGGTGTCATAGACCTCTAGCAAGACAAAACAAAATGAAAATTTCATCTTATTCATTTTACCCCTGGCATTTCCGATAACTGAAAAATTCGTATTGTTCTTGGCACTGCATATACCACTTCTAAAGATGGCACTTGAAAAATATATCAGACATGTTTGACTGTTGATTTTTTTACACACACACACACACACACACACACACACACAGAGTTGAATCTAGACTATGCAGGGTGACGGACCCATCGAGGGCGGAATCTGTCAAGCAATTACCTCATATCAAATAATCCAATACACCCCTTGCTAATCGGATCGCGAACAGTATGGGAACGTTATATAATCAGGTGACCGGAAAGAAGCGTCACCACCGAGTGTTTTATGCAGAAACAGTTTACTATAACATATGTTAGATCAGCTAACATTAAAACATGTCCATAACTTGTGTTGACTTGAACATTTGTGATACAATTTTCAAGAAAAGTTTACATTATACTTAAACATCGTGTCTCAATAACATTGTCTTCCTCTTGCTCTATTTTCCCAGTTCACCACCAAACCCGCCTATGTAAAGGATATGCATATGCCAAATGAGAGCGGGGGCAATGTCCCTTTCTAAGGAGGTTAATTTGAGTAAGATATGGTGTCTAGCTATATCAAATGCACGTGTATATATCGCCGGTGTGGAATGCGTCACCCAAGTTATTGTTTGCAATCCATTGCCTCTTGAACCAGTGAATTAGTTTTCATAAGAATTACAAAGACTTACATTTTCGGGATTTTCACTGCATAAGTTAATGATGAACATCGATTTTCTTGTTTAGTTTCTACTCATCTGTTTTTTTTTCCCCAGTAATTTGGTAGAATATTTGTCCATCGATTTTGTGTTCTTAGCTGGTCTCTCTCACTCAATTTTTGAGATGGTTAAAGTAAATTGTTGATTAATACCCGTAAAATTTATTCTGAGGTGGGCAGGATTACAGGGCAAGGTACTGTCATGAAATATACTGTCTATATATTTATGATTAAACCAGAGGAAAGGTATATACAGTAATACGTTAATCTCTGAAATAACAGTACTACCATCTTTCTTTTGGTATCAGTTATAATTTTAATATGACATGAAACAATTATATTCCCGTTCTAACAAGGATTATTCGGATAGCAATACAATTATATCATTCCATAATCATAACCACTTCAATTTTACATACAGCTATAGCAAAGATTAATTGAGTGGGGAAAGATGTCTAGACTGAAAGCTAATCGTGGAAATGTGTCATTAAATCGTTGATTGTAAATGCCTCATTTTTTAGTGAAATGTCTGCTAGATATTGGAGTCTGAATTAAATGTTCATACCTCTTTGATAAGGTTCAGAACGTTAGAAGAAAATAAAAAACACTCCTTTGCCTTACACAATGGCCGATGCCCAGTCAGCTGTCATAGTCTTACATCTATATAGTTGCTAAACATGTATGTCATTGCCGAGCAACAACGTCAGCCCGCACCAAGCTCCGTCCTAATTACTAATTGATCTGTTTTGAAAAAAAAAAACATTTCGCCATTTCATGTCTAATAAAATAGAGAGAGAAAATAATAGGAATTAGAAAAAAATTAATAAAGTCTTTTGTTTGCGTGTGCTTATACATAACAAAAAATGGCTTTCAATCGTATAGTCAACCAATCAGGTAACCGGTATATGTAGGCACGTGTTGATATAACGTTGATATTGCAGCTCAAGATTTGTTATTAACAAGCAAGATTATCATAATCTCTGCAGGAACAGGCTTTGTATAACTTTCGAATCGCAGGTCAATATTCCTGGTTAAGAAGCAGGTATGTTTGTATCTGTAGGAGCGGGCGGTATGGAACGTCCATGTAATCATATTTCTTACTATCAAGGAAGATTTTCCCTATCCCTGTAGGTATGTGATCTCTTCAACTATCATATCACAGGCGAACACATGTTGTTAATATGAACGTTACGAGCAACTTAGCCCTTTTATATGGTAGTTCAACATTTGCTATGAACAAGCATGAATTAAACTGTGTTGGCATGCTATGAAATCTTTTGAATGGAGTTGAAAAATGGATAAATGTTTCACAGATTGTTCGATGTGATTAATATTTTGTTTCGATTGTTATCATTTTTGGTAATAATGCTTGAACAAGACAAGTAGAGGAGCACTGTCGGGGCAAATTTCATCGTTTGGCAGGTGAAGCCTTTCTTCTCTCGTTTATAGTATATATCCTAAATCCCTTTCCTTTATATGTCAGCTGCCAATATTTTATGTTTTTTTGTGGTTTTTTAAAAGGAAATTATTCGTGTCATTCTGTGTCATAGCTTTACAGTTTGTCGCCCCCCTCCCACCGATCGAGAAAACAAAATCTGAATGGCACCCACCCACTCGGAAAATCATTGTTATGTTTTCTCATTTGAAGCCCTCTCCCTTCCACCGCATTGCACTGGTCATCGCGAATGGGGTAGTTACGCTACTGGTAGCAATACTATATGATGCCTATTTGATTTTTAATAGTGACATGTATATGCGTTAAATATTACATTTTTGTATACATTAGTATTCTTCAATGATTTGGCAGTCAATTGTTGCTGTGACAAACATCTTACCGTTGTGTTGTGTCTCCAGTCTGTCCATCCATTGTCGACTCATCTTCCTACGAAGATGTGCTCAAGATAAGCCAAGTTGAACGAAGCCTATGTGAATTTGCATAGGGTCATGACAAGTCTGATACCGAGACCTGAAGAGATAGACAATATCATAATGTTGAAAGTCACTGAAGACCTGAAAGAAGAGCTCTTCAAGGAGGAATTCAAGAAGGAGAAAGAAGAATGGACGGAGAAGTACAGACTTCATAAACATCAGAGAGAGCAGCAACAGCAGCAGCAGCATGAACCTGGCAGAGGCTTTGTTAACAGTTTTATCGACACAAAAGAGTTCTTCTTCTCTTTCCGAAGAAGCAGACCTTATCCTGTGAGAAAGCCTGTCGTCACAGGAGGCCGTCATCTTATAACCTAAGCGATCGCCATAGCTTCAACTTCCCAAAAAAAATTTCAGGGCTACCCCATACTCTCGAAAAGAAATCACATTCCATTGCCTATGATACGTTAGTCAGTTAGAAGAAAAAATACAGAAGTGAGTCTATCAGCACATGATTTCTTTATCTTGGTTAGAAAGTGTGACTCTAAGTTGTTCGTTTCCGTCGCTTATCAAAATTTTAAAAATAGTAATGTTCTGTAAAAAGTGAATGAGTGTTTCTTTTAGGTCTGTGCGTTTTGTTTTCTTTTGTTGGTGATAATATGGATAATGTAAGTTCGGGTACAACGAAATTTAAAGAATTAGGTCCAGAACTCGGTGTGGAGGGAAGAAATATACGCAACAGCAGCGGGAGCAAGAAATGCAGACCTAGCCAGTTAGCACTCCACCCACCTCGAGAACACAAATAACAGCTAGTCAACAGCCGACTATACCTAACAAACAACCCGTCCCGGAAAGAGTGGTGGCAAAACAAAGGTCCAATTATGTTACACAAACGGTATGGCAAACTCAAATGTAATTATCGGAGGCACTACGTTCTTTTCTCACTCCGATACTACAGGCAATCTCAGCTGAAAGAACAACCACAACAACAATAACAGCGACAGACACCATAGCAGCGGATTTGAAACTATCTACCTCAACTGAAGAATTAGTATCAGAACCAGAAGAGGAAATTGAGGCGGTTGAGGAGGAGGGGGACGCTGACCCTCGTTGAGAAGTACACCGAAATGGGGCTAGATCAAGCATTGTATGACGTCAACATAGCAGGGCAGTTTATTACAGCCATACAATACGTTGCCTACAAATCTCTAGACGCCTTTAAACCAAGACCTTCTCAATGGGGATTAGGGGTCAGAGTTCTTCCCCAATTCTACAGACAAGCCTACACTGGATACCCCCTCAGTCAACTGGTAGAAACCGCTGCTTACATTACCGCCCATCATGGCTACGCATTTCCTAATATCAAGAATCATGAGACTAGGAGTGCGGGAAAAAACGTGAAAGCAAAAGAGAGACGTGTTACCTTCTAACAGAAAAAACAAACTTTTTTTAGGGCTCCAAATGATTGCTTTTTATTAAATAGGGAATCATATTTGGCTTGGTATCCCTCCTTGACAAAACTATTCTCGAAACAAACTTGACCCATTGGAACACCACAACAAACTTAATTTTTAAACCTAACAGTGACCAAACTGGTATATGTCGCTTAGACATAATAATTTAAAATAAGATCAGTATGGCTATTTTTATGTACACTAAGTACTAATATTAGACAGATATGTTAGGAAGTAGGAAATTTAACAGACTCGTTAGATTTGAACTAATTGCACAGGTGGTTAACACATTATTGGTACCTTTTATTGTCCATTAGCAAAAACGGGACTTGATTTGAAATAAGTACGGGCTAGCGTTTTGGTGAGTACTTAACATCCATGGCTGTCTTGCTGAGCACCTTTTTCCTCCTTTACCACGCTCGGACAGAAAAATGAGTGTGTGGTGAGACAATTCCCACTCATGTTTAAAGTCTTTCAGTCAGGTTGTTAAGGACTAGTTAGTCCTACACCTGAGTGGCTAAATTTAAAAATAGTCTGTGAGTACATAAAAGCCTGGGGGATGAGGCTCTCTTTCCTTCCCCAGGAGTAATTAAAAATCACGCGGTGCGTTATTAAACCAGTGATACATGCTCCATTAGAGCGAAAATCACTTTAATTCAAGTAAGCAGGCAAGCAAGTTCGGGTACCGTCTCTAGCACTCTTGAGGACACCAACTGTCTGGGTTATTTTCTTTCTTGCAAGCCCCTATGTTCCACTTCTGTTTGTGATAATAACTTGTGATACTTCACATTTTCTAAAGTAGAAATCTTTACAAGCCGTACAAAATACAAAACTTATATGACTTTGGCTTTTGACACTTGCACAGACTCTTCACTTTATAAGTGTGACGAGAAAATTGTATATCCAATTTTTACCATTTTCAAAAACACGCACACACTTGCAGCTTGACCAGAAATATGTATATCTTGTTTTGTGGATAAGTCACAGACAAGTCCAAGCATATATAGGTGGTTATGAACGTTAGGAATATCCCCTCCTTTTTTCAGAAATATCAAAGCATGTATGTGCATTTTCCCTTTTCCACTCTATATTAGTGCTTAGATTTGTTCCAAAAAAAATAAAAAAAATAAAAAAGAAACGAAATAATTTTGAGGAAAAAGAAGCAACTGAATTTTGAATTCAGGTTTCTCTCTGTTTATATTTTTTTTCAAGTACATTCGCCTACCTTTCCAAAGTGAGAGGCATTTCTTCACATGTTATTGCCTTTGTTAAATTCGGTTTCGTTGGTTAGTTATCGTTAATCTTTAATTTTTTTCATGCGTTTCTTTTTGATAGAAGATTTAAGGCTTTCTATTGTTGTAACGGTATTTATGTTGTTTGGTCTGTTGATGAAATTATCTATAGCAAAGTGCTTAAGATTTTTCAGTTTTTTATTATTTCAAGCCCTACAAAAGGAGACCAAGTTTGTCTTCAAAGGCGATTGAAACTCTAAATTACACGGGCGTGAAGGAAAACATCGTTGTGTTTAATCTAATCATGCTTGCCGTATCTCTTTGTGTTTTAGAGGTCATATTTCTTCTTAAGTAAATACACGCATCAATAGACAGACAGATTGGGTCATCATCCTTGAGTTTCACTGTACTTTCGGTTCTTTACTTCATACAAACCCCAAATTTATTAGTTTGAAAAAGAAAAGATAACATGCCCCTCAATACTGTAACACGTCTGTTCTGACTCTACCGATGTGAGTGTTTATGTCGAAATGTTTAAGTGAGATATAAAAAAATGGTCAGCTTGAAAACGCGAACCAATACTGTGACGCTCAGTATTTTGATGTGGTAAGAGGAAATGGTACAACACACACAAAGAGGGCTTGTAAGTTCACATTTCAGTCTGTCTGCACTCTAATGGTAACAACGCAAGAACATAGGGATTATTATGCCACATAGCCCTAGAACAAAACAATGCATCACCCGTTGTAAGCCATTTCATTGGCTATACTTATTTTCTTACCGCGTTCGCTTCGAATTGACTTAAGTAGCTATTCAGACAGTGACGAGAATGGCCATGCTTTACTGGGTCTATCGTATCGGCGATTTATATAAAAAATATTTTTAAAAATTAAACTAATGCACGAACAATCGTACCATGGGCGATCCCATGGAAATTGTGTCCGTCTTATTGCAAAATACATCAACATTTAATTTAACCGTGCAGATCGCTAGAACAAACCTCTGATAATATACATTTTGAAAAGTGTTGTGTGACACGGATCGCCATTGTCGCTTGGTGTCTGCTTTCTTGTTCGAAAAGAGATCGTTTCGTCTTGACTATAAAAATCTAATTTGACTCAGTTTTACGCACTACTTGAACTCACACATTTACGTTGTAGGTGTAAGCCGTCGTTCTCAGTTTTCTGGAAGTTCGTTTTTGCGTTTCTCAGATGTGATACTATTTTTTATGGACCGAACGAAATTTCTTTTGGCGTGAATCAGGACTCGTGGTTTTGTGTCATAATTGGAGAGCATTGATTAAAGCTCAGTTATGTCGTCTTCGAAATCGCTGACACGGATTTGAACTAAAACTTCAGGTTTTGTGTGAGGCGATACGGTACATCATTGCTTTTTACTTCCTCAATGAAATCATTTCATCTTATTGCAAAATTACATTTGACTAGGTTTCATACGCAGCAGGTCCATGTATATAAGGAGAGTGTCTTAGCGTCAGAGTATTCATTCCGCTCTCAAACGATCAAGAAGATGGAAGAGTCAGCACAGATCGACCTGCTGGTCAAATATTTGCTAAAAGTCATACGAAAGCATAATTCACATGCGAAAGTGGCAACAAAACTTACTCTTTTGGTCGTTGATTTGATGAGAGTCATACGAAAGTGTGTAAGTGCTAATGAAGTTTGCTATATCTGCAAAGGTAAATGGGTATTTGTCTCCAGAATACCTGCTTCGTCTAAGAAAGAGAGACAAAAGTCAAGATACCTAATATCGTTGTCAGGAGAAAGGACACTGAAATTCAGAGTGCCCTACGAGAAAAGAGAAGAAACAAAAACAAGACGAAACAGAGAAGAGGGATTCAGAAGAAAAAGAAATTGAAGATGATGAAGAACTTGTGTCAGTAAAAACATGGAAATGGAAAAATTGACAATGTGAGCCGATGCGTTGGCCCTGATGTGAAATTTCATACTACCTTCTAAAAGAGAATAGACCAGAAAGAAAACGTAAGTGTCTCTTGGTCTTGACATTGTATAATAAGGATGGCGTGTTTTGTTTTTACTCACACTTTATGAAATTGTGCT